>ML776992.1:528636-562963 GCA_009831015.1 Picea engelmannii
ATTTATCCTGGGAAACCCTCTAGGGGAAGAAAACCCAGCAAAAACTTCCTTATCATAAATTGCCAATACAATGTCAAGAGATAACTCAAACCAATACATAAATTCCTCTCCAAAAGATGTGCCACTCTTCTCCCTCTCTCCAATTGGTAAGTCGCAACTTGCCTCTTAGAAATGAGCAAGTGTATTGTGTGTCAAAGTGAGGTGCTAGCCTCTCTCTATATACAAGTCTGGCAAGTGTGAAGTGTCTTCACTGGCAGGGCCGACTTCTCACTCTGGGTGGGTAAACCCACCTTTGTTATATTTCTAGGTCTCAATAATAACTGTTGGGGCCGACTTCTTATTCTGCCTATTACAATTGTCTGTTGACCAATCCACAAAAGGGGATTTGGTCCTAATACAATAACCAACATGATCAATCCACAATGGGGATTGATCCTATGAATAATATAACAATAATAATAAGAATACTCTTTGCAGTTACATTATTTCAACATAAATCTCATACCTTGTACTTCAAACATAGAGATTGATATTTCCTTGGCATGCTTTAACTATGAGGAATAGTTAGTCACCAAGGTTTTCCTTATGTCTAACCCCCCTTCTAGTGTCCCTGTATCTCCTTCAAACCCTCTTCTTTGAAGTTTTCCACTCTTGGAGCCCCTCCCTTCATGGGAGGTTCCTTGCAACTTTCCCTTGTTTCCCATCTAAAGTATTGTTCATCCTCCTTCTCTATTCAAGCTTCATGTTTCCTTTACTCCTACTCCTTATTTGTTTTTCATATGTTAAAACGACCTCCCTTGTTTGACTTACCCCTATGGTGTCCTCTCCCCCACCTTGTCAATATTCCTCATCATGGATGACCCCATATCTGGCTTCCTCTCTTGCTTCACACCCTTCCTTGTCTCATCCTACTTATACAAAGCCTCTTAATGAGCCTTCCATTTTCCCTACTTCACTTAGGATAAAATCCTTCCCTCCTCTACTCCCTTATTTGCGATGACCCCATCTTGTTTCTCCTCTCTTGGACACACTTAGCATACACCTTGGCCATTCAATGGCCTCTCTTGTTGATCCTCTCCTTTTCCATTAGAGTAAATTTGGGGTCTAAAATGGGTCTCTAATGGAAAATATTAAAATAATAAAAGCATATGCCATGTCACAATAAGTTAGAGGTGTTATCTAGGGAAGGTTAATTTACATTGTCTCATTAATGATAGTTGCCAAGTAAGTTGGGTTAGTATAGAGTTACAATATGAGGGTTAAAAATAACAATAAAATGTTTATATTCTCATGCACATAATAAATGATATAATATATCCGCTACTTATATAATATATAAATTAGTTATATAATATACTTGTTAGTTATATTTCTTGTTGTGTGTGTGTGTATAAGTAAGTTGCTATAGTATATAATTTAAGGTGACTTCATTATGATTTTAATTAATGTGAGGTTTATGTTTTGAAATACTCGAAGTAGTAATAATATAAAATACTTTGTACTTAATATTTCAATGATATTTATCATGTATTGGTATGATATTGTCGTAGATATTAACCAAGGTGAGGTTTATATGTAGTTAAATATTGCCAAATAAAAATACGACACATAATTATATTTGACTTCTATAGATCTATCTCAATGATTATTGTTGACCCAATTTCTTGAAATTTTATTGGTTTTTGAATTCCAACTCATCAATGAAGATTTTTCTTATGAGGCCCATTTTAGACCCCAAATTAACTCTAATGGATTAGGTTCCCCTTGAAACATTGGGAGCACCCTCTTTCCCTTATGACACTCTTCTCTTAAACTCTCATGTTAACATGTCTCTCACTAAATGGTGTGTGTGGTTTTTTCTTATCCCTTGGTCACTTAAGCCAATGATTAGGTCCCTCTAGGTCATTACCTTAGGTTAGGGCCTATATCAAGATAACCTAACCCTAGTGGTGATTAACCACTACACTTGTGCTTCTTTCTTCTTGTTTTCTATTTGAGGCTTTGGTCTTGGTTGACCCATCCTCCAAAGTGTAGTTGATAGGTTGTTCTTTCAATCTTGTTACCATTCTCTTTCTCATACCTCGTATCTTTTATCTTACCTTTGCTATCTCTTTGATAGTTTCATTGCCTCTCTTGTATCACTTCCATCTTGTACCCTATCCCCTAGCTCCTACCTTTCCCCTAGTATTGTCATGTATCTCTTGTATCACTACTGTTGGCATGTCTCCTTTGTGTCCTAGCCCTTGCTGCTTGTCTTTTGCCTTTCAACATCCATCTCCTAGTTCATGTTGCTTGTCCCATGTATCCTACCTCCCTTACCTATTTTCACCTACTTCACATTCATTATCTCCTTTCTATTGTTGACACCTCTCCCATGCTTCACCTTCATTATCTCTTGCCATAGTTGTTTCCTCTTTCATCCTCTCTATATAAGTAGATTTATGCCCTCATCCCTAACTAGAGATGAGACTCTTTGCGTTTGCTAGCAATTGTCACCCTTTTCATCCTTTACCAACTCGTAGAGTTTGAAAATCATCCTTGATGAGAGACAAGGGAATTTTCCTTCATTATCTCTTTCTAACATTATCGACCATAATCTACTTTTCCTACACTGGCTCATGTTAGTGTCTCTACCTATCACCTTTACAATTCCCCAATAGTGATGCAAAATCGTTCTCCTTTCACCCTTACTCCTCTCGGGGACAGATTATCTTCTCTCCTTTCTATGCCCACCTACACTTGCTCCCTCTTATCCCTAGGAGTAGGTGTCACCCTTACCTTTCTTAGGGAAAGATTCTAATATTTATGATGTAGAGACATGACTTGGTTGACAATGTTGGATTTCCACTTTAATTACACCATCTTTAACACTCCTCAATAAGCTACCACATGTCTATTGTCTAAACTTAAGTAAGTGCAAGTATCACACTTCTAACTCTTCTCACATTTACATCACCATTATTTTCAACATACGTTGTTTTCATCATACACTATTATTTATGTACATGCAACTTGTAGAATGCCTTAGTGGGATTTCTCTTTTAACATTTCCCAATGGAATGTTTCATTGTCAATGCTCAAGTGAGTGAGGATATCATCTCTCCTTATCTCCTTTTTATTTCTATATTGTACTTTCATAGTCTAGTTATTTCTTGATCTCATAGTAGTTAAATCTTCTTGTCACCTTCTCCTTCTCAACATATCTTTCTTATTATGCATTTGTTGCTTGTAACATTTTTTTATATTTTGTCTCACCGCTTGACATCATTGCACCCATGTGTGGCATTTTTAGTTTCATTCTACGTGGATATCAAGACATGAGGAACTCGATGATGGTTTTTAGGTCGATCCTTTTGACATGAAAGAATTCCCTCCTTATGTCAAGGCATTAGCTTGCCCTACGCTTGCCAATGGGAACTTCCCCTTTTTATGCATCATTTCCTTTGCAAATCATTGTCACCTTTCTTTTCTAGTTTTCTAGTATCCTTGCCTTTAATTCACCTTCATGGAAACTATCTCATGTTCATCTTCAAGGATATAATCTTCTACCTTGGGGGAAATAAGTAGTGCACATATTTTGGCACTTTATACTCTTGATATACATACCCCTTTGAAGTGGAAATTATTTTATCATGCACTCACTCATCATACATTACCTGCCCATGGATGACAATGTTTTTCCACTTGTCCTTATAACAAATCACTTGTGCTGAATTGATTCCTTTGAGTCACCTTTCCATAGTCTAGGGGCATGATTATTTCTTTTGCACGTGATGTATAGTGTTATGAAAGGGTCCCATTTAATTTCCCCCCTTTTGTCTTGGACTTTGGTTGCATGTTTAGCTGTGTTAGATGTTTCTTGTTAATTTGGTATGTGTTAACCGCTGTATTTTCTCACTTGAAAATATTGAAGGTTATAAACCAACATGATTAATTTGGCAGTCATTCAGATATTTTCCCAAAGATAACTTTACTTTGAGCCAAGGTTGGTTCCCATATGAGTATATGTACATGATTGTTTGGGTGGTGTTCTTTGTTTCAGAGACAGAAGTTTGCATAGGTCTTCATGGATAGAGAGAGATGTCTATTTTTAGTTTATTCCCTATTTTTAAGGAGACAAAGATCATAATTCTACATGGAAGTATTGATCACATATTTAGGGTCCTTGCGAGCTCATGAGTCCATTGAGCCTTGTTACCCCTCTCATGCCTAGGGATAACTGGAGGAGATCATGTCTCGAGGCACACAATGGAGAATATGATCTACACCATGTAGTTGTTGTTGATGATGATGATTATCAACATGTCCATAGATGGCAGCCTGACATCCCCCTTCATTTTCCTCCTAGCTAGATCAATCAAGGCTCATCACATTCAAGCATCCTAGAGTATGGGAGATGGTAAGATATTGTCACCATGAGGTATGTTAGTCCTTCTTTCATGCAAAGTGTTGTACTTAATGTGTCAGTGCATGTGAATGAGGATATTTGGTTGAATTTGGAGAATGGATCACTAGTTTGGGAAATTGTGTAAGTTTCCTTATTTCGTCTGGGTGGTCAGCTTTTGTGCCCTAGTCCCATTTTGTCACCACCTAGGGAAAATGGATAATATTGGCAGGCCTTCCCAAGGGTAAAATTCTTCTCTCGACCATACTTAACACCTTCCATCATGGATCCTCTCATATTGTACTAAATTTCAACTATGGTCCATTATCTCATGAGAAGAGGGGCTGAAGGCCCAGAGGTTGTTCCACAACTGGTATAAAAGAATAAGAAATTAATTCTAGAAAATAAAGTGATCATAACAAAGAAGGACCACCAAAATCTGGTCCAACTTGGGCTCTACTCATTCAGTGCTCACCCTAGTCCCAAAAAAAAAGTGATGCTAAAGCTTGAAACCTTTTAAAGGGTACTAGAAAATATAATATTAAAAAGTGTGGATTGGAAATATGGCTAATAAAGTGGTTTGGAAAAAGGTGTCACAAAAATATTGGGTAAATCAATAGCAAGCACACCCTCCACAAAGGCACTCATAGAGATGGATTAACACCATAATCCATGAAGTAATCCTTGAACCATATCACTTTCACACTTACTCTTGGTGGGTTTTTACTTCCGCTTGTCACTCTTGGGATCTATCCCTCTGCCTGGGTTATTGTTTCATGTCTAGGTAGACCACCTAATAGGGTTGGATGAAGACCCTCCCATACTCAAACTCGGTAACTCACATGGGGTCCTAGGCTAGTGTGATGCTTGAAGGGGATACTAAGGTGAATTATCTTTCATGTCTTATATCTTAAGTTGAAACTTACTTTGTATGATTTAAGGAATAATATTTCTTATGAACTTTGGCTAACCATATCTTATACTTTGGCTTGTCTTGGATGCCCTTGACATGGTTCTCGAGGGACGTCTTGGGCCTATGCCCAGTACGTTGTGCCATATTGAAGGAATTTGGCACATGTGATGGATAGAAATGGGTAATCCAGTGACTCATCACCCTCATGCAGTGGCTATCACATTCTCAGGACCTTGGACGATGGACATATGGGATTGGTTTGAGCAGTTCTAGTCATTATGCCACACATATGGGATAGAAGCCCCACAGACTAGGCAGAGTACCCCAAGGATTTTATGCACAAAGGATGGAGGACATTGCAGTAGCAGGTGTTTGGAAATCACTTGGAGATGTGGTTGCATCCCTCTCAGCCTTGGGTGTTTCCTTTGGAGGCCCTTGACATCACCTTCTATCCCTTGATGTCATCTTTTGGCTAGGGTTTTGATGGATGGATGGGTACCAGAGATGATTGACATGGTTTTGAGTGAGGAGATACCTCACTTCACACTCTTTCACCCATGGAGGATGACACTTGGCCTTTGGAGGCCGAAAATTTTCCATTCGAGGCATGATTTCACCCTCTCCAAGCATGACATCACTCTTCTAACACATGACATCACCCTTTTTAGGGTTTTATTATGTATTTTGGCATATTGTTAGAGGAAAATTAAGAGGTTGGTCCCACTTACTTTACGTTGTTGACAAATTATGTGGACAAATTGTATAAGGTTGGCCTCATATAAAAAGGCCACCCTCACATTTCATTTTATCATCATCACTCCTCACCTTTGTGAGAGATACTTTTGAAATTTTCACCCTATACGGGTTACTAGCTCTTTTCTACTCACTATGATTGGAAGGTCAATTTATGGATGCTCTTTGCTGATTTTGGATGGAATTTTAATTTGTGGATGCTCTTTGCTGATTTTGGATAGAATTTTCTGCAATTAGGGTTTTATCTCATGGTATCTTGGTGAAGTAAGTGAATTTTCTGCAATTTTATTCTTATGCTATTATGTTTCATGGTAAATTTGTTAGTTCATGCTAAGACATCTTGCTTGGTGAAACTGTTGATGATTACAATCGCGTGAGACATCCTCTGGGACATACACTGAGTGAGTCGGCCTGTGAGAGATCCCATGAGTTGGGTGTGCCCATGAGATGGGTCTGTCCTTCCTCTCTGATACTGAGATGGAATGTTGTGTGCCCCTCTGTGGGGAGGATTCCCATGAGATGGGTGTGTTGTTTGAGATGAAATGATGTGTAGCCCTGTGAGGGGTGAAGGTGCCCATGTGATGGGTGTATTGTTCTCCTCTGTGTAGAGAGTTGAGACAATGTGGTACTCCAGATGATTCTCCTATGAGACTCAGTGATATAGAGATCTGTTGAGTAGGACGTCCTTGTGGCTAAGCATAGGTGGACGTGATTCTAGTGGCTAAGCACTAGTGAGTGTGTGTCCAGATGATTCTCCTATGAGACTCAGTGAGATAGAGATCTGTTGAGTTGGACGTCCATGTGGATGAGCACAGGTAGTCATGCCCCTAGTGGTTGAGCACTAGTGGGTGTGTGAGATCCATTGCTATATTTTCTAAGAGTTAGATTTACCCGTAACCCTAATTGTGATGTAAAGGGTACAGGTCGGCCCCACCATAAAGTGAAAGATAATTAATGTAAAATATAATTAATATGGTATTTATTAATTATATTATGAGTTATTGAGGTCGTCCCCATTGTTCCAATAGACACCACTTTTGATGTGTCCAGTCTAGTATAAATAAAGGTGATTTCCCCATTGAGGAAACATAACACACATGTGATTTTGGAAATTTCAGAAAGTACATATTCTAGGGCTGAAGTGCGCACCTCTCATGGGTGCTAGCTTCTTGGTTTTGGAGAGAATCCTTTTGTGTGCTAGGTATATGGTGTGGGAGGTCTTTCTCTTGAGAATATAACAAAGGATTACTCAGTTTTCTTCCCTTATTGAGAAGGGTTTCCCAGGATATTTCTTGTGTTCTTATGCATGGTATTTCTTCTTGTGATCTTGGTTATTGCAACAATTGTTAATGGTGTAGATGCATTTGGTTATGGTTCAAGTAAATGCTAAAATTAAAAAAAACTTCATGATTGAGCCTAGAATAGTGAAAATTCAACATGGTATCAGAGCATAGGTCTTGAAGAACCCATTGCACAAGAATCTACCAATCATCTTCTTACTTTTGTAGAACCGTACGACCCTCCTAGGGTTTCAAGAAAATTCGTGTGACCCTCTTATTTGGGTGTGTCAACACTTCACACTTAGATGTTGGGGATAAAAATTGGACAGGAGTGTATGAACTCCTTCAACGCACCTCCATAAATTCTCAAAGTAAAATTCCAATAATTTTGGATTTTTGGCCCTAGGGTTTCTAGGGTTCCACAATTTTCTCCAGATTTTTGGTTTTAGGATTTCTGTAGCTCTTTGAAGAAGCTTTCAAGCTTAACCGTGTTCTTCTAGACTTCAAGGCTTATTTTTGGCAGTCATAAGCCCAACAAAACCTAAGTTTTCTAGCCTAGCCTAGCCGTTAGGTTTTCTAGCCCAGTTGGAAAGGGTTTGTGAAGAATCTGAAAATATGATGAACAAAACCTTGGTGGAAGATAGGTTTGATGGATCAAGCAACTTCATTTTCTGGAAGTCAAGACTTAAAGTCACCCTTGAATAGGAATATCTATTGTGAACAATACAAAAGGCTTTTCCAGAGAAAGCTACCGATGAAGAGAAGGAAGAAAATAAGGAAGATGACATCAAGGCAAGGAAGATAATCATCTACTCAATAAGAGATCATCTCCTGCGTTGTATTTCCAACCTGAAGACAACTTATGAAATGTATGAGGCATTGAATAATATGTTTGAGAGTGAAAAACACCCTCATAACTCTTACATTGAGGGGATACGCTTCAAAATATCGAGATGAAAAAAGGTGACGTTGTTGCTATCTTCTTCATGAAGATGTCATAGATCAGAGATCAGCTAGGTGCCATTGGAGAAATCATATCAACACTCTCAGGTATGCACTTGTATATATTATTTGTATCATTGTGCTACAGATGCCCACCCGCACACGTCCGCTCTCACCAGGACCTTCTTCTTCTCTGGCCCGAAGAGCTAAAATACTCTTCTTATCCCTTATCAGGACTTCTCCGTACCCACAGGATGCTCTTCCGACGATCTCCTCTTGCGTCTATCGGGAAATCGGGCCTCGCTGGATCGCGAGTCCTTAAAACAACAGAATCAGGTCTCACAAATCCCCGAATCCCGATGGTCTCTCACCCACGGCTTCTTTACTCCTTCCACTAACTCCTTTTCCACACGACCTGTCGGCCACGGGACCAAGCCCCTTTTCTCTATCGGAACTTCTGAGTTCGTGAATTTGCAATGCAAAGAATTCACACCCCTGGGATCTTCGATGCCACCTGTCTCCCTGCAAGAGTTTACCTGTTAACACTTGTCCTCCACTTCGCCCTTACCTCTGTCGGGAAATCGTGTATCGAGATATCGCGATTCCCATGGTCGCGAGTCTCTCGTCACCGAGAACTCCGAAACACCGAACCCCGATGCACGTGCGGGCGCTCTCCTCCATGTCACCCCTCCTCGTCGCACTATCGGTTATCGCGTGATCGCGATTTCAATTGTAGCATTTCCTTTGCATAGGAAAATCCTGAATGCCGAACCCCCGACTCTCCGGATTGCTGACACGTACCCAGTCTGGGATCTATGGTTATACTCCTTTCGGGAAATCGTGAATCGCGAGTTCTCCCTGCGAGAATCTTATGTTCCTGGAAACTTCGATTCTTCGATGAGTCGAGTCCCGATGAGCTTTGACTCCTTCCCTGCACGCTAAAGCTTAAACCCTGCGCAACTTCCCCGAGATCTAACGGTTGTCGGGACTTCGCTACTCTCCCCGGCGAATCCTGACCGTTGACTCCTCCTCCTTGAGGATTTCTTGAAAATGACTAAGTGCTTCTGTCGAGACTTGTTCTCTAGGCCTGCGCTTGCAGCTCCTGCTCGAAACCTTCCTCGAAACGAACCTTCTACGATCCCTTTCAACGATATCACAAGGGTTCTATACCTCCTGAGCTTATTCACTCTGATTCCTTCAGAGGAAGTTATGCGCACTCCTTGCGCTCAACATTCAACAACTTCTCAAGGGTTGAATCCTTCAGACTCTGCGCACTTCCTGTAGCAGCAGTCCTTAGCTCCTTTTTCTCAGATGCACAACTGAGACTTCTTCTTCAACCTGCGCCTCCCTTGCACGGCTTCAACAACCCAAATCAACTTCTGGGCAAATAAGAACAAAAGTTAACCTATCGAGCCCTCATCAGCGCACTCCTTGCGGATGAATTCAACTGCACTCTTTGCAGGAATATCCTGGCTCAGATAGAGAAACAATGGAAACTCATTCCCTCTCTCATTCAGACTTCAGTTTGAATCCCTGAAATCACACGCATAGCATATACAAAGCAAATGCATAACCAGAAACAAACATTCATGAGCACATAAACAATATACACAGAGAAACAACACCAGACATGAATTTGAATCAAAGACTCTCTTCTATTAACTCAAATATGTACATGGGTGTTCTTCATACAATTCTCTGCTTGCTCTTCTCTCCTGAATGCTTCTGAATTATCTGAATAATGTTACAATGTACAAAGGAGGGTGTCTATATCCGTTTTCCCTCTCGAACTCTAAACTGTCTAATCTGGAAATAAAATCCTATCTACCTGCATTAACTAAAGTAAATGCCGTCTATCTACTTCAGACAAGAGCGTATGGCCCGAGGTCTGATACAACATACAAAAGGCACTTCTCCATAAATGATTCATTGAAGACTTGCGCTACAATCCCAAAGCACTTTTCAAAAGTTTTGGGTTTGTTTATCCAGCTGAACTTTCGCTTGATGTGTTGGCTGGCTTGCTGAGTTGGCGATGCTCCTACATCATACTCCTCGGCTTGAAAACTTTCATGGGCTCCTGTCCATGAGCTCCTGCACGGTTTGTCCATGTTTTTGAATGACTGCTTATGTCTCCCAGCTGGCATCCTCCACTGGGTGATTCTTCCATTTGACCAGGTACTCATAGTATTCTTTCCTCCTGGTCTTTTTACCTACTCGCTTGTCCAGTATACGCTCCATCTGCGGCTTCTCTGCAATCGGCATCTGCTTCTGCCACTGAATTTCTAGCTGTTCGTCACTCCCATCTCCTACTTCCTCAGTCTTATAGGGATATAAGTCTGAGACATTGAATGTCGGAGATATTTCGATCTCATTCGGCAGTTCAATCTCATAAGCATTTTCTCCCACTTTCTTCAGGACTCTACAGGGTCCATTTTTCTTCATCTTTAGCTTGTTGTATGTTCCCCTTGGGAACCTTTCCTTATTCAAATGTGCCAGAACTAGATCGCCAACCTCAAATTGAAGTTGTCTCCTATGCTGATCTGCTCTGCGCTTATATTCCTGGTTCGACTCCAGTAATCGTTGCTTCACTCTGCTATGAAGTTCTTCCATCGCCTTTGTGAATCCTTCAGCGCTCGCGCTCTGAGTCATGATTTGTTCCGAATCCCTCAGCTCCGAAACACCTTTTGGTTGTCTGTCGTATACTATCTCAAACAGACTTTTTCCTGTACTTCGATTCACTGAATCGTTGTAAGCCAATTCTGCCTGTGGCAATACACTATCCCAGCTGCTATGGTGCTCCGTTATCAAACTTCTCAGCAAGTCTCCTAGACTTCTGTTTACAACCTCCGTTTGCCCATCTGTCTGAGGATGATAGGCAGAACTAAACATTAAGTTAGTTCCCATCTTCTTCCAGTGTGTCCTCCAGAAATGTCCAATGAACTTTGTATCCCAGTCCGATACAATGCTTCTGGGTAGTCCATGAAGTCTAACAACCTCCTTGAAAAACAAGTTTGCGATGTGAGTCACATCGCTAGTCTTCTGACACGGAATGAAATGTGCCATCTTTGAAAACTTGTCAACCACCACAAAGATCGAATCATGTGCTATTTGCGTCCTCGGCAATCCTAGTACGAAATCCATGCTAATCGCCTCCCATGGTCTTTCTGGTATGGGAAATGGATGATAAAGACCTGCATTCTGCTTTCTGCCCTTAGAATGTTGGCAAATTCTGCACCTGTCAACAAACTTCTTGACATCTATTCGCATCTTCGGCCAGAAGTATGCTTCACTCAATTTTGCGAATGTCTTGTCGTGTCCAAAATGCCATGCTAATCCACCGTTGTGCTTCTCTTTTAGCAGATTCTCCCTCATGGAGCAATTCGAAATGCATAACTGGTTTCCTCTGAACAAAAGTCCATTCTGAATCATGTAATCCATCCACGGGCTTCTGTCTCTGAGAACTGGATTCTCAGCTGCCTCGTATGCCTCTGCAAAATCTGCATCACCTGCATACATGTCTTCAAGGTTTTCAAAACCCAATGTCTTGACTCAGAATTCCTGCAGCAACAAACACTTTCTGCTCAAAGCATCAGCCACTTTGTTAGTAGTCCCTGAAATGTGTTTAATTACAAATGTAAAATTCTGCATATACTCTACCCATTTTGCATGTTTTTGGTTCAGCTTCTCTTGCTGAGTCACAAACTGTAATGCATGATTATCACTATACAATACAAATTCTTTTGGGATCAAGTAATGCCTCCACTTCTTCAATGCCTGTATGATAGCATAAAATTCCTTATCATACGTGGAGTATTTCACCTTTGCCTCATCTAGATTCTTGCTGAAATATGCAACTGGTATGTCCTCCTGGCTCAAGACCGCTCTTATGGCAAAGCCACTCGCATCACACTTTACCTGGAAAACTTTCTGAAAATCTGGCAACACCAAAATTGGTTGTTCGGTGATCTTTCGCTTCAACAGATTGAAGCTCTTTTCTGCCTCTTCAGTCCAATGAAAAGACTTATGTCTCTTCTTGACTGTGTCCATCATTGTTGCGCTGATTGCGCTAAAATTTCGGATGAATTTCCTATAGAAACTCGCTAGTCCATGGAAACTTCTCACCTCAAAAACATTTCTTGGTGATGGCCAATTCTTTATTACAACCACTTTACTTGGATCCATCTTCAACTCATTTGCCGATATGACAAACCCCAAGTAAATGATTTATTTCTTCATAAATGAAGATTTCCTCATGTTGATCAACAGCTTCTCTTGCTGTAGCTTTCTCATTACTACAGCTAAATTCTTCAAATGTTCCTCTCTTGATTTGCTGAAAATCAATATGTCATCTAAATAAACAATGACAAACTTACCAATGAATTCTTTCAGCACTTCATTCATCAACCTCATGAATGTACTTGGTGCATTCGTCAAGCCAAACAGCATGACTAGCCATTCGTACAGCCCTTCGTTGGTTTTGAAGGCTGTCTTCCATTCATCGCCTTCCCTCATGCGAATCTGATGGTATCTGCTTTTCAAATCAACCTTTGAAAAATAATTTGCCCCACTCAGGCAATCCATCAGATCGTCCATTCTCGGCAATGGGAATCTGTACCTGATGGTGATCTTGTTAATGGCTCTGGAATCTGTGCACATTCTCCAACCTCCATCCTTCTTTGGACTTAGTACCGTTGGAACGACACACAGACTTAAACTTTCTCTGACCAATCCCTTGTCCAATAACTCCTGGACCTGTTTCTTAACCTCCTCGTTCTCCTGCGGCGTCAACCTGTAAGCTGCTTTGTTCGGCAAACTGGCTCCTGGTATGAGGTCTATATGATGGCTCACTCTCCTCATCGGTGGCAATGAATGAGGTAATTCGTCTACCACTATATCAGCGAACTTTTCCAACAGTTCTTGAATTTCCTCCGACAGATCGTCCACTCTTATGTTGGTCAAAATAATTCTGGGTTTTCTGACCACAAAGAATTGTGGATCTTTTTTTCTTCTTAACTTCTATAAGAAGCTCCTTCCCACTCATGAAAAGTATCCTGTTGTTCACCTCCGGTTTCACCTCCTTATCTTTTATCGGAAGTAACATGTGTGTTCTCCCATTTTTCTCTAAAGTATACGTATTCATTTTCCCATCATGAATTATGTTCCTGTCATACTGCCATGGTCTTCCCAGCAATAAATGACATACATCCATAGGAATAACATCACAGAGAATTTTATCATTGTATCCTCTGATTTTGATGTCCACTAAGCATTGTTTAGTGACACTCACCTGATGTCCCTTCTGTATCCATGAAACTTTGTATGGATTCGGGTGATCAGTCGTTTCCAACCCTAATTTCTCCACCATCTCAATCGAAACGAGATTATCGGTGCTTCCGCTGTCCACGATCACTTTGCATTTCCTGTCTTTGGTCTTGCATGCAGTTCTGAAAAGACTGCTTCTCTGAGCTGTGTCCTCCACCTCCTTCTCGGGTGTTAAGAGAACTTTACGCATCATTAGCGACCTTCCGTCTTCTGCGTCTTCTGCTTCAGCAGCTCGCCTCTGTGCTTCGACGATGTGAGCTTCTCCTTTATCTGCCTTCCTATCTTGACAATCAACTGCTTTGTGTCCATTCTTCCCACATGTGTAGCATGTGATGATTCCTCCTCTGCCTCTACCTCGACCTCTAGTACGAGGAAACGTGTTTGCATCAGCGTAATCTCCTCGTTGATCCATTTGTTGCCTTCTCTGTTCGGCATGTGGCCCTTGTTGTGAGGTTCCACCTCTTTCCATTCTGGTCTGAGGCTTCTTCCAGTCATCCTTATATTTCTGGAACCTGTCTTGGGCAACTGATTTACCTCTCGGCTGGCTCTTGCCTTTGCCTCGCTGTGTTGGCTTATGGCTTAGCTTCTCTTCTGCCTTCAATGCCATCTGATATGCATCCTCAATCGTTATGATGGTTGTCATACTCATCTCATCTTGGATATCGTATCTTAAGCCATTCATATATCTGGCAACTTTTTCATCATCACTCTCCAGATGACCTGCTCTGATATTGAGCTTGTAAAATTCCTCAGTATATTCCTTTACCGTCATCAACTTCTATCTCAGGTTCTGCATTCTCCTGAACAGTGTGATCTGATAGTCCCTTGGGATGAACTTTGCCTTCATCTTCGCAATCATTCGATCCCAGCTTTTGATCTTTTGTTTCCCTTTGGAACATCTATCCACCTGAAGCTCATCCCACCATAATGCTGCATGTCCCTTTAGTTTCATGACAGCATGCCTGACCTTTTTATCCTCTTCGATATCCTCATAATCGAAGTAGGTATCAAGAGCTCTAATCCATTCCAACAGCTCTTCTGCATCCAGGCTTCCTTCATAAGTTGGAATGTCCATTTTCGTCTTCGAACTCATTCGAGCGATAGCCTTAATCAACCACTCATTGGTTGCATCTTCGGCTGCAACTTCTCCTTGCTGTTCAGCTTCAGCTTCGCCTTCGGAGTCACTTAGATCTCCAACATTGGTTGTGTGTCTCTGCGCTGCTTCCATGTCTTCCAACCTTGCTCTGAGATCTCGTATCTACCTCTCCATCTCAGGATTCCCTGTCGGCCTACCTCTTCTTCTCACCTCCCTATCCTCAGGTTCAGGTGATTGCCTTTCTCTTTTGGGCGGCATGGTGAAATTTTCTCCTCTGCTGTGGAAAGCAAAGTATTCCCCTCTTTTCTCTCTGCTACAGAAAACAAAGAGTTAATCCCGCTCTGATATGTATCAAGAAGCTCCTTCTCTTCTTCTGCTCTCTCGCCTGAAATATACAGACAAGAAATCTTTCTCTGATACCACTTTGCTGCAGACACCCACTTGCACACGTCCGCTCTCACCAGGACCTTCTTCTTCTCTGGCCCGAAGAGCTAAAATAATCTTCTTATCCCTTATCGGGACTTTTCCGTACCCACAGGATGCTCTTTCGACGATCTCCTCTTGCGTCTATCGGGAAATTGGGCCTCGCTGGATCGCGAGTCCTTAAAACAACGGAATCGGGTCTCACAAATCCCCGAATTCTGATGGTCTCTCACCCACAGCTTCTTTACTCCTTCCGCTAACTCCTTTTCCACACGACCTGTCGGCCACGGGACCAAGCCCCTTTTCTCTATCGAAACTTCGGAGTTCGTGAATTTGCAATGAAAAGAATTCACACCCCTGGGATCTCCGATCCCCGATCTCCGATGCCACCTGTCTCCCTGCGAGAGTTTACCTGCTGACACTTGTTCTCCACTTCGCCCTTACCTCCGTTGGGAAATTGCGTATCGGGATATCGCGATTCCCGTGGTCGCGAGTCTCTCATCACCGAGAACTCCGAAACACCGAACCCCGATGCACGTGTGGGCGCTCTCCTCCACGTCACCCCTCCTCGTCGTGCTATCGGTTATCGCGTGATCACGATTTCAATTGTAGTGTTTCCTTTGCATAGGAAAATCCTGAATGCTGAACCCCCGACCCTCTGGATTGCTGACACGTACCCAGTCCGAGATCTACGGTTATACTCCTTTCGGGAAATCGTGAATCGCGAGTTCTCCCTGCGAGAATCCTATGTTCCTGGAAACTCCGATTCTCCGATGAGTCGAGTCTTGATGAGCTCTGACTCCTTCCCTGCGCGCTAAAGCTTAAACCCTGCGCAACTTCCTCGAGATCTAACGGCTGTCAGGACTTTGCTACTCTCCCTGACGAATCCTGACCGTCGACTCCTCCTCCTTGAGGATTTCTTGAAAATGACTAAGTGCTTCTGCCGAGACTTGTTCTCTAGGCCTGCGCTTGCAGCTCCTGCTCGAAACCTTCCTCGACACGAACCTTCTACGCTCCCTTTCAACGATATCACAAGGGTTCTATACCTCCTAAGATTATTCACTCTGACTCCTTCAGAGGAAGTTATGTGCACTCCTTGCGCTCAGCGTTCAACAACTTCTCAAGGGTTGAATCCTTCAGACTCTGCGCACTTCCTGCAGCAGCAGTCCTTAGCTCCTTTTTCTCAGATGCACAACTGAGACTTCTTCTTCAGCATGTGCCTCCCTTGCATGGCTTCAACAACCCAAATCAACTTCTAGGCAAATAAGAACAAAAGTTAACCTATCGAGCCCTCATCAACGCACTCCTTGCAGATGAATTCAACTGCACTCTTTGCAGGAATATCCTGGCTCAGATAGAGAAACAATGGAAACTCATTCCCTCTCTCATTCAGACTTCAGTTTGAATCCCTGAAATCACATGCATAGCATATACAAAGAAAATGCATAACCAACAACAAACATTCATGAGCACATAAACAATATACACAGAGAAACAACACCAGACATGAATTTGAATCAAAGACTCTCTTCTATTAACTCAAATCTGTACATGGGTGTTCTTCATACAATTCTTTGCTTGCTCTTCTCTCCTGAATGCTTCTAAATTATCCGAATAATGTTACAATGTACAAAGGAGGGTGTCTATATCCGTTTTCCCTCCCGAACTCTAAACTGTCTAATCTGGAAATAAAATCCTATCTACCTGCATTAACTAAAGTAAATGCCGTCTATCTACTTCAGACAAGAGCGTATGGCCCGAGGTCTGATACAACATACAAAAGGCGCTTCTCCATAAATGATTCATTGAAGACTTGCGCTACAATCCCAAAGCACTTTTCAAATGTTTTGGGTTTGTTTATCCAGCTGAACTTTCGCTTGATGTGCTGGCTCGCTTGCTGAGTTGGCGATGCTCCTGCATCATATTGTCATGAGAGTACTTGTAGGAGGAAGGAACCTTTGCTGCAATCGTGGATCCAGAGGGATCTCAGTGCACTCAGAGGAACACCACACTAAAAGTGAAGACTCTAGGTTTGATTGTTTTAATTATCATGCCTCTAACCTACATTTCTAAGTTTTCTACATTACAAGTAGGTGTTGTAGCTGTGACAACAATCCTTAAATTCTTTTGACTCTAGAGATGTACTCATTATTTTCCTCTAGGAGATATTCTTGTTTTGTTTCCTTTCATTTGTTTTCTTGTTCCAGGCAGGTTAACAACAAAGGAATATGTTTATCCTTCAGACTTAAGAGGGAGTCACTTGACTCAGAGGGAGTCAAAACTATTTGAGAAGGAGGAAGAACAGAACCATCATTGAGACAACCAAAGCAATGATGCATGATCAGAGTCTACCTATGATTCTATGGGCAGAAGCATGCATGACAATAGTGTATGTTCAGAACAAGAGTCCTCACCAGATTTTGAAGAACATAACTCTTGAAGAAGCCTTCACCAGAGTGAAGACTGAGATTGGACACTTCAGGATATTTGGGAGCCCAATATACTTTCATGTACCCAAAGAGAAGAGATCCAAGCTAGACCCTTCAGGGAGAAAGGGTACATTTGTGAGATACAGTGAATCTTTGAAAGCATATTGGGTCTACATCCATGGTTAGAGATAGATTGAGCAGTTAAGAGGGAGATAACCATTGATCCAGTTGATCTAGTTTCTCTAGTTGATATTCCCAGAGACATTGCAGTAGGCCATAAAAAGCCTGTTTGGGCCTGACAAACTCTGCAAGAGGCAGAGGGACATGTAACTCCTCAAGGCACATTCCGAGAGAGAAAGAGACCACAGAGACTTTCGAGCTGCTTTTCAGCCATGAGTCACATCATTGATTCTGAGCCTTCTTGTCATGGAGAAGAGACAAGTGAGCAGGTATGAAAAGATTCCATGATAGAAGAATATCAGTCCATCTTGAAGAATGATGTGTGTGGTATCGTTCCGAGACCATAAGGGAAGTATGTAGTGACTTCCAAGTAGATCTATAAGATCAAGCATGCAACTGATGGAAGTGTCGAGAAATAAAAAGTGAGATTTGTATCCAGAGGACTCTCACAAGTAGAGGGATTTGACTATGATGAGACATTTTCTCCATTAGCTCGATACACTTCCATCCATACCATCATTTCACTAGCTACATCCATGAGTTGGAAACTACATCAGATGGATGTAAAGACAACCTTTCTCAATGATGAGATTGACGAAGAATTTTATATCGAGCAGCCAGAAGGATTTGTGATACACAACGAGAAATCTCTTGTGTGCAGGTTGAAGAAATCCATGTATGGACTAAAGCAAGCACTTCGTGCTTGGTATGAGAAAATGGACAGATTCTTGATGAGTTTGGGCTTCAACAAGAGTGCTACGGATCCAAACCTATATTATCATATTGTTGGTAACGAGTGCCTAGTCTTGGTCCTGTATGTGGATGACTTATTCCTCATCAATTTAGAAAGACTTATTGTTGAATGCAAGAGAGCGTTGACTTATGAATTCGAGATGAAGGATATAGGTATGATGCACTACTTCTTGAGACTAGAAGTATGGCAGAGGACTGATGATATTTTCCTGAGTCAAGGAAAATATATAGTGGAGATATTAAAGAAGTTTGGTATGCCAAAGTGAAAATACATGCCTAAACCGATGGTGATGGATTTGAAGAAAATGAATGATGCTTCTACTGATTCGGGCGAGATTGATTCACATTTGTACCGACATCTGATTGGATCATTGATGTATCTGGTTAACACTAGACCTGGTATATGCTATGCAGTGAATGTACTTAGTAAGTTCATGAGTTAGCCGAGACAGACTCACTGGATAGTAGTGAAGCATGTATTGATATATCTACGAGGCACAATTGGATATGGCTTGAGATATGCCTCCAGTGTAGACTTGAGTTTGTAAGGATATGTCGATGAAGATTGGGAAGGGAGCGCAGTGGACCGGAAGAGCACATCCGGTTTTTGTTTTACCTTGGGGTCTACCATGGTTTCCTAGTGCAACAGGAAACATAGCTCTGTGGCCTTGAGTACCGCAGAAGAAGAGTATATAGCATTGAGTGTGGGATTCAACGAAGCAGTGTGGCTTCGCAAAATCCTGAAAATTTTATTTGATCATGAGATGGATCCTACCATTATTCATTGTGATAACCAGAGCTGTGTGAAGCTCTCTGAGAACCCTATGTTTCACGATAGATCGAAAGACATTGAGATAAAATATCATTATATCATAGACATGGTGCAGAGGAAAGAATTACACGTGCAGTATTTTCCTACACATGAGAAGATTGTAGATATCTTCACCAAACCGCTTACCAAGATGAATTTCAAGTACTTCTGTGAGAGACTTGGCTTGGTGGAGAATGCCTCCCTAGCTAAGAGGGAGTGTTGATAATTACAGTTGCGTGAGACATCCTCCAAGACATAGACTGAGTGAGTCAGCCTATGAGAGAGCCCATGAGTTGGGTGTGCCCATGAGATGGGTGAGTCATTCCTCTCTTAGAATGAGATGGAAAGTTGTGTGCCCCTGTGTGGGGAGGATGCCCATGAGATGGGTGTGTTGTTTGAGATGAAACGATGTGTACCCCTGTGAGGGGTGAAGGTGCCCGTGTGACGGGTGTATTGTTCTCCTCTATGTAGAGAGTTGAGACGATGTGCTACTCAAGATGATTCTTCTATGAGACTCAGTGAGATAGAGATCTATTGAGTAGGATGTCCCTATGGCTGAGAACAAGTGGACGTGATCCTAGTGGCTGAGCACTAGTGAGTGTGTGTACAGATGATTCTCATGTGAGACTCAGTGAGATAGAGATTTGTTGAGTTGGACGTCCCTGTGGCTGAGCATAGGTGGACGTGCCCCTAGTGGCTGTCAGCTGAGCACTAGTGGGTGTGTGAGATCTATTGCTATATTTTCTAAGAGTTAGATTTACCTGTAAACCTAATTGTGATATAAAGGGTACAAGTTGGCCCCACCATAAAGTGAAAGATAATTAATGTAAAAGATAATTAATATGGTAATTATTAATTATATTATGAGTTATTGAGGTTGGCCCTGTTGTGCCAATAAACACCACTTTTGATGTGTCCAGTCTAGTATAAATAAAGGTGATTTCCCCATTGAGGAAACATAACACACATGTGATTTTGGAAATTTCAGCAAGTACATATTCTAGGGTTGAAGTGCGCACCTCTCTTGGGCGCTAGCTTCTTGGTTTTGGACAACACCATTTTGTGTTCTAGGTCTATGGTGTGGGAGGTCTTTCTCTTGAGAATATAGCAAAGGATTGTTGGGTTTTCTTCCCTTGTTGAGAAGGGTTTCCCACGATATTTCTTGTGTTCTTGTGCATGGTATTTCTTCTTGTGATCTTGGTTATTGTAGCAATTGTTAATGGTGTATCTGCATTTGGTTATGGTTCAAGTAAATGCTAAAATTGAAATAAACTTCATGCTTGAGCCTAGAATAGTGGAAATTCAACAGAAACCATAAGAGAGGAACACAAGTACTTCTTCCTCTCACAAGGTATTTTGGTCCGAAATTTGTGAATGAATCCTTGCTAGGGTTAGAATCCTAAAACCCTAAAGTGGTATTACTTTAGGATTTTAGCCCTAGAATTTTGATTTTGACCTAGTTGAAGCTACAAGAAGGGAGAAACGGTTTCTAGATCCCAAATGTGATTTTACCCTAGAAGTCATTCTCATCAATATTTAAACCCTAAGGCCTGAATGCGGTATCACCTTATATTTTGAATCGTACCTCTTGGTTTCAAGTAGGCCATCATCCAAGCCTAGTTGAATTTGTTGTTATAAGACTCCATAACCCTTTAAAGGCACTGATTTTAAAGTATTCTCATAGTGAATTGATCAATAAACTCTTCCTCTTAACTTTCTTAAGCATTCTACTAACCTAACTAACACTAACATTGGATAATTTGTTGTTGTTATAAAAGTTTGCTCCAACCATTTGATAACACTCTTATTTGCTGCATACACTCTTGTAAAGGTGACCTAACTTACTTAGAAAGTGCATCTAACAATTGGATAATGTTCTAGTGGATGTATGTCAAGTTTTCATGGTCAATTGTTGCATTTCTTAGCACTAATTGTTGTTGTTGTTATAAATCATTTACTATTGTCATATCATTGTTTACTGCTGCAAATTTATAACAGTCATTGCAACTCATCTTGTCTAGTGTCTTAAAGAGGTATTAATTGCATGTTTGGACTAGAAAATAATCATTTATATGTTGTAAAATGTTCTTGTTCTGGGAAATTACTCCAACAAATTCACACCTCTTCTTTTACCTTGACCTAGACCAATATTTAGGTGATCAAGAGAGGGGGTGGTAGGATTGGATACTATACTTACTACTTTGATCCCTTGAGGTCACTAATAAAGCCTCCTTTGTGGTGGACCTCTTCCATCACTAAAACGAGGGAAGTTCTTACTAAGGTGACAATGGTAGGATCTTCCATAGTTACACAAGATTTGCATAAGTACAAATCCTGCAATAACAATCCTTTTACGAGCTATAGGAGAGTACTTTACTATTTTTAGTAGGTGGAATTCCAGGAATTGGATGATGATTTTGATCACATATTCAGATTCCTCACTAAAAATCGAACACGGTGACTATATTTTCATTAACATGCAACAAGATTCTATTTTTAGCAGTGTCTATTTTTAGACATACTATATTTGGTAGTGGTCTCCTAGTGGTCCCAAACATATTTGGGTTTTCCCTATTTTTTAGGGTGGAATGCTATTTTTAAAAGGGATATATTTAGCAGGTGTCATTTCCATGCAAGGTGGACATGTGGCAGGTATAGATTCCAACATTTTACAACTTTAGAGTGTGACATGTGGCGCATACATGCATTTGGATACTAGGCATTGTGGTTGAGTTATTAAAGAACATTCATTAGTTGAGTGTGAGTTGGAACACATCAAAAGTCATAAGTTTATGTGTTTTGAGTTGATTGAAGATACAGTTTCCCTTTCTTACACTTAACTCCTATTTTTTCCCTTTTCCCTCTTTTCTAGCATCCTTCTCTTCCCTATTTTCTAGCATTAACGCCTCCATTTTCCCTATTTCCTAGTGCATTGTCTTAATGTGCCTCCCTTTTTCCTATTTTTTAGAGTCCTCCTCTTATTAATCCTAATTCCTAGCACATATCCCCTCTCATGTGCTCACTCCCTATTTTATAGGGCTAAGACCCTATTTCTTAGCACATATCCCTATTTCCTCTCTTTTTCCTGTTTTCTAGCATATATCTCATGCAAACATGCGCCTTATTTCTCCCTTTTTCTCTCCACATATACGCCTTATCACTCCCACATGTCTCATGCACATACCTTTTAGTGCACATACTCTTCATCCCATGCATATTAATTAAATCTCCTTCACCCTCTTTATCATGTGCATATCTTGAGGTGTGCCTTCATCCTTTCTCACACATGCGCCTCTCCTCATCCCATTCCCATACAAACTTCACTTCATTCCACTCTTGAATTTAACCTTCCTCTTCTCCATCATCTGCTTTCCCTTCCTCGATTAACCTTCAGTTGACTTAACATGGGAATGAGTTATTACTCTCATTTGACAGTTAAAAAGGAGCACACATCACTCTTCATCTAGTGTGCATTGGAGGATGAGCTAATGATAGACTTACACCCTCTTATTTTGGTTTCACACATGTGCCTTCACAATCTATATAATGAGACTTCTCCTCATTGTTTAGGGATGACTTTTCTCAGCTGCAACAATAATCTCTCTCTCTCTCTCTCTCTCTCTCTCTCTCTCTCTCTCTCTCATTATTCTTCTAGTCTTTGTCTAAGGGACAATACTATATTGGTTTTATACTTGTGTTTAGTGGTGCAATCAATGTTTTGGCAAGAGCAATAATAAATTTTTGGTGTGCTAGTATCAAGTTTTCAAATCTTGTCGGTATTGTGATTAATTTCTTATGCATTGTTAGTAGTTTTAGCCTATTATTGTGGTGTTTCAGCCTTGTAATAGCGCCTCTTTCCTCTTATTTTCTTTCATTAAAATACAAATGTTGTAGGATTTTCGTCTAAGTAAAATTAAAACTATGTTACTTACCCCTTTGATAGCTTAACTGCTAGCCAAAGGTAATTTTATTGCTGCTATTTTTGGTTTATTTATTGCATATTTACGAGGTTTATAATATCAGGAAGGACTTAGGGACATCCCCCTGAGGTTGGCACACACCAACCCAAACGGAGATGAGACTTTTCAGTGACACTTAGGGCATTTTCTCCTAGAATTAGCCTCTTTTACTTGCTGATTTTTACTTAAATTATTTCATATTTGATTTAGGGGTAAAAAATGTTGCTGACAAATTGGCGTCGTTGCTAGGGAAGCATCAATCCTCGGATTTCAATGACATTGGTGAGTTTTTCTTCATTTAATTTATTATTTGAGCTCACCTAGCGATTCCACGGGAAATAGGGTCGACTCCATTGGGGAACACAAGAATATCGCTTAGTTTTGATTTGACACAAGGTTTAGTTCTGGGCCTGAGCAAACCCTAACATCTTTTCCAAAACAAGAATATACGTTCACCAGGAACTTTTCCTAAGTTGGTAAGCATATTGAGTTATTTGGTAAGTTATTTTGACAATTTATATGGTGAGTGTAACTTCGACACCTTCATCTCAAGCTACTATTATGGTAGAAATTGTACTTGTTTGCATCTCAGATTAATATTATTGTTGGAGATGCGAATATAGTAAGGTTTGGATTCTTTTCTTATTGTTACCCCCCCTAATGCCTAGGGGTAACTAGAGGATATCATGTCTCATGGCTCATAATAGAGATAATGATCCCGACCATGATGATGATGAATATGTCCATGGACAGTAGCCCAACATCTGCCCTCAAATTGCCTCTTACAACTAAAAATCATCCAAGCTCATCACATCCAGACAACTCAGTGTATGGGAGATGGTAAGCCAACATCACCATGAGGTATGTTAGTCTTTCTTCCATGTGAAGTGTCATTCTTAATTTACCAGGCATGTGGATGAGGATCATTGGTTGAAGTTAGTTAACCGATCACTAGCTCACGAAGTTATGTTTGTTGCCTTGTTTCACCTTGGTGGCTAACTTTTGTGCACTAGTCATATGTTGTCACCATCTAGGGGAAATGGGTACTACTTGGGGGCCCTCACAAGGGTAACATTATGTTCCCTGCCATACTTAACACTTTCCATCCTAGAACTTGTCCCAGTGTACTAAACTTCGATAATGGGTCATGGTACATTTTCTCATGAGAAGAAGGGGCTAAAGGCCCAGAGGTTGATGCAGTTGCTATATAAAAAATGACATTGGTCACCTATAAAATCCAAAGGCCAACTTGAGCTCTACCCACTTTAATGGAAATTTCCCCTTGTCCCGATGCATTGAATGCACATTTATAACATGAATTTTTCCTAATAAAAAATGAAAGAATAAGGTTTGAAACCTGTAAAGGGGACTTGCAAAATAATAAATGGGTATCAAAAGGAAAGAGAAGGGGTTTGGAATGCAAAAGGTGCAGAGGAAATTGTACCTCGGGCAACAAGCACTCCCTCCACAAAGACACTCATAGAAATGGATTAAATGACACCATAAGCCATGAAGTAATCCCAATATGTACCACTATCACACTTACTCTTGAACGATTATTTTCTTTCATTGTTTCCCTCGGGACCTATCCCTCTACCTGGGTATTTTCTTTCATTGTCTTGGTTGGCACACCTAATAGAGTTTGATGAAGGGCCTCTCATACTCAAACTTCCCAACTCCCATAGAGTCCTAAGCCAATGTGACTTGAAGGGGATACTGAAGTGAATTATTCATGTGACTTGTATCTTAAGTAACAACTTACTTTGCATGACTTAAGTACTAATATATCTAATGAACATTGGTTTACTTGATTTTGTATTATGTCTTGATTTGGATGGCCCTGACATGGTTCTTTGAAGGATTCCCCAAGCTTTCACCCAGAACACAGTGCCCTTATTGTGATATTTGGCACGTGTGATGCAAAGCAATGAGCCATCCAATGAATTGAAACATTCATACATAGTCTCTCACATCTTCAGGACCATGAACGATGGATAGACGAGCTTGATTTTGAAAGATTTGGTCATGGTGGCACAAAGATGGGAAGAAATCCCACACCCTCGACTCTACACCCGAGAGGATATATTGCACTTGCTAGGGACATTGCACAAGGAGATGATTGGAGGACACCCATAGACGATGCACAATCCTCTCCTCTTCAGACGCCACCCTTTGCACCTTGGACGTTGGGTTTTCAGGTGATGACATCATGTTAGGGTTTGATGGATGATGATGGGGTTTGCTGCCTCTTCGACGCCATTGATGATTTTGAGACGGAATTAGCATTCTTACACCACCATTGCACCTCAGATGATGACACATGGCTTTGGAGGGGCCCTCTTAGCCCATCAAGGGCATGACATCACCACACATGTGGCCATTTTTGTTTTATTTTTGCATATTTATCATTTGTAAAGGAAAATATAAGGGGTTGACCCCACTTGAAGGGACATCACTTTTAATATTGTGACTTTTGGAGTGCTAGGGTTTTCCTTATAAACAAGGCTAGCACTCCATTATTTTTCATCATCACTTCCTCTCACACTTGTGGGAGGGAAACACTCAAAAAGTTTTCTATTTCTCTCTCTTGGTCTCTTGACTCATGCACTACTTTGGAGAAGGATCTTTTGTGGATGTATTTTCTTTCTTGAATGGTTTGATTATGCAACTATGGGTTTTTGATGGTCTAGAAACTTCGAGAATAAGTAATTTGTTGCAATTTCTTGTCTTTTGCTAATATTGAAGGTGTTAATTGTGTTGAAAAAGTAATTTGTTAGGGTTATAAACTTGACAAAATATGAAGAGTCAAGTTATTGTAAGGATCATAGGGAATCCAAAAGACCTTGGAAGATGAATCCAACTCTCCTCTCATTTACATGTATTTATATCTATATCTATATTATATTAATGATAAATGAACTAAACATTTATCTATTTTCGTGTGTCCAATAGTGGTATCATAGAAACTATAGTCCTTAGGCCTGATTCGCTATAGTAGTCCATAGCATCTGCGTTTGTCCATTTGTCTAGCTTGGGAATTTTCTTTTGCATACAAAAATGTTGTTATTCTGTTATTAGTCTGCCATACTCAGAATTATTCACACCCTAATCTGTGCTATTGTGCGTTGAGATTAATTCTACCTGCAAGTAAGTCGCCAGGCACATAAACGCCTCTCTACCATCCTATGCCTTCCAGTATGAATTTTATTCTATTTTCAGGGCTATTTATTCCTCCTCACATGTGTAGAAACACCTATGTTTATCACATGGGAATTTTTCCTTTCACTCACATAAGAATCCATCTGCAGAAATGCCTCTACCTGTTAGCCTATCTGTCATCTTTGTTGGCCTGCCTACCTCTCTGGCTCATTAGGTTGTTGTCCCTCTGGCCCGTCATGTTTTCCTCGGGTTCGATTTGCGCCCTTCATTCTACATGTCATTTTTTAGTTTCACCTAAAACCCTAATTTCTGAGTTCCTCTTTCATTCTACTCGCTGAGATTCCTAATTTTTTTCAGCATGTATTCTCCAATCTTTCCCTACATGAAACCCTAGCTCTGTAGCTCGAATTCAGTGTGAAGGAACTCATGTAATTAGTTCACTCCCTCAACGCAACCCTACACTGACTGTACTATTCTCCATTACTGTTGCGCCATTCCTCAAGCCCTTGACGCCCTCGACGCCCTCTCTGTTCATTTACTATTGGGGATTGAACAAACATCATGTTTGTTCCTTACATAAGAAGAAAGCAGAGCAATCATTAAAATATGCCTCTCACCATTCTACCCTAATTCGCGTTCCCATACTTTGTTGTATGCATATCACTCATTCTTGTTGTCATCTAAAACCCTAATACATGAGATCCATACTTGATATGATGTCTTCCTTGCATATGGTCTATGCCATTTCAAAACCAATAATTTAATGTGCGACATGCACTTACTATCAGGTGTTGAGGTCTTGAATCTAAGAAGTGGACGATTCATTTTATAATCCGTAAATGAGAGATGAATGAAGAAGGGAAAATCTATACCACTATCAACTCAAGAAACAACAGAGGGAGAATGGTGCTTGGGGGTTTGTATGCGAGGACATACATCCACTTGAAGATCGATTTGTTTGACAAAATAAGAACAATTGGTTCTCCCTTGCAACCAGCGAAAAGATACGAGTAGGTCGAGCAAGAGGAGGTGGAAAGCAGTGGCATGACGAGGTGGGTTTGATTGCTCTCTCAGCTACCTTACCACGATTTGAACCACCAATGATGAATCATCTTCATCATCTTCTAAAGCTCGAACTCAAGCAAAGAATTCACCCAGACCATAGATCACTACTAAATTTTATTGTTGGTTGGTTGGTATCCTACAATTGCATGTAGTCTGGGCACCATTAATTTTTTACAAGTCTTTTGACATGTATGGAGTTGAAGAAGGGATCAAACCTGTAGTAGAACCACAAGGATTGATAGTCAAGCTTCAAGTTTCAAAGTCCCATCAATCACGCATTAACAAGAAAGCATGACAAGCGAACGTGATTGGTTTGTGGTTTCCCTTAAACCACCATTTAGTAGAATACTTACAACTAATTGTTGTTGTACAACTAGTTTACGATTGTAATTTGCAACAACCATCACATTTATTGATTATCTAGTGTCTAAGAGGTCATTATTGCACTTCATAGCTTGGTAATTGTTTATATTATGTTGCAAATTGTTTATTGTCTTGTACAGGTACAACAATTACCTTGTTATCTCTCATTTCCTCTCCTAGACATAGACCTAACCATCAGGTGACCAAGATAGGGGGCTATAGGCTTGGCTAATTTTGCTATTTGATCCCTTGAGGTCACCAGGGAAGCCTCCCTTGTGGTGGACCTCTTTCCATCACTAAAATGAGGGAAGTCTCTACTTAGGTGACAATGGTAGATTCTTCCAATTGTTACACAAGATTGGGATCTTGTGGAGGGATTTGTACAAGTACAATCCTATGATAACACTTATGACCCACTGAGTTTTGTTGCATTTCATAATCACCCTCATTACTTACCTGTAGGTGAATATCACAAACGCTTACCTTTGTTTGCAGGAAAGTTTGGAGTATCGGTTGAGGATCACTTGGCTGATTTTTTAAGAGTGGTGGATGATTGTGAGGTGGAGCATGAGGATGAGTTGATGAGAATGTTCGTGCAAACCCTCAAGGGGGATGTACGAACATGGTACAAATCCCTTCCTTACACCTCCATTGATGGATAGGATTCGTTCCAAGAGAAGTTCATAGAAAGATGAGAGGATAAACATGAACGCTTTTTCTTACTTAATGCTTTTGATAATATTAAAAATAATGAGAATGAGAATGTCACTGAGTTTAATGCTCAATTTTCTAAGACTTATTATAAAATTCCCATTGCTATAAGGCCTAATGATGTTTTGGTTTTGATGTATTATCTTGAGTCATATGATGGAATTTTGGGTATTTTTCTTAGGAACAAAGGTATTTACAATCTGGAGGAGGCCCAAGCCATTGCTATCAAGTTAGAAAGAAATTTCCTTGCAGCCTATGAGTTTCCTCATATCCATGTTCCTGACCAACCAATGAAGGTGACACCGTTTAATGATATTCAACCATTGATTGTTACAAGAGCACAAAAAGTCCTTGTTATTGAAGAAGAACCACAACTTGCACCTTATCAAGTTCCCAGAAATGAATAGGATGATGATGGCCCATGCTTGAATGATAAAAAACCGGTAATTGCACCATTTGAGTCATATGTAGAGTTCCATGAAGTTGAGGATGAAGAGTCAAGTGTGTTCATTGGTTCATTCTAGTGATTATGATAAAGTTCAAGAGGAAGAACCACAAGTAAACTATGCATAATTCAATCAATAAGAGACTTCATCCCCGCCTATCCCAAAAGTCGTTCAAGAACAATTTTTGTTACCATTGCAACAGGGGGAGAAAAGTTGGGTGCAAACAAAAGATGATTACCATTACAATTTGCATATGATCCCACATTTAGATCTTGTTCTTCAAGAGGATCCTTTAACTGATCAGTGCTTGGATATTAAGGCTCATCATGATCCGGTTACACTGAGAATGATGGAGGTATTTCAATAGGTAGATTATAGGAGTTTCAGATCTCATGCTTTCATGTTCATTATTGTTGAAGTACCATTTTCCAAATTCCAACCAACAACGTTCAACTATTCCTTCAGCAACACGTACATCAAGTCGTCTTTCCGACTTATGAGATTTCATGATTGGTTGCGCTAGAAGGTTGACTATGTTGATCTTTTATGTCTAATAGATCACCTAGTTGCATGATTACATTGGTCCTTTGAGTATGTTGATTGATCATGGCAGTTGTTGTTGATTTTTCATTAGGCTAGGTTAAGCATGAAGTTTCTTCCATTTTATCATTTAACCATAACCATAAATGTTGCAGCAATCAAGATCATAAGAAGAAGCACCATGCACAAGAACACAAAATGTATCCTGGGAAACCCTTCTCAACAAGGGAAGAAAACCCAGCCAAATCTATTGCTATATTCTTCAAGAGACCTTGACCTCCAAGAAAGACCTAGCACACAAGAGGGTGCTTAAACCATAGAACTCTAGCACCCAAGAGAGGTGCACACCTTTTGCCAAAGAAATGTACTTGCTGAAATTTCCAAACTCACAAGTAAGATATGATTCCACAATAGGGAATCATCCCTTACTTATATTAGACTTGTCCAATCAACAAAGGCGTCTATTGACTCAACAGGGCCGACCTCTCTAAGTCACTTTATAATTATTTATTATTATTATTATTAACCATATTAATTATCTTTTACATTTATTATTAATCACATTAAGGTGGGGCCGACATGTACCCTTTACATAACAATTAGGGTTACAGGCAGGTCTGACTCTTGAACAACATATAGCAAAGGATCAGATACACCCATTAGTGCTCATCCACTAGGGGCACATCCATAGGGATGTCATAGCTTTGGCTCACTGCATTACATAGAAGAACGAGATCTACACACGTTCACCTATGCTCATCCACAAGCACGTCCACTCTACAGATCTTCTTTCCCACTGCCTCATATGGGAAAATCATCTAGAGTTTTCTCGTCAACTCTGCTGCTCAGAGGAGGCTAACAAATCATCTTCATTTCTGTTCTAATGACGATGCACCCAACACTTTGAGATTTCACACTTTCACCTTGTGCTCAGCCACATGCATGTCCAACTCATCAGATCGACTTTACCACTGGATAATCATTTGGAGTTCTTCTCACTCTCTAAATGAAGGAGGTCATCTCTACGTTCCTAGCTCTGTCTCAGGCAGGAACCATGTACCCTTATTAGGGGCTTTCTCTCAAGTTTGTAAGTTGAGAGAAAGGCTTCTCATAGCTGCAATGATCCACACCTCACAAGTTTGTATGCTGGAGAATGTCTCACATAACTGCATTAATTAACACTCCCTCTCATCTAGGGAGGCATTCTTTATCATGCCAAGTTTTACATGGATGTATTTTGAATTTTGTCTTGGCTGGAGTTATCGACACTCCCTCTCAACTAGGGATCCATTCTTCACGAAGTTAATTTGGTGAAGATATCTGCAATCTGCTCATGTGTAGGAAGGTACTGCATGTGTATGATTTTCATCTGCATCATATCTCTGAAATAAGGATATTTCATCTCATCGTATTTCGATCCATCATGAAACACTGGGTTCTCAAGGAGATTTACTCATGGCTCTTGGTTATCATCATAGGGTCCATCTCATGGTCAAGTAAATATGTCAGAAGCTTGTGAAGACATGGTGCTTCGCACACTTGATTCTTATATACCCTGCCTATGTGGTATTCAAGGCTATCAAGTTTTGTTTCCTGCTGCATTAGGAAACCATGGAAAACTTCACGATAGAACATTATCTGGATGTGCTTTTCCGATTCACTATACTTTCTGCTCAATCTGAATTGGCATATCCTGCAAACTCAAGTTTATGTTGGAGGCATATCTTAGGCCATATCCAACTGTGTCTCATATATATCTCAATGCATATTTTGTTGTTGTCTAGTGAGTGTCTCAGTTGACTCATGAAATGACTAGGCACATTCACTGCATGGCATGAATCAAGTATGGTGTTGACCAAATACTTTAGTGATCCAATCAATTGTGGATTGGTCTCGTCTGAATCATCATCAACTTCTTCTTTAAATCCATCACGGTGGATTTTGCATTCTGTCATACTGAACTTCTTTAATATTTTCACTGTATATTTTCCTTGACTCAGGAAAATCTTATCGATCATCTGTCATACTTCTTGTCCCAAGAAGTAGTGCATCATACTCAGATTCTTCAACTCGAATTCAGAAATCAAGAATTACTTGTAACAACAATGCTTTCTGAATAAGTCATCAGGATCAGGCTCTTGTCATCAACACTGTAATGATATAGGTTTGGATCAACAACACTCTTGCTGAAATCCAAACTTATCAAGAATCTATCTATTTGATAGTTTCCAACTCATGAATGGTAGTATGAATGGAAGTGTCTCGGGTTCACTGGATCAAGTGCCTCAACATAGATAACTCCCTCTGTTTGTGAGAAACCTCGGGCTATAGATCTCGTTTTGTATTTCTTGACACTTCCATCGGTTGCATGCTTTACCACAGACTTCCCTTTCTAGTCTTTGAATAATATCTTATGCATCATTCTGTTAAGATATACTGGCATTCTTTTGTTATGGCATCTTGCCATACCAGTTCTCTTGTTGCTTCTCTAAGACAAGGAGTCTCAACATCAATGAAGTGGCTCATGACTAAAGGATAGCTCAAAAATCTCTTTTGCATTCTCGAAATGTGCCTTGAGAGGCTTGTATGTTTCTCTGCCTCTTGCAGAGTGAGTCTAGGTAGGCATTTTATGCCCTACTGCAATATCTCTGAACATATCAACTGGAGAAACTAGATTACCTAGAGTAATGTATGTCTCCCTCTGAATTGTTGAAGGGGGAGAAGGTATTGTCTCACTGTCAATCTCCATCTGAGATTCTCCGGGTCTTTGAAAAAACGGTCTCTTCTTCAAGGAAACATCGTTTCTGATTGTTCTTGTATGATGAACAAATTAAATATGGTTTGGACTCCCGTACCAGGGGTAGTGGTCCAAATCTTGAGATCTCTCGTACTGGAAATAATATCATTCATTTGAAAAATGCAATCAACTAGAAAATTTGAGATCAATTGATTTACATAGTTGTAGTCATGTCCTTTTAGAGGAAGTACTTCTCCTCTCTCTTCTCTTCACTCTTTTCAAGTGGATCTGGATCAATGTTAGCAATGGAAGCATGTTGTCTTCCCTTCTTCCTGGTTGGATAGTTTCTTGCAATGTGTCCATACTTGTCACATCTGAAGCACTGAATTTCTGAAACATCTCTTCTTTGATAACCTGGATTGGATGAAGACTTTTCGCCCTTAAATGTTTGCATGAATTTTCTTTTGAATTTTCCTCCCTTCTTTGTATGAAGTGCAAGAGCATGATTTTCTTCTGAGGAATCTTCCACTCCTCTATTTCTAAGTTTAAGTTCTTCTTGAGTGCAATCTGTCCATAGACGCTCAAAGTTTGGTAGAGATTCTCTTCCACTGATACTTTGAATGAAAGGATCCCATGATTTTGGAATATTTTGGAGAGTGGTTAAGACAAGTTCTCTATCAGACATGATTTCTCCAATGGTCTTGTTATTGCACAGTTTGTAGTTTAGGTCAAAGGCTAAAGGATAGAGGTCAAACTGGAGTAACAGGAACCTTCCCCACCCAATGTCACCTCAATGGGGAGGTTCTTTCTATTTAGGGAGGTTAACCCAGGGGAGATGTCCCCGGTAACCTGGGGTTTTGAAGAGGCAAAGGTATAAAGTCAAGATTAAAGTTTCCCCCTCACAGGTTACCACCAAGGTCAGACAGTCCGACTAATCAACCAGTAAAGAAGTGTATGCCCAAATGAAAACACCTGCTCGGAACAAGACAACAATAATACAATATATATGCAGGCTATAACTCAATGGGTTAGTACTTCAATGACTATCTGATATCAATTAATAAGCAATGTCAAAACAATAGATATCAATGAGGTCAACGTTTTATCAATTAGCTATGGAAAAAGCATCAATTCATTAATAACTATCAAGATGATCAAGCCAACAATGTATCCAACCAACACTTTACTCAATAAATGCTTTAGATCATCATCCAATTGCTTATAGAAGACAAATGTTGTGTCAAGATGAGATAACCAAGTGTGACGTCAGCCTTATCTAGGTTAGTTTGTTAGTTAGGGTTTCAAAATTCAAAGTTTTGAGAGTGGTTTTGGACACTATGACCTCAACGTTGTGTGCCTAAGATCAGTGCCTAAGGGTATATGGAGTCAATAAAGGAGAGGACACAAGATTGAAGGGGTAATAGGCTAAAGACGAGAGGGAAGGGTTTTAGAGTGCTGCAATGGCAGGGCCTTAGAATCAAAACCCTAGGGGAAAGAGGCTCACTCCGATGTTGCTTAAGCAAGGCCTCGTGCTCTTTCCTCCTTCTTTAGGTCAAACTTGGCAAACGGCTAGCATAAGAAGAGGGTTAAAACAAGAGAATTTAATGAGGGAGAGTGTTGTAAAGACAAGGCTCTATCACTAAACCCTAAAAGATGGACAACCCTAGGTGTAGATAACCTAGGCCTAGGATGTCACCTTCCCTTTAACCTTTAAAATCAAAACTAGCTTAGCAAAGGCTAGGCTCTATCTTCCTCTATCTATGAGTGTAGCAAAGGCTAGGCTCTATCTTCCTCCTTCAATGGCTGAATACTTCTCTCTAAGGGGACATATGACAAGGACCTACTTGTGTGCTTGTCACCTAGGGTTTTAAAATCAACAATTTTATAAGTAAATGCAATAATTACTAACCTACAACCATTCAATCAAGAAATTTTGCAGGAAAAATACTTACATATCATGAAGAAAAAGCATGTGCAAACCCTAGTTGTAAACCTTCCTCAAGAGAAATGCCATAATATGCCAAGAAAATCCTCCCATCAACAAGTGCGCCTCAATTTTAA
>ML776992.1:563947-579336 GCA_009831015.1 Picea engelmannii
TCGGGTCCCTCTTGTTTCTTGTTGAGAGGCTTTTTATTGCCTTCTCGGGGATCCCTAGTCGAGGCATCTCTAGGTTTTATTTTTTATGGCTTTTATCTCTTACCAATTGCTTTTACCTCCTGGGCTTTTAGCCCCTTCTTCCCATGAGATAAGGTGTAACCCCACAAACAGGTCATCCTAATGCCCAGACTAGGGGAATGGGATAGATGAGTGGGAGATAAGATGTAAGAGTGATGATATGATGGGAACGGACAATGGCCCTTCAAAATCCCCCCTGATGGCTAACCAAAACCTATGGGTACAAGCTTGCTAGGGTACCCTATCAATCCCCCCAACCATGGTCAAGTGGGTTAATGTAAGATCCAAGCAGTTGTCAGAAATGAAAGGAATTTGATACATATATCTGAAGGTTATAATGATCAAATATGACACATACCATGATACCTGGACCAATTACCTCATGGAGCAAGAGTCTTCTCCGATACAAGTCCAAGTCGAAGGTGATGGATGCTGCTGCTGCTGACAGGACAAGTCTGATGAAGAAGAAGAAAGATGGGCCCTCCAGGGCCATGCTCAGGTCAATCCTTCTCTCAGTACTCCATGTCTAGGACCTGTGGGCCTTGAGACATGATCTCCTAGTTATCCCTAGAAACGGGGGATAACAGGTCTCTAACTGTTCCTTAATCTTTGACAACTTCATAAAGAAGAGTGAAACTGTGTCATCCTTCGTCATCTTGGTACTTTAAAGTTGGCTCTTTAAGGTAAGATCTCTGAGAGTGTTGTCACTTACAAACATTCCTTTTAATATTTTATGCATATCATAGGTTGTCTTCAAATTTTCAATACAGGATAAGAGGTGATCTCTTACTGAGTAGATGATTATTTTTCTTTCTTTGACATCTTCTTCTTTTCTTATATTCTTTTCTATATCAGTAGTTGTGTCTGGTAGAGTTTTAGTTGTTACATCCAAGAGATCATCTTCTTCAAGAGTGACTAGAAGCTTTGATTTCCAGGGGCTGAAGTTGCTTGCTCCATCAAGCCTATCTTCTACTAATGCTATGTTCTTCATTTGATTTGTTTCTTTGAATACTTGCCGACTGGATTTTGAAAAACTAATGATTAGGTTGAATTAGAAACCTTGGATTATTTGGACTTATGACTGCCAATAATCAATTTGGTAGTATCACTGAGATGCTTGTTGATTCAAAAAAATGTTTCTTTAGGAACCCTAGAATTAATATTCTGTAGGAATTTTCAATACCCTTGAAACCCTAGGTCCAAAAATCAAAATTTCTCGGAATTTCATTTTGAGAGCTTTTGGAGATGCGCTAGAAGAGGCCGTACTCTTCTATGCCAAAAGTATCCCCAACGCCCAAGTATTTAGGGCTGAATCACCACAGAGAAGGAGGATGTATAGATTTTCTGGAAACCCTAGGAGGGTTGTACGGTTCTGTAGAAGAGAAGAGATGGTTGATGAAAGCTTGTAGCTTGTGCAATGGGTTCTTCGAGACCTCTGCTCTGATACCATGTTGATTTTTCATTAGGCTAGGTTAAGCATGAATTTTATTCCATTTTATCATTTAACCATAACCATAAATGTTGCAACAATCAAGATCACAAGAAGAAGCACCATGCACAAGAACACAAAATGTATCCTGGGAATCCCTTCTCAACAAGGGAAGAAAACCCAGCCAAATCCTTTGCTATATTCTTCAAGAGAAATACCTTCACCTCCAAGAAAGACCTATCACACAAGAGGGTGCTTAAACCATATAACTCTAGCGCCCAAGAGAGGCGCGCACCTTTTGCCAAAGAAATGTACTTGCTGAAATTTCCAAACTCACAAGTAAGATATGATTCCACAATGGGGAATCATCCCTTACTTATATTAGACTTGTCCAATCAACAAAGGCATCTATTGGCTCAACAGGGCCAACCTCTCTAAGTCACTTTATAATTATTTATTATTATTATTGTTATTATAATTAATATTAACCATATTAATTATCTTTTACATTTATTATTAATCACATTAAGGTGGGGTCGACCTATACCCTTTACATAACAATTAGGGTTATAGGCAAGTCTGACTCTTGAACAACATATAGCAAAGGATCTGATACACCCACTAGTTCTCATCCACTAGGGGCACATCCATAGGGATGTCATAGCTCTGGCTCACTGCATTACATAGAAGAACAAGATCTATGCACGTTAACCTATGCTCATCCACATGCATGTCTACTCTATAGATATTCTTTCCCACTGCCTCACATAGGAGAATCATCTGGAGTTTTCTCGTTAACTCATCTGCTCAGAGGAGGCTAACAAATCATCTTCATTTTTGTTCTCATGACGATGCACCCAACACTTTGGGAATTCACACGTTCACCTTGTGCTCAGCCACATGCACGTCCAACTCATCAGATCGCCTTTCCCACTGGATAATCATCTGGAGTTCTTCTCACTCTCTGAATGGAGGAGGTCATCTCTACATTCCTAGATCTGTCTCAGGAAGGAACCACACACCCTTCTTAGGGGCTTTCTCTCAAGTTTGTAAGCTGAGAGAAAGGATTCTCATAGCTGCAATGATCCACACTTCACAGGTTTGTAAGCTGGAGAATGTCTCACATAGATGCATTCATCAATAATTGTAAGGTGAAATTTTGGGTTTTTGGGAAGTTGTTTTCTAGTTTCCTTACTTCCGCAATACTATTTTCAGATTTCAGTATTACTGATTTTTATGTTTTAGGACAACAATTTAACCATTTTTTTTTAAGATTTTTCCTTCAAAATCCATCTACTTTGAAGCCTAGGGTACGAGTTGATAATTTTTTTCTTATTATATCAACATGTGGTCATGTCTTGTGATGTAGTTTGTGCCTTAGATAAGGCTAATTGTGGTTTCTTGCAATTGTTGTCTAGTTTTTGAATTCCTTGGGTCAAAAATATGAATGTCTTATCATATGTTTACCGAGTCTTCCCGTTGTCTTATCCTTAGAGTGAGCCTGGATGGGGGTTTGTTTTTTTATAATCCAAAGCAATGTGTCCATTAGGAAGGGTAGAGTTGAAGAGACATAGGATATTCTTAAGTCATCTTATTTGTTTGTCTCTTCTTTGCGTTCCTTTGAGTCATTTGTTTTGAGTTAGTCATCCCCCTCATCTAGCAATAGGGACATGGTCCCATACATCTTATATATTCTTGAGTTATCACTTCGTGCCGAGGGAGGAATTTTCATCATTGATTTTCCTTTCAGTAGATCATCTTGCTTCGACTCCAACACATTATCTGGGGATGATCCAGAAGTAGAGCACCTTGATGGTTGTTAGCCTCATTGGCGATTATTTTTGCATTCGACAAGGTTGAGAATCATTGGGCCTTGATCGAGTGATCCTTGTCATTGTTTGACTTTAGTACATCTTTCATGGTGATAGGTTGTGCTTGTACCTTAGGGACCATTAACATTATTGGTCGGTTCCTTTGCACTTTGTAGGTGTTTTCATTATCGACATCTGACTAAATGACTCTCTCCCATGTGTTGACTTCAACACATTTTCCGGAGGGAGGAGTGCACATAGTAGGTGGTAGCAGGTAGCATATTTGGATGAGGCCCCTTATTTGTCATCTATTCAGTGGCAGGCTTATATTTGTTTTGACTCTATTTCCCATTGGATAAGAATTTTAGATCACGTGTCATCTTACAAGGCCTTTTTCTTCTACATACGGGAACAAGGGTCTACTGGTATGTTTCTTCATGTTTCTTACTAAGTATTATTAACAGTTTCCAGGCACAAAGATTTGCAGGTTCTCGACATCCCATAGGGGAATCTCATCCCTTTGATTTGCCATTATTAACCCCTGGATTTTCTCACTTGAAATTTTTGAGGGTTATGAGTCTGTTATTGCAAGATTTGTACTTGTGCAAAGCCCACCACCAGTAACTCTATTACCCCCAACCTAGGGGTAACTAAGGATATCATGTCTCAAGGCCCACAAGTTGTAGACATGGAGTGCCGAGAGCCAGATGGACAGAGCATAGCCCCAGAAGGTCCCTTCATTTCATGATGCATTCTACACATCATCAATAGTAACATCCACCACATGGGCCTGGTCTCAGAGGGCAATGGATCTTTCTCCTTGAGGTAATGAGTCTGGATATCATGGTACGTCTCACTCTAGTATTTGAATCATTTGAACATGTTGCAAAAAATCTTTCTTGATTTTAGAACGTTTGCTTGGAATTTATGATCTTTGTCTTATTCAACCCTAGTGGGTGTCATGTTATCCTAGTAAGTTGGTCACCCTCATGAATAGGGTGCTACTGGGGGTTCCTTGAAGAGTCATTGTCCATTCCCTATCATACTTATCACCTTCCACACTTCTTCCATTTTGTCTCCTTATGTTTTGGGATTTTTGGGTGTATTGACCCAAGAAGGGATTGTACCTTATTTCGTGGGAAGAAGGGGCTAAAGGTCCAGAGGGGAAAGAAGATGGAAAAAGATAAAATCCAATCATAAAACCTTCCAGATGCTTTCCCAAGAGGTCTTGAGAAACAATGAACCATTATCTCTTAAAACATCAAAGACCCACAAAATCAAAATACACAATAAATAGATTTCCCACTTGTTGAGGTGTGTACACACATGCAGTGTCCCTTTATTTCCATGCATATGGCACTTTATGTACCTCTAGCTTCAAGTGACATTGTGGTACTGCCCCTCGCCCTTGATTTTATCTTGGGGAGTACCCAGTGTTTGGACTTTAATAAATTAATGGAAATAAATGGGCTTGGAAAAATATTGCATCGCGGACGAAGGGCATCTCACCCTCTACAAAGGAACCCATAAATAAGACAATAAAAACCCTTGTATGTCATGAAACCCATGCCCAGAATTTCACCCCAGTCTAGTTCACATGCACAAATGGCTTAGATGGGCTTCTCTTGGGAAACACCTTGGACTTGGGGAATGATTGACCCAATAGAATGCCTTGAGACCCCTCCCACACCTAAATTTGACAAATTGTATAAAGTCTTTGAGCATTCGTTTGGTTTGAAAAGGGGGGTTTGATGCACATGTTCGGTTGGTTTGATTATTAGATGTGGCTTACTTGTTATGATACTTGTGACTCATGGACCCTTGGAGAGCGTATCTACTTGCCTTTGCAGTACCTTGCCCGATGGACAACTATTCATGACGAGATGATCAATTCATACCTTCTTGAGGGCTTGGAGCCCAAGGATGAATGCAAAGACCCCAGACTTAGGGCAAGATCGTGATGACTGGTTTGCACAATGAAGGGAGAGGAAATTTCCTTTGGAGGCACCCTGGTAGGCCTGGATCATGAGATGCCACCCTTCCCCACCTAGACGTTAGCCCTTGGAGGCATTGGACGTCACCCTAGTAGCACATGACGTCACCTAGGGATGCGATTTGACACTTGGAGGGGTTAGACTACATTTTTGACACATGTGGCATGGAGGAGGGCCTCTGGAGGCCCAATGTGTTGCTATATGACCTCAACGCTTCATGGAGAAGGCCTAACATCACCCTAGGAAGGATGATGTCACCCTCTTTAAGGTTTTATTTTGTGAAAGTAATTTAATTTTAAATTTTAAAAGCCAAATTGACATGTAGGCTCTGTTTTGTGAAAAGACACAACTTTTGGGTAAATTAGCCATGATTTCCCATATAAATATGGCTCGCTAATTTCATTTTTTCATCATAACTCATCACACAACAAGTGTGGACTGAAATTTTCACCCCTCTTGAGGCTATTGCCTGAAATTACTAAGGCACATCTCTTGGGGTAGCCTTTTTGTGGTGTAACTTGGTTATTTGCATGGTGGAAAGGTCTTCAACTAGGGTTTGACTTTATTATTCTTGGAGAAGTAAGTAGAAAATATGCATTTTTGTTCATGTAATGAATGCTTGTGACAATTTTTTCTTATTTCATGTTGAAGATTATGAAACTGCTTGTTTAAACCCTAGGGGAGAAATATAAGTGCTTCTTTCTCCCTATAAATTTTCTACTAGTTAAATTTGTCAAGTATACCTTCTTTAGAGCCATAAAGTGATAGCTCTCTAGTAGCTTCATTCTAATTAATTGATACATTTTAATAGTCTAAGGAAGGAAGGTGCGCTAGGGCATAAAAGTGCTTATTCTCTAGCAACACCCTTTTAGAGACTTGGATGCTTGAGGCCTTGAAGTGCCAACACCTCTTGCATCTACCTCTTTCCTTTGAAAATCATTATCATTGTTATATTTCCCAAGATATATTGTTGTTTTCATTGACTCCATAAGCCCAAGAAAGGCAGTTTTCAACTTTCTTCATGAATGATTGATCAAACAAACACTCAAACTTTACTCTTTCAGGATTTTGCTAACAAATACTAACGCTAACTTAGCATAGAATACTAGTATTATTGTTGTTGTTATAAATGTTTGCTACAACCATCTAAAAGAAACACATTTTTTTGCATAATTGATATAAATTCCTAGCTAATTACCTCAAAATTTGCTTGTGACAAGTTAATATCATTCTAGGTAATAAATGGCACTTTTTCATTGTCTTTTCAAGCAATTTTGAGGCGTATTTATGGAAGCTATTACAAAATAATTTTGTTCTTGTAAACTTTCATTTCGCTGCATTTTTTTATGTCATCTAACATAATTTCACTTGGTTTACTATCTCATGAAGCTTTACTATCATATTTTTACTGGAAACTGCCATATATTTTCTCTGTTGTCTTGTCTCGAGCATGTACACTTCAACATCTTCATTTTCTTCATCCCTCTTGAACGTGAACCTTGTGACACCTTTGACTTGAGTGACCAGTGAGAGGGGGGTGCTTTTATCCTTATCCTCATCTTACCCAATCCTTTAGGTCACTAGGGATGCCTCCCTTGGGGTAGACCTCCTTCTACTCCTAAAACTTGGGGATCTCCTATTGAGGTGACAGTGATAGGAAATCTTGTTGTTACACCAATATTCCTCACTTGCCTTGGGATTTGGGAAAGTATAGATTTTGCGATAACAAACCCAAATATTGCGTAACTATGGAAGATCCTACCATTGTCACCTTAGTGAGAACTTCCCTCGTTTTAATGATGGAAGAGGTCCACCATAAGGGAGGCTTCTGTATTGACCTCAACAGATCAAAGTAGCAAGTATAGTAGTCAAGCCTAATGCCCCATCAAGAGATCACTGAAAGATAAGGTCTAGGTCTAGGTAATAGAAGAGGTATGAAGCTATTTGAGTACCTTCCCAGAACAAGAAAACCCTATAGCATATATATGATTATTTCCAAGTTCAAACAAGAAATAAATAACTCTTAAGACACTAGACAATTATAATTGCTAATGGTTGTTGCAAATTTGCAGTAGTATGCCAGTATTATAACAACAATACAAATTTGTAACAAAAACAATAAAATGAGCTCATAATTTCAACAATTAACCATAAAAATTAAGCATGCATAACATAGAACATTATCCAATTGTTTAAGAGAAATTATGTGTGGGTTAGACCACCTTTACAATAGTGTATGCATCAAAATAAAGTAGTATCAAGTGAATGTAGCAAACTTTATTAACAACAACAAGTTATTAGGAAAGTTTGCAAGTGTTAGTGTTAGTAATGTTAGTAGAGAGCTTAAGAGAGTTGAAAGAGAGTATTTATTGATCAATTTCACCACAAGAGAGCTATGAAATCAGTTCCTTAGGGCTAAGGAGTCTTCATAACAACAAATGAAACCATACTTGAAGATTAAACTAGTATAAACAAAGAGGCAGGGTTTAAAATCTAAGTTGCTGGCACATTGGGGCTTTAGGGTTTAAACCTTAAAGAGAAGGATTGCTAGAGTGCAAGCACATTTGGGCTCTAGTAATCTTTTCTCCCTTTTTAATGCTTCAACTAGGTCAAAATCAAATGTCTAGGGATAAAATCCTAAAGTGCTAGCACTTTAGGGCTTTAGGGTACTAATCCTAGCAAGTGTTGATGTTTGAGTAGCTTCGGAAGATATTATTATTGTATTTCACCAAGACAAAACCATAAAGAATATTAGGATATTATATTTATTAAGACATCCCTATTGTGCCTTGTCAAGTAAAATGTAAAATAAAAAGATAAAGTGATAGGTTGGCCCAGACCTAATTTTAGGTTGGCCAAACTACTATTTATAAGGGAGGCTAGCGCCTCATTTGAACACATAAATCACAAGCTTTGTGGCTAAGAAGAGAAGTGTGAAAGTCTTAGAGGGAAACACTACTACATCTAGGAGGTGACGTTGTGGAGGTTCTTGGTCTACTTCTCGGATATATCTTGGTTATGTGCTGCACTACTCTTCTCTAGTCAAGGGTTTGAGGAGGATCTTCTTCTTTGTTAGTTCTCTCTTGGAGAGAGGCATTTTTCTTGGTTGGTGAATATATATTGAGGAAGTTTTCTAGGTTTTTCCCCTAGAGGGTTTTCCCAGGGAAAATATTGTGTATGTTGTGAATTCTATTCTTTAAGTGATCATTTATATGCAGTTATTATGCTAATTGTTTAAAAGTGAAAGAACACTAATCTAGTTAACTACTTAAGATGAAAATTCAACATGGTTTCAGAGAAGGCCTGGAAGAAGGAATTTTCATAGCACATGAGAAATCGTTGGAGAAGCTAAGAGCATATGAAGACTCCCCTAACCCTAGTGCACCTCTCCCTATGGTTAAACTATCAGTTTGATGAAGTTTTGTAAACTACAACTGGTGTTGCAACTACATAAACCCTAGAAGGTGACATCATCCACATTGTTGAAGGAAGTTGGAAAAAGTGAGACCACTAGAGAAATTTCCTTGAGAGGGCACATATATCCCTCAGAGCAGAATTCCAAAATTCAAATTTTGAAAAATTAGGGTTTCCTCATAAACCCTAGTCTTGGCAGCTGCATAATTGAAGCTGGAACTGGTCAGATTGGCATAACACTCTCTTGTAAGCACAAAACCTTTCTTTGAATTTTTTTATCTCCTTATTGTATTGTTCAAGCACATGATATAACCTATTACCAAGCTTGATGAGAAGCTTGAAGGCCCTGACAACTCCCGAGCATGGAAGTATAGAGTAATACTCATTCTAGAAGAGAATGATCTGGAAGATTTTTGTAAAAGAAGAAGTTCCAGAACCTGATGAAGATGAGGCCAAAGAAAATTACAAGAAGAAGACTTAGGTGAAGAATATGTATTGTAACATCTAGTTGTGTTTTGATCTGTTGAAGTTATGACTATCATACTAACCATTAGTCAAAATTAAAGTCAAAGTATTAGGTTGATTAAGGTTGATATTTTCGAGTTTACTTGCATTCCCTAACTCAGATTTATGTCAAGAAATCATATTGTCTTAGTATAGGGGACAGGTTGAAGAAAAGACTTGACATCTTGAATGAAGGAAACTCTAAAGAAAAGCAACAACACTCATTCTTGAGAACAAGACTCCAGGTTCCAGCTTTGATTGATTAAATTGATAATATTCAAATGTGCACATATCAAGTTTGATAACTGCTACACTACAAGTAAATACTATAGTTGTGATAGCAATCTTTGAAAAGTTCTACTATTGTTAGATACAATGAATACTTGGTAGCATGTAAGCATTATTGATATAAATGCTTATCGTAATTGTTTACTACATATAACTAACATCTCCTCTAGGAAAAACTTATTGTTTTGTTTCCAAGTTACCATGGAGGAATGATTGATCACAACACTAGAAGAGTGTTGTTCTCATTTCTTATTATTGTATTTCTTATTTTTGGATCTTGTTCCAGGAAGGTCACAAGTGATATCTCTGAAGGAGCTATTGTGACGATTGTTCTCACTATTGTTTTTATTATTATAAAAAGTATTATTCTTGTCTACTATTTCTCCTTTGTTGTTCTTGTTTCGGGCAAGTCACAGGTGATAACCCTGAAGGGATATATAGTGACGGTTGCAGGAGGAAACATATTAGATGGTCTCTAGTTTGATACTGGAGAATACTATCCAGATACTAAGTTGTATACACGACTGTATACATCCATGTACCGGAGAAGAAGAAGAAGATGAAGAAGGGTACTTTTATGGTATACTGAGTATCTCATATGGAGATTGATTACAAGGAGTAGAAGGCTCCAAGGGTAATCGAACAAATCCATCTAGTGTAGTTGATCACTCCACAGATCATAAAGAGTTAGTAGATACAGAAGGGCCTACCCATAATCGTTGCAGTAACCAATAAGAGACCAGTGTGGTCCCATGAAACTTTACAAGATGCAACATTGATAAGCCATATCATGAGGAGTAGATGGCTCCACCGGTGGTGAGGAAGGCAGCCCCATCGAGTACCAACTCAGAAGGAGCTAGAGTTCAGAGGGAGTCAACCATCATGATCTAGTAGGGAGGAGCATCCTCCCTAGGACCATTTACAGGAGACTTTAGAGGAAATCATCACACACAAAGGGATAAAATGACTCCAAATATTATATAGACTCAAAGGGAGTCAAGTTTCAGAGGGAGCATGAAGACTCATAGTGAGCCTGATCTCAGCAAGAGTCAGTGGCTTAGAGACTTTCATTCAAAAAGTATTCCTCCTCATATTTAGATGGAAGAAAGAGACGTCCTTCAGGACTGACAGACATATGCCATGGGTTGAGGAGGCTAGATCATAACTTTAGAGACTTATAGGAGATGTGAGATCTCCTAGGAGGATTCCCTTCCTTTAGTAGACCTTGTTTCAGTAACAGAAAAGGAAGCCAAACAGAAGGACTGAGATTTGGATTTTTCTTTGAGACCAGAAAGGAAGTCAGTGGTGACTTCCAAGATTGATCTACCAGATAAAACATGTTACAGATAATAATACAAAGCCTGCCTTGTGTTAGAATATTCTCCCAGTAAGAAGAGATTATGACGAGATACTTGCTCTAGTAATTAGAAGAAGTATACTCAGAGAAGCCATAAGAAACATGAGAAGGAGTCTTATGTCTGCAAATTGAAGAAGGCTTTGTATGGATCTAGGCCTGATGCATTACTTCTTAGGTATGGAGGTATGGCAGAGACCGGATGATATTTTCCTTAATCAAGGAAATATGCAGTGGAGATCTTGAAGAGGTTCGGGATGTTGGACTGTAAGGCCATATCTACACCGATGGTGGTGAACTTGAAATTGGTGTGTGATACAACTTTAGAGACAATGAATGCCACCATATACATGAAGATGATTGGTTCGTTAATATAATTGATGAACACGAGGCCAGATATATGTTTTGCGGTGAACACATTGAGTTAGTAGATGGTTGAGCCTAGACATGTTCACATGATTGCGGAAAAACATGTGATGAGGTACCTGAAGGGTACAATTGATTATGGACTTGGATATATATCAGATCGTGAGATAAGATTGCAGGGCTACAAAGATTCAAATTGGGTAGGCAGTGTCACAAGAGTACATCCAAATGTTTCTTCAGTTTGGGATCAATTGTGATCTCGTGGATTAGTAGGAAGTAGACTTGTGTGGCACTCAGTTCTGCAAAGGCATAGTATGTAGTAGCATGTTCAACTTGTGGCAAAGTAGTGTGCCTTCAGAAGCTGATTACAAGATTGGTTGATCTCGAGTTAGAGGCGACCTGTATCTTTTGTGACATCCATAGTTTCATAAAGTTTTCAGAGAACCTAGTGTGTCATGATAGGTCCAAGCATGTCGAGATCAAGTACCACTATATCCGAGAGATGGTACAAAAGGGAGCAGTGAAGCTCCAATATGTTCCTACTGACGAGCAGGTAGAAGATGTATTGACTAAGCCTCTGACGAAAGTGAAGTCTGAGTACTTTAGAGACAATCTTGGTGTGGTCCAAAAGGATTTTCCCTCATGAGAGGGAGTTATGTGTTCCCCAGTAGTGGGAAGTGATGTGATCCCCATTAGTGGGAGTTACCCCAATGTATGTTGGTATGCTACTCCAACATAAGCTAGTATATTACCCCAATGCAGGTTGGTATGATACTCCAACGCATGCTGGTATATTACCCCAACACAGGTTGGTATGCTACTCCAATGTAGAATGGTATGTTACCCCAACACAGGTTGGTATGCTACTCCAATGCAAGGTGGTATGTTACCCTAGCGCAGGTTGGTATGCTACTCCAATGCAAGCTGGTATGCTACCCCAACGCATGTTGGTATGATAACCCAGTGCAGGATGGTATATTACCCCATCTCAGGTTGGTATGCTACTCCAACGCAGGTTGGTATGCTACCCCAATGCACGTTGGTATGCTACTCCAATGCAGGATGGTATATTACCCCAACACAGGTTGGTATGCTACTCCAACGCAGACTGGTATACTACCCCAATGCAGGTTGGTATTCTACTCCAACGCAGGCTGGTATGTTACCCCGACACAGGTTGGTATGTTACTCCAACAAAGGATGGTATGCTACTTCAGTGAAAGTGCAGAACTTCCTATGATATATAGATCTGTGATTGACAACAAGACAATGACTAGGTGTACAGAAGCACAGAAGTAGTGATGATGATCGTGACGAGAAGAATACCTTCCTTTCTAAGAGGGACTGTTGAATTTTGAGTAGCTTCGGAGGATATTCTTATTATATTTGACCAAGACAAAACCTAAAGAATATTATGATATTATATTTGTTAAGTCGGCCCTATTGTACCTTGACAATTAAAATGTAAAATAAAAAGGTAAAGTGATAGGTCGACCCAGACCTAATTTTAGGTTGGACAAACTACTATTTATAAGGGAGGATAGCGCCTCATTTGAACCCATAACTCACAATCTCTATGGCTAAGAAGAGAAGTGCACAAGTCTTAGAGGAAAACACTACTGGAGCTAGGAAGTGACGTTGTGGAGGTTCTTGGTCTACTTCTCGGGTATATCTTAGTTATGTGGTGCACTACTCTTCCCTAGTCAATGGTTTGAGGAGGTTCTTTTGCTTTGTTAGTTCTCTCTTGGAGAGATGCATTGTTCTTGGTTGGTGAATCTATATTGAGGAAGTTTGTTGGGTTTTTCCCCTAGAGTGTTTTCCCAGGGTAAATCTTGTGTATGTTGTGGATGTTATTCTTTCAGTGATCCTTTATATGTAGTTATTGTGCTAATTTTTTAAAAGTAAAAGAACACTAATCTAGTTATCTTCTTAAAATGAAAATTCAATAGCAAGAATGTTTCACCAATTTTGAACAAGAATAACCTTGTGAGAGGAGGAAGCATTTATGCTCCTCTCTTAGGATTTTACCAAGCATTATGTCTAGAATAAAGTAGCAATATTCACCATGAAACATAATAAGAAAAAGATAAATTGTAGAAAATTCACTTAATCTAGCTAAGATACCATGAGACAACCATAATTGCAGAAATTGCTCTTCAAAAATCAACAAACCATCCACAATTTGATCCTCCAAGCATAGCGCATAAGTAGAAAAAGAGCCATAGGATGAAAGTTTTAGAATTGTTCTCTCACAATGGTGAGAAGTGATGATACAAAAATGAAATGAGGTTTTTATTTTTTATATGAGGCATCCTCAACTTAATTTGTCCACATAATTTTCAACAAAAAAATACAAGTGGGGTCGACCCCTTCATTTTCCTCTGAGATTATGCCAAAAATGAAAAATACATTAAATAAAACCCTAAAAGGCTGGCATCATGCTCCAAGTGTCTGACGCCAATCTAAGAGAAGGTGGTGTCATGCTCCTAAGGTGAAACATTGGGCCTCCAAAGGACTTGTGGCATGCTCCAAGGGTGAATTACTGTGAAATGAGGTATTTCCTTACCCCCAAGCCATGCAAATCATTCAAAACCATACCATCCATCAAACCCTAGCCCAAATGGTGATTTCAAGGGCTAGATGGTCACATCATAGGCCTCTAAAGGCCACATCCAAGTGCAGGAGGAGTGCAATATCATCCCTAGGTGATGCCAAGGTTTCTCCAAAGGGAACGTCCTCCATCCTCTGTGCACAATAGCTCCAAGGTGCTTTTCCCGTCTGTGGGATTTTAGCCCATGTATTTGGCATAATGACCAGCCTGCTCAAAACTAAGCCCATATATCCATCATCCAAGGTTCTAAGGGTGTGAGAGCCACTACCTAAGGGTGGTGAGTCATTGGATGACTCACTGCTCTCCATCACATGTGCCAAAGTTCCGCAATAAAGGAACAACGTCCTGGGTGCAAGCCCGGGACGTCCCTCATGAACCATGTTAGAGCCATTCAAAACAAAGAAGGATTTAAGACAAGGTAAACCAAAGTTTATAAGAAATATCATTCCTTAAAACATGTGAAGTAAGCTACAACATAAGACATAAGCCATGTAAAATGATTCACCCCAGTATCCCCTTCAAGCATCACACCGGCCAGGACCCCATGTGAGTTACCAAGTTTAAGTATGAGAGGGTATTCATCCAACCCTATTAGGTGTGCCACCTAGACATGAAATAAATAACCAAGGTAGAGGGATAAGTCCCGAGAGTGACAAGGGAAAGAAAAAACCCACCAAGAGTAAGTGTGAAAATGATATGGTTTAGGGATTACTTCATGTTTTATGGTGTTATGATTCCATCTCTATGAGTGCCTTTGTGGAAGGTACGCTTTCTCTTGAGTTACCCAATATTTGCATGCCACCTTTTTTCAAACCCTTTATTAGCCATCTTTCTAATCCCTACTTTCATTTATAATTTGAAAATTTGAGGGTCCCCTTTACTGGTTTCCAAGCTTTAGCATTATTTTCTGGGACTGGGGCAAGCACTGAATGAGTAGGGCTCAAGTTGGACCGGATTTTGGTGGTCCTTATTTTCTATGTTCACTTTATTTTTAACATCATTTTCTTATTCTTTTATAGAAACTACAAAACAACCTCTGAGCCTTCAACCCCTTCTTCTCATGAGAGTGGACCATAGTCGAAGTTTAGGATAGGTGAAAGGATTTAATATGGAAAGTGTTAAGTATGTCCAGGAGCAAAACGTTACCCTTGGGAGCCCCCCCCAATATTACCCCTTTTCCCTAGGCGATGACAACACGAGACTAGGTCACAAAAGATGACCACTAAGGTGAAGCAAGGAAATTGACACAATTTCCCGAACCAATGATCCATTATCCGACTTCAACCAAGGATATTCACCCACATGCCCGATAAATTAAGTACAACACTTTGCATGAAAGAAGGACTAACATACCTCATGGTGACAATGGCTTACCATCTCCCATACTTTGGGTTGCTTGAATGTGATGAACCTTGGTTTATCTGCGTTGGGAGGAAAACTAATGGGGCTATTGGGATGCCATATGTAGACATGTTGATCATCATCATCATGGTTTAGATCATGCTCTCCATTGTGGGCCTCAATACGATCTCCTCCAGTT
>ML776992.1:579391-615699 GCA_009831015.1 Picea engelmannii
GGGGGGGGGGGGTAACATATGGCTCCAACATGGGGACATGTGCTCACCGTAGAGCGCATGAAAACCTCAACATCTCTAGTTTTCCAAGAGATGTTGAAATCTATGCCCACTTCAACCAAAAAAATACTTTAGAAGTATCTTTCGGTGGATGTTATCCATCGGTTGTCAGTGATAATCCAAAACCATGCTTGAAAAGAAAATTTTCCTTAACTATGAAACAACAATGCAAAATATTCGAGTGCAAAACACAATTTCCTAACATGTATTCAAAATGAGAATGCAACAAGTAAATGAAAGAAGATGCAACTATACTAGCATGATATTCATGATGCAACATATCTACAAATGAAATGCAAGATGAAAATGTCTACCCTAACCTACTCTAATCTATGTTAAGTGAAATGCTAGGTATAATCATATAACCAATAAAACCATCCTAGCATTGTATCAAAACATCTACCTATGTTCTTCATCATAAATCAAAATAAAGATAATTCAAGCACAAAAAGGTCATGAGATAGAGAATGCATTGTATCATAACTAATCATAAAGTCTAACTCATAGAGGCGGGAGGGAGGGACAAAATTGTGCCAAGAGATATCACCACAACCTTGTCCTATCCATCCCAGGACAAGGTCGAAAGAGTCAAGCAAAGGAAAATCCACATCCTCAACTACCAAACCAACATTCGAAGACCAGGAAGGGATGAGAAGGATGTTATGGAAATATTTGTGGTTTCCCACAAAAGAAAGGGGCATAAGTTCAGGTATCAAAACAGGCCTAAAGAAAAAAAATCGCTTCCAACCCAAGGTTTGTCAGTCTTGTGTGTGAAGTTGAAAGGTCTTCCAACAAACCATAGGATGAAAACAACCCTATCTTACAGGAAATTGACTATCATGAGGAAAACCTCCAAATACATATATAGTGGAATAACAAGGTGAAAGCAAAGGAGGCTAGAAACTCTTGTCACGAAATCTTGCTCCGAGCAAACAATGTCCTTACCCTTATCAAAATTAGAGCATGGTGGTGGTTGAAAATTTTCTTTGTAGAATAAATCCAAGTACTCAAAAGAACAAGTATCAAACCCCCCATGGTATGATTGGAAATGATCATGAGAATATTGCATTAAGTCATCCTTGGTGGTTGGAACAAATATGTAACTATGTCATCTTCTTGTTGCGAAGCATATGAATTAGTAGCAATCACATATGGTTTTTCTAATGACAACAACTGAAAATGACCTTCAATATCATAAATTAGATCTTCATTAAAGCCATAAAAAGTCACATCCCATTTACGTCTCCCAACATGTATAAACACATCAATATTTTCAATCACATCATCACTTTTATTATAACATGAAGAGACTAGTATATCAAAGGGTTCCTCTAGCACTTTTTCATTCTCTGAATCATGGAATGAAGCAACATCAAAAACTTGAAAATGAGTATAACTTACCACGTTCTCTTCTTCATGTGCAGCATGAATAGAAGCTTGGATGACTTCATTAAATAGAGGATCAAATATCGGGGCTTTGTCTTCATGATGAGCCTCTTCATGGATTAGGTCTTCAACAAGGTGTGTTTCATCAAAGTGTTCTTCTTTGGTATATTCACAAGGAAACTCATGTTCTTCTTGGTAATCTTCCTCATGATTCACCTCTCCAGAATCTCATTCTTCAGTCAAGTCTTTGTTGTCCTCAACAAAATCATGAGGTAATTTTTGCTCCTCTTTGAGAGATCGGTAACCCTCTTCATTGACTTCTTCATCTTCTTTGGAGTTTTCTTCTTCTAGAAGGTTACGTCCCTCCCAAAGGTTTTCTACACTAGGGTATGGGGAGAGCCCCACTAGTATAAAAGACACTCTAAGCTCACATGGAATGTCCTCACATGTGTGAGACTGCAGAGCCCACAACTTAAGGAATTTGTTAATAAGATCTGTGCAAGAAGATATTGTTAGAATATAATGGATGTGCTCATTTTACCATTGACAATATCTCTATTGTCACCCAACCATAGGCCGAAGCCACCTTTCGAGCACCTTAACCTTGACAGAGAATCACTCCGGAAGAAAACCCTAGGCTAGATAGCCAAACAAAGGGTAGTGCACCTTTCCCCAAGGATAGCGCACCAAAAAGAGTTGATCAGATAGTCCAAACCCTAGCCAAGAGATATTCCAATCCAAAACGTAACTGCTAGCTACAGCAGCTGCACTGACAGCTCTCCTACTACCTGCGCACAAAAATGGGCACTGCAGTGTGCACAAGTGCTTCTTTGCAATTCTGAGACTGCCTGCCAAAATGAGAACTGACCTCCTGTATTTATACTAATCCTGGCTAACTGCCTAGGCCGACTTCTCATTCTGGGTATCTGTATGTTCAGTATATATTAATTCTTCTCGCCGACTTCTTCTCTTGGAGGCTAATAACCTAATATAAATTATCCTCTTGAGCCGACATGTCTTCTAGGGTTATTATCTAGCTCATTAGGGTTTCTTCTTGCTTCTCGAAGTATTCTATTCTCGTCAGGTTTACACGTGGAGGTAAATACCTCCCACAGCTACCATAATATCAACACTCCCTCCTAGCTAGGGAGGTATTACAGGTAATGGTCTTGACCACAAAACATACCATTCACCTGGTAGCATCAACATAGTCGTCTAGACTATCTCATGAATAGATTATGAGCATCATCATCACCATTAGTGTCATCAACTGCATCACCTCTCAAAACCATACTCCATCTGAGTAATCAGACATAATGCTAAATAAGTCACTCACACCACAGAGTGATACAAGAGCCATTCTTCTAATCTGGACATATGTCCTAGAAGAGTAGATGTTTTGAACCATTTTCCGTCTGGGAAATCTCTGTCCTTTAATCATTCATATGGTTGATAATCATTTACCAAACTGCTAATAGTCTTCAAGATAATCGAAACAAAATAGAACACAACTGTGTCTATCCATAATAGTACATAACTACAATCCAGTGGTACACTACCACACCAAGTAGCAAACAAGTACTTGATCAGTAACATATAGTCACGAACAGTGGAACACATCCACCACAGTAGTATACATCTATTGTCATACAGTCTTCATAACAATCATCTGATATCAACCTGCACAAAAACAATGTTATGATATAAACTGAATCATATGGGCCAATCTTTCACTCACATCTATGAGATCTGAAAGAATATATTCCCTCAAAGTAGAACATCAACGATGGGTTATCTGCCTTATTCTTCTCAAACAAGGAAGAATTATTGTTCTGATTTATGAACCTAGACCATTCCTCACCCTGGGCCATTCCTCCGACACTAAACAAAGTGTAACCTGGAGAGAATGAATCTACCCTAAGAAATGCATGTCCCTAATTGTTGAGCCTGGACCATTCCCCACCCCGGGGCATTCCTCTGGCACTGAACAAAGTGTAACCTGGAGAGAATGAATACACCCTAAGGAATGACTGTCCAGACCATTTCATCTGTTAACCACAAGAGGAAAATACTGTCCTGTACCAACCTCAAAAACTGACCATTCCTCATGTTAACCACAATGAGAAATCGTTGTTTGGCGAGGCGGGCCAATCTTCTTGAGTAACCCTCAAGAAGAGAGACTGCCCTATACCACTCCCCATGTTAACCACAATGGGAAGTCATTGTCTATGGTACATCAACAATCTGGACCATTTCCCATGTTAACCATAATGGGAAATCACTGTCCATCAGAAATATCAATCCAATTTCCGAACAAGAAAGAATCTGCTCATCCTGGACCATTCTTCGAATTGAAAAATGACTGTCCATAAATCAATAATACATCAGTGCTTCCTCCCAACCTGGGAATCGTCTCTTCCTTTTTCAATAAGGAAGTCGTCTCCACGAGCTCCAACTTGAGTATGCAAACTCTTTCATCTTGGATAGAGGCTTTACCAAAAAAATTTCTTATCTGCTCATTTGTGGAGATATGTATTGGAGAACCACTTTCTCCTTTCTGGACTTCATTGCGGATAATGTAATGCGTGATTTCAAATGTACTTTGGTCTGGAACACTGGTTTTCTCTGAAGGCTTCATGTAGCTCTAATCAATAGAGGATATCATTGTTGGAAAAATGGAACATATCCATGTGGCACTTCTTCTATCATCATGAGATCTGATCTACTGAGTAATCATCTTGATACAATATCTCTGTTATAGAAAATATTCACCACGCTTCTGCTGTGCACTGGAGGTTCTCCACCAAGTTGTCTTCTTCTATCTACATACAAGGGTCTCTTTCTGGTATGCCTCAAAGTCTTGAGGTTGCTCTTCATACGTTCTTTATTCAATTTTTCTGGAGAACATTCTTTGCATTCATCTGATGTAGAACTCCAACTTATGGATGTTGATATTATGACTCATGTAGAGATATGTCTTGTTTACTAGAACAAGTAATCATCATAGTCTTCTCCCTTCATCTGGGAGAACCTCTAGTTCTAGATCTCACAATGCTTTCATTCATAAGTCTTTCATACACTGTTCTTCATCATGGCTTTCAGTTCCTCTGCTTGATTGCTTTTATTGAGTTCATATCAGGCTGACAATCTTGTGATTCTTAATACAATGACTAGTCGTTCTGACTTCTCTTTCTTTCTTGGAATCTTCATGTTCTTCCTGATGTTTTTCTTTAGCTCTTGGGTCCATGGAGTTTCTTATAGACTCCATGCCCTAAAGATTCCATTTCTTTCTTTCATCATAGGATCACAGATGTGGATGGAAAACCAGGGATACTTTAAGGCTTCTCTTCGAAGAAGACTTCTTTTGAGGTTGAACTAGACACGTATTGTCTTTCATGGATGCTACCATGGATATATACTTCATCATCTTCAATGGATTATAGGATTAGCTCCCTCCTAATCCTTGCTTCATGTATGAGTGCATATAATCGCCCCCCTCCATCTAACAGAGTCCATGCTTCTGTCTGCATCCTTATTGTCTACTGCAATATATAATTGGCTCTCTTTGTCTGACAGAGTCCACGCTTATGTCTTGTTGTCTTCTACAAAAACGTCATAAGTATTTCTCCAATTTCCTCTTGATTGCTGACTTCTTTCTGTCTTTGCTTCTTCTAAGTCTCTTCATGATGGATTCAGCTTATCTTGCAATAGCTTTCACATGATTTGTTTGACATAATTCATCCTTTCATGTGTATTGTCTAATGATATCCATCCTTATCTTGTTGTTCTTCCATAGGTATAGTTATTCTTGGAACACATTATCTTCCAAGAGATAGATATACAAGATATGTACAGAGACGATGCAAACAAGATATGTAGAAGAAATAAGAAGAGTATTGTTACCTTTAGAAGAAGAAGTCTCTTTCATCCTGCTTAGTCTTCTTTGTAGGTTCATTTTCTTCGGCAATTGATGCTTCGTGTTTCTCCTTTGCACTGATCCTTGATTCTTCTTGAGCACAACAAGTCCAAAGTTCTTCAAATGTTGGATACTCCTCTCTTGTGTTCATGCTTGCGGCAAATGCATCCCACGTATTGGGAAGACCATTGAGTACTATGTTTACCAACTCCTTCTCTGAGATGATCTCTTCAATAGCCTATAGTTGATCTCTTAACTGAGAGATTCTCACAAAGTATGATGTTATGATGTCGTCATCATTCATCTTCATGTCACAGAGCTCATTCTTCAGACTCATTACTTGTCCAATGTTTCTGACTGAGAAGAGGTTTGTTAGGGCATCGTACATCTTCTTTGATGAGTTAAGATGGGAGATGTAGGGTATCAAGTGGTCTTCGATAGAGTCCACTATGATACTCATGGAATTGATGTCACTGTCTTTGAACTTCTCCATAGCTGCAACGTTCTGTGATTCCTTCTCTTTTCCTTCTTCAAACTCTGGTTTCACGATCTTTCCTTTCACGATATCCAACACTTTATTCTTGGAAAGGATGAGGTCAATCCTTGTCTTCCATGCTCTGAAGTTAGAATCTCCATATAACTTGTTCTCTGACTTCATAGAATAAGTCACGGCTGCTTTGACTTGGTCAAACCCTAGATTTGACCAAAAACTCAAACTTCACATCTTGGCTTGCTGAGAGTACCAGGAGATGCGCTAGGCTAGGGTGCACTGATCTATCCGAAGATTAGGTCAATTCCTTCACTTAAGGTGCCTCAACGAGAGGATTAGGGTTTCTGCAACTGCACCTGCTAGTAACCCCAGCGACAGTGCTATGGTGACTGCTCCTGCTAGAAACCCTAGCGACAGTTCTTCAATGAGCTTAACATCCTTACGACTATGTTTCCTTCCAGCGGTTACACTGAGCGAAGGAGGTGTGGGCCCATAACCTGTTAGAATATAATGGATGTGCTCATTTTACCATTAACAATATCTCTATTTTCACCCAACCATAGGCCGAAGCCACCCTCCGAGCACCTTAACCTTGACAGAGAATCACTCCGGAAGCAAACCCTAGGCTAGATAGCCAAACAAAGGGTAGCACACCTTTCCCCAAGGATAGTGCACCAACAAGAGCTGATCAGATAGTCCAAACCCTAGCCAAGATATATTCCAAGCCAAAACATAACTGCTAGCTGCAGTAGTTGCACCGACAACTCTCCTCAAACCTGTGCACAAAATTGGGCACTGCAATGCAGACAAGTGTTGCTCTGCAATTATGAGACTGCCTGCCAAAATGAGAACTGACCTCCTATATTTATACTAATTCTGGCTAACTTCCTGGGCCGACTTCTCATTCTGGGTATCTGTTTGTTCAGCATATATTAATTCTTCTGGTCGACTTCTTCTCTTGGAGGCTAATAACCTAATATAAATTATCCTCTTGAGCTGACATGTCTTCTAGGGTTATTAGCCAACTCATTAGGGTTTCTTCTTTCTTCCCGGAGTATTCTATTCTCGTCAGGTTTACACGTGGATGTAAATACCTCCCGCAGCTACCATAATATCAACAGATATACCCTCTTAATTTGCAATACAATTTCGCACATAATCTGACAGGGAGCAAATAAAAAAAATTATTTGCACATCATCATGTTCCACTCTTAAGTCCCATATATACTTCACGAACTTTGCAACATGATCAATAGCCAATACCTTGAACTTTGGACAGTCCTCTAACCATCTTATATCAATCATATTCAAGTATCCAAGAGACCTTTCATAATCAATAGAAGGATGCATTTTACGATGTTCCCATGGTGCCATGATTCCATTACTTGAAAATATGCAATATCACAAAGTTGAGAGAAGGATGACACCTTAGAATATATCAGTGGAGTTGCCAGATGATCCCCCTTGGATCATTAAAGGAAGGTCAGGGAACTACCCTCAGTGGAGTCGCCAAGTAAACTTGTAAGATAAGGGCATTGAGAGAAGTTTACCAAAGATATGTCATTGAGGAGAATGCATCAATCCTCCTTGACAACGATGCCAAAATGTTATCGCAGGATTTGTACTTGTGCAAATCCCACCACAAGTAACCCAAATCTTGCGTAAATATGGAAGATCTTACCACTGTCACCTTAATAGCAACTTCCCTCGTTTTAGTGATGGAAGAGGTCCACCATAAGGGATGCTTCCCCGATGACCTCAAGAGATCAATGTAGCAAGTATAGTAGCCAAGCCTACCACCCCCTCTCTTGATCACCAAAAGATAAGGTATAGGTCAAGGTAATAGAAGAGATATGAAGTTGTTTGAGTACTTTCTCGGAACAAGAACACCTTATAGCATATATATGGTTATTTCCAAGTTAAAACAAGCAATAAATACCTCCTAAGACACTAGACAATGATAATTTCTATTGGTTGTTGCAAATTTGCAGCAATATACTAGTCTTATAACAACAATATAAATTTGTAACAACAACAATAAAAGGAGCTCAAAACTTCAACAATTAACCATGAAAATTAAGCATGCATCACATAGAACATTATCCAATTGTTTAAGAAAATTCTGAGTGGGTTAGACCACCTTTACAAGAGTGTATGCAACAAAGTAAAGTATTATCATGTGGTTGTAGCAAACTTTATTCACAACAACAAGTTATTAAGCAAGTTTGCAAGTGTTAGTGTTAGTAATGTTAGTAGAGAGCTTAAGAGAGTTGAAAAAGAATATTTGTTGATCAGTTTCACCACAAGAGAGATGTGAAACCAATGCCTTAGGGTTATCGAGTCTTTATAACAACTAATGCAACAATACTTGAAGATTAAACTAGTAGAGACTAAGAGGTAAGAATTAAACTCTAAGGTGTTAGCACATTAGGGCCTTAGGGTTTAAACCTTACAGAGAAGGATTGCTAGAGTGCAAGCACATTTGGGATCTAGCAATATTTTCTCCCTTCTTAATGCTTCAACTAGGTAAAAAACAAATGTCTAGGGCTAAAACCCTAAAGTGCTAGCACTTTGGGGCTTTGGGATACTATCCCTAACAAGAATGTTTCACCAATTTTGAACAAGAATAACCTTGTGAGAAGAGGAAGCATGTATGCTCCTCTCTTAGGGTTTTACCAAGCAAGACGTCTAGCATAAAGTAGCAAGAGTCACCATGAAACATAATAACACAAAGATAAATTGCATAAAATTCACTTACTTTAGCCAACATACCATGAGACAAAACCCTAATTGTAGAAATTCCTCTTCAAAATTCAACAAACCATCAACAATTTCATCCTCCATGTATAACGCATAAGTAGAAAAAGAGCTAGAAGCCCCATAGGGCAAAAATTTCAGAAGTGTTCTCTCACAAAGGTGAGAAGGGATGATCCAAAAATGAAATGAGGTTTGCCTTTTTTATACGAAGCATCCTCAACTTAATTTGTCCACATAATTGTTAACAACAAAATACAAGTGGGTCTAACCCCTTCATTTGCCTCTGATATTATGCCAAAAATGAAAAATACATTAAATAAAACCCTAAAAGGGTGATGTCATGCTCCAAATGTGTGATGTTAAGCTAGGAGAAGGTGGTGTCATGCTCCTAAGGTGAAACATTGGGACTCCAAAGGCCTTGTGGCATGCTCCAAGGGTGAATGAGTGTGAAATGAGGTATGTCCTCACCCCCAAGCCATGAAAATCATTCGAAACCATACCATCCTTCAAACCCTATCCCAAATGGTGATCTCAGGGCTAGATGGTGACGTCATAGGCCTACAAAGGCCACGTCCAAGTGCAAGAGGAGTGCAATATCATCCCTAGGTGATGCCAAGGTACCTCCAAAGGAAACATCCATCCTCTGTGCACAATAGTTCCAGGGTGCTTTTCCCATCTTGTGAGATTTCCACCCATGTATATGGCATTATGACCAACCTGCTCAAAACCAAGCCCATTTTTCTGTCGTCTAAGGTTCCAAGGGCGTGAGAGCCACTATCTGAGGGTGGTGAGTCATTGGATGATTCACTGCTCTCCATCACACGTGCCAAAGTCCTACAATAAAGGCACAATGTCCTGGGTGTAATCCCAGGATGTCCCTCAAGAACCATGTTCATAAGAAATATCAGTCCTTAAAACATGTGAAGTAAGCTACAACGTAAGAAATAAGACATGTAAAATTATTCACCATAGTATCCCCTTGAATCATCACACCGAAGAAGACCCCATGTGAGTTACCAAGTTTAAGTATGGGAGGGTCTTCATCCAACCCTATAAGGTGTGCCACATAGATAGGAAATAAATAACCCGGGTAGAGGGATAGGTCCCGAGAGTGACAAGGGAAAGTAAAATCCACCAAGAATGATATAGTTTAGGGCTTACTTCATGGCTTATGGTGTTATGATTCCATCTCTATGAGTTCCTTTGTGGAGGGTGTGCTTGCTCTTGAGTTACTTAATATTTGTGTGCCACCTTTTTCCAAACCCCTTTATTAGCCATATTTCCAATCCATGCTTTCATTTATAATTTGCAAATTTGAGGGTCCCCTTTACTGGCTTCCAAGATCTAGCATTACTTTTTGGGACCGGGGTGAGCACAAAATGAGTAGAGCTCAATTTGGCCCAGATTTTGGTGGTCCTTATTTGCTATGTTGACTTTCTTTCTTGCATCATTTTCTTATTCTTTTATAGCAGTTGTGAAACAACCTATGGGCCTTCAACCCCTTCTTCTCATGAGAGTGGGCCATAACCAAATTTTAGGACACATGAAAGGCTTTAAGATGGAAAGTGTTAAGTATGGTCAGGAGCGGAACGTTACCCTTGGGAGCCCCCCCCATTATTACCCTTCTCTGTGGGAGTAAGATGCTCTTTCCATGCCTCCATCGTTACTATAACACAATCACATTCTTGAAATCGCTCTTCATATTCTTTTTCACATTCCTGTAACTGGATATATATAACCATGAATCACACAGCTCCTTGTTGCCTCAGATTCACCCCTTTTTGTTGCCTCAGAGGTACTATAACAGGTTGTTTTGGTTTTGAGTTTTTGTTGTTTTAGGAGTTTGTTGTTGATGATTACAACTGCGTGAGACATTGTCTAGGACACAAACTGATTGAGTCGACCTAAGAGAGAGCCCCTGAGATGGGTGTGTGGATCCTATCTGAGACAGAACTAGAACCTAGTGATGGCCTCCTCCTTACAGAGAGTTGGGAAGAACTCCAGATGATTCTCCCGTGTAACGCATTGAGAAAGGAGATCTGCTGAGTTGGACGTGCATGTGGCTGCGCACAAGGTGAACATGTGAATTCTCATAGAGTTGGGTGCATCGTCATGAGACATAGATGAAGACGATGCATTAGCCTCCTCTGAGTAGAGAGTTGAGATGATGAACTCCAGATGACTCTCCTCTATAATGCAGTGGGAAAGAAGATCTGTTGAGTTGGACATGCCTGTGAATGAGCACAGGTGAACGTGATCCTAGTGGCTAAGCACTAGTGAGTGTGATTCTCCTGTGAGACGCAGTGAGATAGAGATATGGACATCCCTGTGGATGTGCCCCTAGTGGTTGAGCACTAGTGGGTGTATGATATCCCTTGCTATATTTTTCAAGAGTCAGACTTACCTATAACCCTATTGATTATGTAAAGGGTACAGGTCGGCCCCACCTTAATGTAAAATATAATTAATGTAAAGGATAATTAATATAAAATATAATTAATATGGTAATTATTAATTATATTTTGAGTTATTGATGTCGGCCCTATTGTGCCAATAAACACATCATTTGATGTGACAAGTCTTATATAAATAAAGGTGAATCCCCATTGAGGAAACACACTTATCATTGTGTCATCTCATGATTTCAAAAGTTGTGGTCTGAAATTATGAGAATTGCAACACCCTCTTGTGTGCTAGGTTTGGTGATGGTGTGGGAGGTCTTTCTCTTGAGGAATATAGCAAAGGATTGGCTGGGTTTTCTTCCCTTGTTGAGAATGGTTTCCCAGGATACTTCGTGTTTTCTTGTGCATGGTTATTCTTCTTGTGATCTTGGTTTGTTGAAGTAGTTATGGTTCAAGTAATAGTTAAACAAAAAATTTAAAGAGGATACAAGAGCCATAGCTCATTACAAAACTTAACATTTCCGTGGGCAGTGACAACACGAGACTAGGGCATAGAAGCTAACCACCAAGGTGAAACAAGGCAACTGACACGATTTCCCAAACCAATGATCCATTATCTAACTTCAACCAAAGATCTTCACCCACATGCCCGATAAATTAAGTACAACACTTTGCATGAAAGAAGGACTAACATACCTCTTAGTGACAATGGCTTACCATCTCCCATACTCTTGGTTGCTTGAATGTGATGAGTCTTGGATGATCTATGTTGGGAGGCAAACTAGGGAGGTTGTTGGGTTGCCATTTGTAGACATGTTGATTATCATCATCATGGTGTAGATCATGCTCTCCATTACGGGCCTCGAGACATTATCTCCTCTAGTTACCCTTAGGCATGGGGGGGTAACAGAGCCAACATGATTTATTTGGCTGGCATTCAAAGATTTACCAGAATATCTTTGCTTTGAGCCAAGGTTGGTTCCCATACAAGTACAGGTACAAGATTGGTTGGGTAGTGTTCTTTATTTCAGAGACAAAAGTTTGCATAGGTCTTCATAGATAGAGAGAGATGTTTATTTTTAGTATATTCCCTATTTTTTAGGAGACACATATCTGAGATATGCATGGAAGTATTGATCACATATTTAGGGTCCTTGCGAGCTCATGAGTCCATTGAGCCTTTTTCGAACGACATGCGAACAATTTACTATTTTTAGCAGGTGGAGTTCTAGGTCTCGAATGATGATATTGATCACATCTTCAGATTCCTCATTGAAAATTGAATCCGATGAGTGTATTTTCATTGACACACAAAAAGATTCTACTTTTAGCAGTGTCTATTTTTAGACATACTATATTTGGCAATGGTCTCCTATTGGTCCTGAAAATATTTTGGTTTTCCCTATTTTTTAGGGTGGACTGCTATTTTTAACATGTTTATTTTTAGTAGGGTTACTTTTAGTAGGTGTGGTCGCCATGCAAGGTGACATGTAGCAGGTCCAAATTCCGACATTTGGCAACTTTAGAGTGTGACAGGTGGCGCATACATGCATGACGATATTAGGCATTGTGGTTGAGTTGTTAAAGCACATGCATCAGTTGAGTTTGAGTTGGCTCACGTCAAAATTTATAAGTTTACATGTTTTGAGTTCGTTGAAGATAAACTTTCCCTTTCTTACACTTAACTCCTATTTTTTCCCTTTTCCCTATTTTCTAGTATCCTCTTCCTTATTTCTAGCCTTAATGCGCCTCCATTTTCCCTATTTCTTAGTGCATTGTCTTAATGCGCCTCCCTTTTTCCTATTTTTTGGCCTCCTAATGCAGGAGCATCGCTCCATGCCAGCAGCGTGCCGGCCAGCCAGCACATCCCGCACGTATTTAATGGAGAAAGGGAGAGGCGCAACCCTCTCAATTTTGAAATTTGAAATTTCAATAAATGTTGTAAGGATTTTAATGCCAGACCACGCCTTTATACAGGTAGTGGTTGAGGTTTCTTTTAATGGTTGCCTGCAGCAAGCCCATGACGTAGTGAGGACTGGGCATCCATTTATGTAATGTAGCCGTAGGAGCCGCTCTATGATGGTGATAGCTCAGAGACAGTGAGCTTGAGGATAAGCTCGAGAGAGCCCTCTTTGTAATTAGAAAGAGAGAGCGATAGGACAAAGAATGGGGGAGATAGGAGGAGAGACCAGAGCAGAGATGTCTCGAGAGAGAGCTGATACTTGTTACAGTCCAGTCTTTGTAAACATTTGTATAGACATACAGATTAATAGAAAAACAGTTTTTCCTACATACCGTGTGTTTGATGTTTACATGTTTTTATGCATTTCATGTTTAAATGCATAACTGGTGAAGTATTTCATAAGTTTCAATTTCGTCCCGTCTTGGAGTTTTCGAGTGCAAGGAGTGCACATAGTTCGCAAGGTGTGCGTTGACAGAGGTGAGACAACCTCAGGAAAGATCAAGAGGGATAGCATTGAACCTTCATCAGTAGAGGTGCAAGGAGTGCACAGGAAGGAACTATGTCTCGAGTTCAGGGAAGACAAAACTACTGAAGGTTCTGTAGAGATCTGCCAAGAGGGCATTGAGCGAGTGCATAGAGTACACTAGGGAACTCTATTTTGAGTTCTGAGAAAAGAGAAGTGTCAAGGAGAAGACACTCACAGGGTTGTTGAATACTCTGTAGGTTCTGGAAGGTGTGCGTCGAGCAGGAGAACGCCAGGTGGGCGTAAGGAGTTTTATTTTCAAGAAAACTTCTCAAATCTGAGTTATTTGAGATCCTCGAATGCAAAGTGTGCGTAGGAGTAAATCTCCGAGAGAACGAAGCTCAGGAGGGATAGCGTTCCTAGAACACAGGGGAGATCCAAAGGAATTGAGCTCGCAGGGGAAGCAAAGGTCGAGGCCTTTGAAACTTCAGAAAATATTCCAAGGGGAAGGAATAAGTTCTCAAACTCAGGAGGGAGCACAACTGTCGTCGGATCTTGTGCAAAGAACCGATAGTCATCGGATCCGAAGGAAGGCGCGCAGAGTTTAACCTCTGGGAGGTCACGCAGGAGAGCAGCTGAAAGGAACGGTGGAGACACTTCGTGGAGAAGTGCCAAAATCCTGAGAACCATAGGATCGCACCAAGTTGTGAGGGATTTAAGCCTTTAGAAGCACCTCAGGAGAGGAGTTGTATGGACGGTGGAGACACTCCGTAGAGAAGTGTCGAAATCATGTGGATCGTTGGATGAGAAGCATCAAGGGCCATTGATCTCAAGCTCGAATTTCTCCATTTCGGAGTTCAGGGTTTGGAGAGGCAAGTGATTTTGGAGTCGCTGCATCATGAACTCCCGGTTCGCGAAATCGCGCCAGCCGTCGGATCTGGAGCGTAGTGGCCTGAGAGACGCTGGATCAAGGATACGTGCACGGGGTTTAGTCCCTGGGAGGTGCATAGGAAAAAGGATCTGGGTCATCAGATCTAGCACCAAGGACCGATAGCCGTCGGATCCAGAAGAAGGTGCGAGGGGTTTAATCCCTAGGAAGTTGTACAGAAGGGTAGAACGGACAACAGAAACTTTGAGTGAGAAGTGTCGAATTGCCGTGAGCCGTCGGATCCAGAAAAGGTGCGCGAGGTTTAAACCTCGTAAGAGCAGAAGGAAGAGGACTCGTCAAGTCCCGAAAGCATCAGAACCGTCCATTTTGGAGGACAGGTGTCAAAGATCCAAGCCCATCGAGGATTTGGACACCAAGAGTTCGAGGAGGAGGAGTCATGAGACAAGAAGTCCCGGCTCACGAAATTGCGAAACGACTGACAACGTTCATCAAGGAGGACACGTGGCGAGTGGTCAAGGTTCAGGAAAAATCTCGAAAGGTTGTGGGTCGTCAATCCAGTTGGATCATGATCATCGGTTCAAGAGGAATCGGGACCGTTGATCTCTCAAGGGGGAGATTTCGACATTTCGGAGTCCGGGAGATTGAAGGACCAAGAATCGTCTGCAGCCGAAATCGCGAAATCGCGAATTACGAAATCCCGAAAAGTGGACTGTGGTCACGGGTAGATTTCGGCATTTTGGGGTCCAGGAGATCGAAGGACCTAGAATCGTCTGCAGCCGAAATCATGAAATCGCGAATTACGAAATCCTGAAAAGTGGACCGTGGTCACGGGTAAATTTCGGCATTTCAGGATCCGAGAGTTCGAAGGACCTAGAATCGTTGTAGCCGGAATCGCGAAAACCCAAAAGCATTCGGAGGAATAGCACCAAGTCACAGGACTGGTCGTATGAAAAGCGACTTAAGGGAGGAGTTGTGGAGTTAGGCCCTATTTCGGGTTTCGGCATTTCGAAAGACAGAGAACAGAAGGAATGCTTGCATCGCGATTCCCCGAATCACGAAAAGACGGTAGCGCTTTGACGTTAAGCACGTGGTCACAGAGTGGTGGTCACGTGGACGAAGGCTAAGGGAGGACCCAGAGTCGTTAGGTCCTTTTCGGCATTTCGACGACTGGGAGTTGGAGGGACAAGGATCCTGGGAGAGGTCACATGCAGGAGTCCCGAAACCCCGAAACATGAAAGGTGTTGGTTTAGAACAGAGAAGAGCGTTGAAAGCTGAGCGCGTGCATAGGTTTTCTCAAAGCCTTTGCCAGGGAATTAAAGGGACCTGTGGATTCGTTCAAGGGGTTCCAGCAGGAGTCCGAAGAGCCATTTCGGCTCAGAAGAAGATCGATCCAGAGACCGGGAGGTTGCAGAACCCTACTGAGGTTGGGGGTCTGCACCACCTCCTCCTCTTATTAATCCTAATTCCTAGCACATATCCCCTCTCATGCGCTCACTCCCTATTTTCTAGGGCTAAGACACTATTTCTTAACACACATCCCTATTTCCTCTCTTTTTCCTATTTTCTAGCGCATATCTCATGCAAATATGCGCCTTATTTCTCCCTTTTTCTCTCCACATATACACCTTATCACTCCCACACATCCCATCATCTCACACTTAAAGATCTCATGCACATACCTTTTAGTGCATGTACTCTGCATCCCTCCACCCTTTTTATCATGCACATAACTTGAGGTGCCCATTCATCCTTTCTCACACGTGTGCCTCTCCTCATGCCATTCCCATACGCATTTCACTTCATTCCACTCTTGAATTTATCCTTCCTCTTCTCCATCATGCACTTTCCCTTCCTCAATTAACCTTCAATTGACTTAACATGAGCACGAGGTATTACTCTCATTTGACAATTAAAAAGGAGCACACCTCACTCTTCATCTAGTGTGCATTGGAGGACGAACTAATGATAGACTTACACCCTCTTAATTTGGTCTCACATATGCACCTTCACAGTCTATATAATGAGGCTTCTCCTCATTGTTCAAGGATGACTTTTCTCAGCAACAAGAATACTCTCTTGCTCTCTCTCATTATTCTTCTCTAGCTTCTATCTTCTAGTCTTTGTCTAAGGAACAATACTCTACCGGTTTTGTACTTGTGTTTAGTGGTGCAATCAACCCTTTGGCAAGATAAATAATAAAGTTTCATTGTGCTGGTATCAAGCTATCAAATCTTATTGGTATTGTGATTAATTTCTTATGCATTGTTAGTAGTTTTAGCCTATTATTGTGGTGTTTCAGCCTTGTAATAGTGCCTCTTCCATCTTCTTTTCTTTCATTAAAATACTGATGCTATCGGGTTTCCGTCCAAGTAAAATTCAAACTGTGTTACTTACCCCTTTTGTATTTTAACCACCAACAAAAGGTAATTTTCTTGCTATTGTTTTTGGTTTATTTATTGTAGATTTTTGAGGTTTTTATCAATAGGAAGGGCTTAGAGACACCCCCCTGAGATTGGCATGCACCAACCCAAACAGAGAGGAGACTTGTCGGTGACACTTAAGACATTTTCTTCTAGAATTAGCCTCTTTTACCCGCTAATTTCACTTTATTTCAGATCTAATCTAGGGCTCAAAAAAGTTTGCTAACAAATTGGCGTTGTTGTCGGGGAAGCATTAGTCCTCAAATTTTAACGACATCGGTGAGTTGTTCTTCATTTAATTTATTATTTGGACTCACTTGGTGACTCCACAGGGAACGAGGTAGACTCCACCAAAGAACGAATTAAGATCATCCACATTCTATCCAACATGTTCATTTTGGAACACATGGGTGGATCACCACTTAAAAACGTCCATGAGCCTATTTTACCCGCTGATTTTTTACTTTATTTCAGATCTGATTTAGGGGTAAAAAAGTATGCTAACAAGATGTCTTCCAAGTGATTGTTGAGATTTGGGTACCTTGGAAAGTGGTCCCCTTGTGTTTGTGAGTCTCTAAACACAAAGGGGGATACTATTACCCTTATTACTTTACTTTATGTTCTAATTTCACGCTGACTTAGGAGTTTAAGTCAAAAGTGAAATATGTCACTTAAGTTATTAAAGTGACATTTAATTCACTTTGTGGATGACTTAAAGGACATGAGGCAAACTAAGGAAAGTGGGTTTCCTAAGTGATATTTTTGGATTAAATCTCACCCATTGATTAGACATCGCTAGAGGGAGTGTGCTTTTGTCAATTGTTGTTTGATAGTTGATACACCATCCAGCGGTAGGTGGGTAGACATAGTTGAGGAGATCCCATTGACTCAGAGTATTGATTCAAAGGGAGCTCAAACTTGGCTTTCGAGGACACCATCTTCAGGGGTGACTGGTCCACAGAGGACAACTTCAGTTTCAAAGTTGTCGAGCAGACAGAGGGTTGGTGCAGAGGCTTCAGAGCATCAGAGATTGATGAGTGGGAGCAGGGCAACAAAGAGGCTTGAGCCTCACTTGGCTATGGAGACGAGCAAATCAGGTTCAAGTTCCACTTCAGGTGGAAGTCACTTGGTGAGAGACCAAGTTGAGGATCTTGGTGAGATGTCAAGGTCCAGATACTCTTGGTGAGATGCCAAGAGAGAGACTCTTGGTGAGATGACAAGAGAGTGACCGTTGATGAGATGCCATGAGGTAGAAATCCTTGGTGAGATGCCAAGGTTGAGATCTTTGGTGTGATGCCAAGATCTAGGTGATCTTGGATAGGTGGAGATGCACTTCTATCTATAGATTAGGCAGGTCGAGAAAATCTGTGTCACAGACCACTTGTGGTGATCAAGGTACAACCATACTCACCGAGTATTTGCCAACAGGAAACTATGTCCACTGCAGGGATGAGATTGGGAGGTGAATGACACTTTCATCGGTAAGAAGGAGTGTTAAGATTTAGGTACCTTGGAAAGTGGTCCCCTTATGTTTGTGAGTCTCTAAACACAAAGGGGGAGACTATTACCCTTATTACTTTACTTTATGTTCTAATTTCACGTTGACTTAGGAGTTTAAGTCAAAAGTGAAATATGTCACTTAAGTTATTAAAGTGACATTTAATTCACTTTGTGGGTGAGTTAAAGGACTTGAGACAAACTAAGGAAAGTGGGTTTCCTAGGTGAGATTTTTGGATTAAATCTCACCCATTGATTAGACATGGCTAGATTGGATCTAGGCCATTGATCTTTTAGAATTTGGCCAAAGAAAGGCTAAAGGAGGGAAAAGGGTAAGGAAGAGATTTATTCTTCACTTGAGAGTTTTGAGAGGAGAGGAGGAGAAGAAAAACCACTTGGGCACATTCCTTGAGGAGAGGAGGGCGCATGAGGTCTATGGTTTGAGGAGAAGCCATTGTTGAGGTGCAAGCTCCCTTGGAGAGTCTACCATGGAGGTTAGGCACCATCTTGAGTAGGGGCACATTCTTAAGGGAGATGGTCGCACAAGCTTGTGGAGGGGTGCACTTTTTGAGAGAGGTGCATCAAGCTTGAGAAGAGGGCGCACCTTGTTGAGGAGTCTCACTTGCTAGAGGAGAGACACTCTAGAGGAGTAGAGGGTGCATCCTTGGTTGGAATTTTTGCTAGAGGAGGGGTGCACTAGAGCTTAGTGTGCACCAAGCCTTGGAGGGAGGCACTCTTCTGTAAGGGGTGCAAGACCAAGGGAAAAAGCAAAGGCAAAGGGCAAGGTTCAAGTTCAAGCAAAGGCAAAGGAAAAGGCAAGCACAAAGAAAGAGGGCCAAGGGATTAGCAAGGGAAGAAGGGTGCACCAAGGCAAAGAGCACCTTGCTTCAATGGGCTAGCATGCACATCTTCAAGTGACTCCAAAGCATCCAAGAGTGGTTGCTATTGTACCAGGTTCACTTGTATATGTTTTCCTTGTTGTACATTTTTCTTTGAGATCTTCTATATACATCTATCTCCAAACTGGTTTCCCCGGGGGGGTTATTCAGGGTTATGTTGACCAAAAATACCTATGTCCATTTTCATGCATGCTTAGATGTGTAGATCAACATTTTAGAGTTGTAAAGATCTAGAGGAGTGTTATTTGTTTTGAGTATATTGCATGTGCTAACGACCGGTTTGAGAACACTTGCAAGGGCGCACCTCAAAAGAGCACTTAACCATCAAAATTATGAGCAGAAAAGTACTTGACTGTTTGTTGTCCTAAAACAAGAGCAAAGGACAATTTTGGAGATTGAACTTAGAGCCCAACAAGAGGTCAAGGACAAACCTGTTGGACAGCCTCATAGTACCTCAGTTTTCTTCAGTGACTTGATTGGTCTTGGGCCTTATGCCTTTGATTTACATTCCAGTTAGTTGGAATGCCTCCTTTTGGGTCCCCAACGTCCTTGAAACTATTTGGGCACACTTTTTTGGGGTTTTTTTTAATCAAACTCTCCTTAACCTCCTTATTTTTGGCGCGTATTGTGTTTTATGGATTGTTTCGTGCCATACCACCCCTTTCTTGTGCAACTCACAAACCAAAGGGTATTTTCCCAAAATTACCTTCATTAAGCCTTTGGAACCCACAATTCCTCAATCAAAATCCATCGATTGGTTCCCACGAAATGATTACCTTATCCAATGGGTAGCCCAAAGTTCTCTTATGCCCCTAGGGCATTTCTAAGTCTGTTTAAGTTGCCTCTTAGGTCATTGTTAAAGGTTCCAAATCTTGTTATCTTACACCTTCACTTTGTCAAATTAGCACCAAACTTGTGATCTAGCTCTATTGCTCTCATTTCTCATGCTATTGGACTATTTGGATCTACAGTGTCCTTCAACCCTCTCCCAATTGGAGGGTTCCTCAACATATTCTCTCCATTGATTTGGTTTCTTCCTTGTTGGGTCAATTGGTTGCCTTGGGGTGTTTTAGACTTCAACCCATACCCACACCTTGGTCTTACCACCTCAAGGGAGGTTCCAACAACTTGTGAGTAGGGAAGGCACCTTCAAGTTGAGGGGGGTCACCATATTTATATTAGAGTTTTATTTTATATATATATATATATATATATATATATATATATGATAATTTTGTATATCTATTTCATTGAAAGCAATGGGAGATAGCGTATCCAAGATTGTTTTGTAATGGGATCACAACATATCTAGTTATGTTAAGTAGGTTTTCTTCCTTGTTTTGGCTTCTTATTGTATTTTTATTTTCTTATTCTAAACAATTTTCTATTTGCTTTCTTATTTACTTCAAACATAGTTAGCACCTTCGGTTCCCCTAGTGTGGTCAATAAACCTAGAGATTTTCCCATTTGCTCGCTCATCAAAGGTGAAAGAGATCAATTAGTTTAATGCATGTTGATCATTGTTTGCATTGAATCAAAGGGTAGATACTTTGCATCTCCCTCCTCTCTCTTCTATTTTTGTTCTCTTTATTTTCCTACAAGTAGATTAGCACACAAATAGATAAAAGGAGAATAAACCCTAGTTTAGTTCTCTTTGGTTTTGTTATTTTGTTGTAAAATCTACTTCTTGTTGGTAAGACCTAAGAGAACTCAACATTAACAAATTCACTTACAACCCTAGGTATCACATAAATAACTCTTTAATCTAATTAACCTAGTGGCCTATTTCCTGTTTTCTTTCACCTTCTATTCTTCCCCTAGTTTTCCCATTTATTCCAAAAAACCAGGTGGCAACTCTACTACCTTTTGATCATTCAAGCTTGGGCCATCCTCCTTGTGGTAGCATGGTTCCTCGTTCTAACCAGCAAGCTAAGCTTCTCCTTCCAGAATTTCAATGCACACCTACTGGGTTTATTCTTAAGCAAGGAAGCTATCCAACATTTTTTTTCCACTGGTTCGACTCCATTTTTAATAGGAAGATAAATCCCTACCAAGACCCCAACTACACAAAGCCCAAGGGATTGGATGTACCCTCCAAATACAATAAAAATTGGGGTGATTTCCTCTTAGCATGGAGGAATTGATGAGACTTCGTATAATAAAGTTGTGTGGTTACGGATTACAATGCACTTCAATTTTTTACTTTATCCTTATCCTTTTTTAAGCAAGTTAGTTTAACTTGATCACTCAACCACTTAATGCATTTTATTGGAGACTTGGTCAGATTTGATTACTCTCCCAACAATTTTGTAATCTATGTATAAATAATGCAACAAAAAGAGTACCATATGTGTACAGTGCCAACAATTCTCTTCTCATTCTTGCATACTTGCTCCCTTGTTATTCCTTGTCTGAATATCTTCTTGCATTCCTGGTATTGTGTGCAATTCATGTCACTAACATATAAGGTGACTGTATTACCTTTACATAAATTTTCATGTAATACTTAACGCTGGTACAATATAGTCTTCAACTCCAATTTTCCTTGTAAACAGGTAACATTGAGCTCAGTTATATAATCCTTCTACAACAGCAATAATGTAGGAAAGCATAATGTAATCTGCAAGTGCCCAGCAAGATTACTAATAAAATTACAGCCTTGAAATGGGAAAATCAGATTTTTAAATATAGATTAATATCAAGAAACCAATGGTGTGTAGTTTCTGTAAAAGTAAGAAAATAAAAAGCTGTTTTGGAATTTAGGTATTGTTAGATATACTGCGATTATGCACCAAGAAAACAATAATTTTGTGGTTGCAAAATATATATTGAGACAACTCGAGAAAAAAATTGGAATATCACATTAATGGCTTGAAACCAAGTAGAGGTTCAGATATTATAGCCATCCTTCTTTGAAAACCCCTAAGTCTGCTGAATGGTTATCTTGGAGATTCATGCCAGAGGATGCCTTACCTGCCATGACATCCAATGCAGATCTTTGGATGAGTTTATCTGTAATACCAGAATCTGCCAATGTAGAAATGTCTCCACCTTTCCAACTGTACCTAACTCTGTAATAAAGAGCATCACTTACATCCCTAGGCGCAAAATTGGAACACTGTTGGAGTTGCAAGACCCTCCTCTAGTGGAATAAATTAAAAAATTCCACCTATGCCTTTTATGATTTTTCTTCTGCTTTGTTTTTCAAAATCTTATACTAGTTTAAGATCTATTTTTACATATCTGCAATTATCTTATAATGCACAAAATGTTTTTTTGTCTTCTTTCATACATTTGTCTACTACCAACCAATAAATCTCCTTTTTCCATTTCCGACCTCCCTAACATGTTATTTCTCCAATCTGAATGTGCATGAACTTTAAGTACATATATGTCTAAGAACGATCCAAGGATCAAAAAATGGGCAAGATTGCTTTCCCCCTTTGAAAACTTTGTAAGACCATATATATGATGAGATTCTTTGTTGAAGAAAAAAATTATGAAAGGTATAATTTTATAATAAATCACTAATCAATATATCAGATTCCTCTCTGGTTGCAAGATCTTTTACGCGCACGGCACCACGTTCCCACTCAGCATCTCCGACAAGAAACAACCTCTTTGCATTTACTCTTTCTGCATGCTTAAAAGCCCTACATCATAATTACACAAGGCATAAGATTGTATACTAATAATTACAAGCACATGAATCGGGTGATTCATATCTAAAACAACCATTCATTATAAATCACACTTGAAAGTTTTGAAATGGAGTTTCTACAGGAACAATAGAAACTAATCACTTAATTCAATTTCATAGGGGATTTTCTTTTTAGTATTAAATAACATGTACTCCATTATTGTAAAAGTTAAGAATCAAAATGTGCAAAACAAAAATAGCTGCTCTAAGTCCTTTTCTATATCATTTTGTACTTAAATTGCAAGAATTGAGGGTGCTTCCTCTAGATGACAATAGTAAGGAATTGGTCACATTTCCTTGATCAGTTCTGAAAGGTCCATAATTAGTTGTCATGTTTAGTATAAGTCCCTCGTAATGTCAAATGTGCCTATAACACTAACATACCCTGTTGGAATTATTGGTGTAATTTGCACATGTGGCCATCACAAGAGTCATATGTATCATTAGTGTACTTGTAATCAAGGCTTAGGCCATACTTTATTTATTTATAATTTATTACTAGGTGTGGTTAAAGTCGACCTAGTTAACTTTGATATGTAGGCTCAATAATCATCTTGGGGAGTGCCCCCTACTTACATGGGCCCATTACTGCTCTTGGGAGGACACCCTACTTGAGTTATGTACAAATACACGACTCAAACCTCATTTGTAAATCATCTTTTTTTATCATTGAATTAAGGATCTCTAATACAAGTGCTCTAGTCTATGGGCACCCATATCTAGTGTTGGCACACTCTTTCTCTTTCACTGGTTTTTTCTTTCACTTGTGCATTTGACCTTTCTCCTTCTAGTGCATTAATGGACAGTTCTAGTGCACTATTTTAGTGCTGTTTTTCTTTTTCTTTTATTGGCAGGTTTTTGGGTTAGTTGTTTTGGTTCCATTCCATCCCCTCTTTCTGTTTGTGATCTCAACATGGTATCACAGTGGGTGTGAATCTCTTTTGGATACTTCGCTACTGTTAGGGTTTTTCCTTGGTTGTTGATGTTGTAATCAGATTTTGGCACCTGGAAGAACCAAATTAGACGAATATTAGGGTTGTGTTACCCCCTCCAGGGGTGATACTTTTGGATACCATCATGAGGGTATCATGTTGTTGACTGCATGAGGTGTCATGCTCATCTTCGTCAAATCTAGATAGACTTCTTCATTGATCTCCATCAGATTCATGATTGTGCTAGCTCAGTTGTGGTATAGCTTACTTTCGTCCCTGCTCAGATGACAGATGCACTATGGTATGGTATGGCAAGGTATGGTTCTCAGCTGCTTCATTTAACATACCTATTTGGACTTGATCATATAACTTTATAGTTTGTCGTAAAGTGGTAAACACCCAAAGACTGTTCTTTGGCATTTCATAATGTTATTTGGTTTTACTACTTGCCTCGTAGTACCTTGGGAACATGTTTTCTGTTAGAAGTGTGTCATTTCTTGGGCTAACTTATACCATTGGGTGTCTAGGCTAGATATCATTATCCATATCTCATCAATACTAACCACTTTCCACCTCCCTAGTTCATTCATTCCATTCACATAAAAATATTATCCTGGTCATGTATGATTTCCCAAAAGTCAAAAGGAAAGGTCAAATCTAAAGCCTGAAATAAACAAAGCCACTAAGGCTAAGAGGTGAAGAGAAAAGTTAAAAGTCAATCATTAAGCTTGAGCAATGCCCCTGTCCCTGGTTTGTCTATGAATATCTAAATAAAAGGGACTTGTTCAATAAATTGAACATCTAAAGAAAAAGGCTTAAAGGGGTAGTAAGAAACAATGTTGAGGATGGCAAATCAATGCTAAGCTCCCTCTAGAAGGAAATTATAAAGCAAAAATCCTAGCCAAATAAATCTAGATGAATAATTAAATGAATAATAAGACTTGTGCATGTCTAAGACTTTGGGGGTCATCACATGAACCCATTCCCCTTTTACCTTTTCATCATTATTACTCATTATTACCTATCTTTTACGTAGGTACTTACGAAATATGGGTTGTCTTAGGATTTAATGCATGTATAAGGGTCAACATTGTTCCCCTTAGTAAGACTAAGGAAAGTACTAAAACTAATCCCTTTGTTATGATGTGCTATAGGATGTCACCAGGTGCTACCAATTAATGGCTTGCTAAGAGGCTATACCCATCACTTAGAGTGGGTATTGTGCATTGGGATATATGTACCATGCCTCGGGATCCATGACACAACCTTGGGATCTGTGTACTCTTCTATTTCCATATCTACATACATTTGCCTTGGGATCCATGGACCACATCCAGATAGTGTCACTGCATTGGGATCTGTGACAATGCATTGGTCCACAACGGGATGCCATGTCATCACACATGCCACATGGACCACTCACATGCATCCTCCTTTCTCAGTTGGACAATTTATTGCATGCTCATGCATTATGTACTTTTTGTACCACACGTGGGGTATTTAATGCATTGGAGATGGTGATTTCACATTACAATGGTGACTACACATGATGATTCTCACCCATTCATGACGTGGCATGCTTATTGGACCCATCCATGAGGAGTGCTTACTTCATTGAGCTCACACGTGCCTTTGAGAGGATTTTATTGATTGGGTGACTCACACATGCTAGGTGACACCATCTTCTTCTAGGATGCTTCTTCACTTCTTGGATCATTCCTTGGATGGAGGAGGCAGATGCTGGACCATTTGACTTGTCTTGGACCATTGACTCGGCTTGGTTGGACCATTTATGTCGACATTGGCACTCTTATTGAGGGACACACCTCCCTTGGATTCTACTTGGTCCTTACATGTGATTTTTATATTATATTTGACCTCTTCTAAGAGGGGCGTTGTACCTTGTGAGCATATTATTGGATTATTTTATTATTGCTTGTATCTTTCCCGTGGTTTTATCGGGCAAATGGTTTTGAGCTAGCACATGGTTTTGTATTGTAATTGAGGAGGCTTCTCACCTATAAAAGGAGAAGTTCTCTCTCATTTGAAATAGTTGGAGATTAATGAGAAACTTGGCTATTGAGATCTATTGAGTATTATTTTCTCTTCTTGTGAATTCTAGTTATTTTTCAAGGGTTATAATAATTTTCTTAGAGGTTGCTTGGAAGAAAAAGGTTGCTACAAGGCCAAAGAAGTGCTCAAATACTCCACTTGGAAGGGTTCGAGGTAAGTTCTCTTCCCTTTCCCTTTGATCATTAAAGCTCCTAGCTCATGCATTAAGTTAGGACGTCAAATGGCTCTTCTCTTTTGCTTGGCTCGTCTTTAAGTTCACCTTGTCTAGCACCGGGAGAGACTCCTCACGGATCAATCCTCCCATGCAGCCCTAAATAAATCTTCAAGCCCTAGGTGGTGCTTGAGGGCAATCCTCTGGGTGCCTTTCAAAATCACTTTTTATAAACCCTAGGCTTCACATTGAGGTGAAGTGGTGACCCCATGGCCATCTAAGGCACTAGTTTTTTATACCCCCAGGCTGAACCCCAAGTTGTAATTGTATATATGTTTTTTAGGCCGGTGAGAGAAGATGTGTGCGGCCTACGTGCCCATGTGGGTATAAGTATTTTGGGGCCTGCATGGCCATGTTTATATGTTTTGACGCCAAAGAGCCCATGTGATTTAGGCCAAGGAGCCTATGTGTTGAAAGGCTAGCAAGCCTGACAAATGTAATATGTAATCACACTCGGATATATTAATAAAATACATCACTGTTGCAGACCAAGTCAGACTAAAGAGTATAGAGGGCTAGGACTCCACGAGAGGGAAAGGGGGCTAAGGGCTTAAGAAAAGGGGCTAAGTCATGGGGGCTTAAGCCAAGGGAATATAATAATATATTCCTAAATTCATAAGCCTTATGATAAGATTTTATCCTAAGTTCCTAAGTGGAGGAATGGATTACCAAGTGGAGGAAAAGGTAGTTCCTTGAGTGCCATGTGTCAAGATAGGAACATGCAAATATAATGTGGGGTTTTAGTAGAAAATCATTCCAATTCTTCCATTCCATCATTCTGACCATTGCCTGGAGAGTGTGAGTTGTCAAGTTGTTGTTACCCTGTAAATCCTTGGTGGTTTGGGTTGAAGAAGGTTGTCAGGCCCGTGGAGCAATTTCTTTGGGTGAGAGAATTGTTGGGAATAGGTTTCCTTGTATGCTGGCCTAGTGGGTGCCATAACTCTTTGAGAGAAGCCTTTTGTTCCAAGTGCCACAGAGCTCTGAGACTTCTTGGCCGGCCTGTTGCTGAAGCCCTAGAAGGGAAGTGGGACAGTCAAAGGACTGTGGAGCAATGAAGGGGTACACTTCCTTGGGTGGGACAGGCTGTGGGGAATGAGAGGCTGTGAGGGGAACTACTTCTAGAGTTGGTGCCTTTGGCCTAGTCTTGTTTTGTTGTGTGCTATTGGACCTTAGTTTGGCTTAGGTAGCCTTTGCCTTGGTGGAGTCATAGCCCTAGCTCGGGGGTGACCTGCTGTTGAGATTGAATGAACAACAGAGTCTATGGCTGGGAGGAATGTCTGAAGTCTGCAGCCAGTTGGTGATTTTCATTAAAAGATAAGTGTTCTTATATGTGTTTATGATGATTATCATGTGGTTATTTATGTTAATTTTGTTATGCTATAATTGTATATAATTATGCATGGATTATAATTTATATGTTGTTAGGACTGCATAATAGTGTTCATATGCAGGGTATATTAATTAGTTATTGGTATTAGAGAACTAATGGGCTGAATTGGAGAAAATTCAAAAATTTAGTGCTTGATAGAGTCAGGTTTTAGTAACATAAGACTAGAAGTGAGTCTGGGGTATGTTACAGGTTTCTTTGATGTCTTCAACCACCTTAAACAAAAAAACAAAAATCATATTTTTAGGTTTTTTCAAGCTACATCGCATATCCTAATACATTTTACAGGCTGGCCAATTTTCTCACTGTGCAAATTTTAACCAGCTAGCAAGGGTTTAGTCCACCAATTTCATTGACTATTTAATCATCCACCAAACCCAGGGGAACCTTCTTTCATTTGCAGGTTTATAAGTCACATTTTGCAGCTCTTTCATTACCCCACAGGGCCGATCTGCATTCTGGGCACATTTGCAGGGTTTACAGGGTTTCAAATTAAGGCATATCCATCCATTTTGAAGGACGTTGTAGCTTCTTCTTGCTCCAGATTTTATGTGCCATAAATCCATTCCTAAATTTTCCCTAGTGTCCTCGTATCTCCTTGCATCATTGCCTACCTGAAATCCGGTTATACTTCAGTCTTTTTCCACTGTTAACAAGCTACAGACATACAGGGGTCTTTTCGCTGGTCTAAATCATCAACTAGGGCAGAGTTTGCTAATCTCCTCGCATCATTGATAAGCTCTATCGGTGCCTTTTTTGTCTCCCCTCCAACGATCTACCTATGCCTCATATCGTTTGTCATTCTGTTGATCAAGTGAACCGAAATCTGAGTCTTCATCTACAGTTAAGGGTTTGTGGGTTTACATTGTCTGTGGCAGATTTAGGGCTTGATCTATTCCCCAGTGCCAAGTGACCAGACCTTTGAAAGATCGGTTCCTAAATCTCCGCATCTTTACCATATCTAAGGGCCGATTTGTGGATCAATATTGCAGTCAGACTTTCCTTTCTATATTGCATTTGTTTGATAAGACTGAGCATTGTGAACAGATATTTTTGTATGCAAATCTGGTTTGGGTACAGTAATATGTGTGGCAAGCATACAAGTGAAATATCTCTTCAATTGCTGGCATATTTTTGGTGTCTCTTCTATGATCTGAACTTGAAATTGTTCCTAAACACAGGTCATATAGAGTTACTACAGCATTGATTCGTTTGTTGCTAAGTGATACAAATTCCCTGCATTGTCATCTTGAATCTGCATACTGGAAACTTGTTCATGATATAGAAGTGGTCATTGTTGGTTGTTGCAAATCTGAGAACATAAACTGTGCTTGGTTACTTGTTAAACCGATTTGCTACAGCAGTAATATATTTTATTGCTAAGGCTAATATAATCAATGCATATATCCTTAAATGTTGCATTTTTGATATGTATGTGCTCCACATTTGAAATCTAAGCATGAATTGCATACTGGAATTTATTTACAGCACTAGACAAATTACTTGTTTCATGATGTATGTATGCTGGTAACAACTGTTGAGGGAATGCCATTTATTTGATTAAAAACATTACAAACTGTCCACATATATATTTTGCTGTCGGAACTGTCAATTGTGTCATAACTGCATTGAATACACTTGAAAGTGTTGATGTTTTTGTAGCTTCGGGAGGTATTCCCACAAGTGGCCTTGGTGTCGGGGATGTGGGAATCTTCGATGGCACCAGATTGGGCTTGTTGTTTGGTCCCCCTTGGATTGGAGCTTGCGGCTTCATGGGTTTGTTCATGGGCTTTGGGGCCTTGTGTTAGGGTTTCACACCCACATGTGTGAATAAAGAATTATAATTTAATGTTGAGTTTAGTGGAGGGCCCCTTCGAGTAAACTAAGGGTTTCTAAACTCACTTTGGACTACTATAAAAGGAGAGGAAAGATTGTGACATTATGGAGTTAGCATAAGTGAGTGAGCACTTGTGCTAGGGAGCTTGGTGATTTCAGCAAAGGAATTTCTACAATTTTGGCAAATCTGACCTAAGGTTCTTGGACATTCTATTCTCTGTTTTCAGCCTAGGAGGAAGACCACACGTGTGAGAGGAGAGAGAAAACAGTGCATGTGTGAGTCCACACGTGTGAGAGAGGAGAGAGAAAACAGCGCACGTGTGAGGGAAGGCAGACCACACGTGAGGATTTTCTAGGCAGGTGACAATCCGTACAGGTTGACATCAGTGGTCCATACAGTCCGTACGGTTGATGTCAGTAGGTCATACATGTGACATCAATAGATTTGTAAGTTGAGAATTTTTCCTGGGATTTTGCTGAATTTGGTTTTGCTGATTTTGAGAGTACTGATTTTGTCCTCAGATTTGGTAATTTTGTGAATTGTTGGGAGGGATGATTTTGCCCTCAGAAAATTTTGAATTTGAAAGTTTATAGAACAGAAATTTGTGTCTCATGTGCATGGACATTTTCTCTCTGATCTTTATGTTTTCGCTGCTGTAATTTTCTGCCATAATTTCAGTGTAAAATTATTCAGTGATAACATCCCTAGGGTTTACTGTTTGAACTTTGGGTCACTTGGAAGTAATTTTTAGATCTGAAATTAGATGCATAAAAATTGACATGGTATAAAAAAATGAGGCTTTGAAGAGAGAGAAGGGTCATCTTCTTGAGACAAGCAGCTACAGATTAGTGGTACAACAGATTTGTTGTTGCAGATTTTTGTTTTTGTTCTGGGCAGGTCACAATGATGAACACTCTTAAGATTGATGACAGATTGGAAGGGGCAATAAATTTCCGGGCTTGGAAGGCCAAGGTTCTCCTTCTCTTGGAGGAGAATGATCTCAATGAGTATGTTGAGGGTGTGTTTCCAAGTCCTACTGATCCGTGGGAATTGGCAACTCATAAGAAGGAGGTGAAGGCCAAGCGGGTATTGTTGAATTCCGTGAAGGATCACCTGATTCCTCACATTTTCGAGAAGACAACAGCAAAAGACATGTATGATGCTTTGGTGGGCTTGTACCAAAGTGGGAATGTAGGCCAAAAATTGATTTTGAAGCACCAACTCCAAGTTGTTGAGATGTCCAGTTCGGACACAATTGCTAGCTACCTCATGAGGATCACTCAAATTCATGATCAATTTGTAGCCATTGGTGAGACAGTCGATGATGCTAAGTTGGTGAATGTGGCATTGAGTGGTCTTCCCGGGTCTTGGGAACCATTTTTGCAGGGGCTCTGTGTTAGAATAATAGGTGTGCTCGTTTCACCGTAGATAATATCTCAATATTGTCACCCAACCATAGGCACAAATGCCACCCATGAGCACCTTAACCTTGACAGATAGAATAATTTCAGAAGCAAACCCTAGAACCAATAACCAACCAAGGTAGCGTACCTCTCTCCAGAGCTAGCGTACCAAGCAAAAAGTCCAAACCATAACCAAAGACCAAGTCACCACTACAGCAGCTGCAACTCTCCTCCAGTCATGCGCACCACTTGTCCTTATGCAGTTGTGAGACTGAGTGTGTCAAATGAGCTCTAGCGCCCTCTTATTTATAGTCCTCCAAGTAACCTAATTAGGCCGACTTCTACTTCTGATAATAATTTAATATTAATTATTCTCTTGAGCCAACTTGTCTTCTAGGGTTATTATCCAACGTTTTTGGGTTTCTCTTGCTTCCCGAAATATTCTAGTCTCGTCAAAGGTTACCCGTAGAGGTTAATACCTCCCTTAGCTACTGTAATATCAACACTCCCTCCTAGCTAGGGAGGTATTAAAGGAAATGGTCTTGAGCACAAACAAACCATTCAATTGGTAGCATCATCATTGCCACACAGGCTATCTCATGATCAAATCACGAGCACCATCATCACTATCCAACTAGATAGTCTCCATGGCAATCAAAACAATGCCATCCAATAGAACACAACTGTGTCTATTCATAGTAGTATACAACTACTATCCAGTGGTACACAACCACTCCTAGTAGCATACTGCTACTAACTAGTGACACACAATCACTACCAGTGGATCATATCCACCACAATAGCATATAGCTATTGTCCAGAGACATATAGTCTCTACAACAATCATATCATTTGATATCAACCTGCATAAACAGTGTCATGATACAATATGAGTCATCTGGGTCATTCTTCCACTCACATTTGTGAGATCTGGAAGAGCATCTGCCCTTGGAAAGTTAAACATCAACCATGGGCTATCTGGACTATTCTTCCCAAGCATAGAAGAATAACTGTCCCTGATTTCTGAACCTGGACCATTCAACCTAACTGGGCCATTCTTCTGGCACTAATCACAGTGCAACCTGGAGAGAATGAGTCTGCCCTAGGGAATGATTGTCTGAACCATTTCCTACGGAAATGATTGTCCTACACCAACCTCCTACATCGGACCATTCTTCGAAATTGCTCACAATTGTGAACTTCGAAAGAATGACTGCCTGGAGAGGCAGACCATTCCACTTGACCACTTCTCAAAGTGACTGCCAAGGAGAATGAGCGTCCTAGATCATCCCCCCACACTAGCCACAAGGGGAATCGTTGTCTATGGTACATCAACAATCTGTTGGACCATGATTGTCAATTCTGGACCATTTTCCGAACGGGAAAATGACTGTCCATCAGAAATCTTGGACCACTTTCCGAACTAGAAAGTGATTGCCCAACCTGGACCATTTTCCAAACTGGAAAATGACTGTCCATCAAGAATCTTGGACCACTTTCCGAACTAGAAAGTGACTTCCCAAGCTGGACCATTTTCCAAACTGGAAAATGACTGTCCATATATAAATAACATATCAGTGCTCCCCCGCAACTTAGGGAGTAATCACTTCCCTTTCCAATAAGGAAGTCATCTCCACGAGTCTCAGCTTGTCCCTTAAGTACACAAACTTTTCATCTTGGACAAAGGCTTTACCAAAAATATCTGCTATCTACTTATCAGTGGAGATATACTGGAGAACCACTTCTCCCCTCTGGACTTTATCACAAAGAAAATAGTACTTGATCTCCATGTGCTTTGACTTGTCATGGAACACTAAGTTCTCTGAGAGCTTCACACAGCTCTGGTTATCACAATATATCACGGTCGAATCCAACACCTGATCAAACAGTCCAAAAACCAGCTTACGGAGCCTCATTGCTTCCATACAAACATCACAAGTTGCAATATGCTATGCTTCTGCAGTGCTGAGTGCAACAGACTTCTGTTTCCTGCTAGCCCATGATATCGTGGCAAAGCTCAAACTAAAACATATCCAAGAAGCACTCCCGTTATCTGCACTCCCTGCCCAATCTGAATCGATAAATCCATGCAGTTGTATATCATAACTCAAACGTCCCACAAAGACATTTCAAGGCATGCTTTGCAATTTATTCAATTCTCATGGCTAGGTTCCACCTGGAACTATTTTCACAGTAAAGCAAATATCTGGGTGAGTATTCTCCAAATACATCAACGAGCCATTCAATTGTCGATACAGGAATGGGTCTACTGGATCAGAGTCTCTCAACTTCTTCAGATCTGTCATCATGGGAGTTTGCCATGGATTTGCAATCCATTATCCTAGACTTCTGAAGAACCATTTCGATATACTTCCTCTGTCATAGGAAGTTTTCACCACGCTTCTGCTATACATGAGAGGCTCTGCACCAAGTTGCTTGAATCCATACAAGGTCTTCTTCCATCTGCATACAAGGGTCTATTTCTGGTATACCTCAAAACCTTGAGGTTGCTCCATCGATACTGCAAGAGATATAATGGCTCAGATAGAGGTATATCTGGTTTACTGGAACAAGCTGTCATCATAGTTTTCTCCCTCCTTCTGGGAGAACCCTCTAGTTTCAAATCTCGCCTTGTATCTATCAATGCTTCCATTCATAAGTCTTTTTCACAATTTCTCACATACATTGTTCTTCATCACAACTTCCTTCCATTCCTTCTGCTTGACTGCTTCTAGTGGGTTCAAACCATGCTGGTAGTCTTATGATTCTCGGTATAATAATTGGTTCAATTGGTTGTTCTAGCTTTTCTTTCTCTCTTGGAATCTTCATGTTCTTCAACTTTGGGGTCCATAGAGTCTTCTATAGATTCCATGCCCTTCCTTCCTGAAGATTCCAACTTCTTCCTTTCGTCATAGGAATGTAGATGGACAACCAAGGATACTCAAAGCTTCTTTTCGAAGAGGACTTCTTCTAGAATCAAACTGAACATGTGTTTCTTTTCATGGCTGCTACTTTCATGAAGAACATGGACAGGTACTTCATAGTCTTCACGAGTTCTTTAATGGATCACATCATTGAGGATTAGCTTCCTCTTAATCCTAGCTTCATGCCTGAATGCATGCTCTTCTTCTAGAATTCTGGAATCAACTCCCTCCATCTGAGAGATTCCATGCTTCTGTATGCATCCTTCTTGCTTTCTGTAAAATGTCACAAGTCTATTCTAGTTTCCTCTTGATTACTGACTTCTTTCTAGTCTAACTCCTTCCGGGTCTCTTCAAGTTTGGTTTTTATTGTGGCCATCTAGCAGTTGTTACTTATATACTATTTTAATAGCTTCGACAGGGATTGTCACCAAAGGTTGTCAGCGTACTTCAACCTTTTCAAATACATTACTAGTAGTCATCGTAATGGCAATCCTTATCTTGTTCTTCTCCCATAGGTATTGTTTCATTGACACTGACCATCTTATCTTCTAAGAAATAGATACACATGATATGTACAAGAACTATGTAAACATGGTATGTACAAGGACATGTTATAGAAGAATATTGTTACCTTGACTAGTAAAAAAAGCCTGCTTCATCCTACTTGACTTTCTTTGAGGGTTCCTTTTCTTTGGCAATTGTTGCTTCGTGTGTTTCCTTTCTTTTCTTTAACTCAAGACACTGGTTCCTGTAGGGACCATATTTTTGACAATTGAAGCATTGTATTTTTGACATATCTTTTTCTTGATTGGGTTTCTTCCTTGAGCCAAACTTCTTCTTATTTCTAAATTTCTTGAACTTTGTTGTGTAGGTTTGATCATCTCCTTCTTTTGGGATTTCTCTTTTGTGCTAATTCTTGATTCTTCTTGTGCACAGCAAGTCCAAAGTTCTTCAAATGTGGGATACTCAGTTCTTGTGTTCATGCTTGCGGCAAATGCATCCCATGTCTTGGGAAGGCCATTAAGTACTATATTTACTAGTTCCTTTTCTGAAATGATTTCCTCAATAGCTTGTAGTTGATCTCTTAACTGAGAGATTCTTACAAAGTATGATGTTATGTTGTCATTGTTGACCGCCTCTCCAACACAGGTGGTCAACTCCATGTGCCATGAAGAGATGCATCATCAGATGCAAATTTGTCGAAGACTTTGGTTCTACAGGGCATGTTTGACCCCAACACTTCTTTTTGTAATTGGAATTTCCGCACCCCTGCATGGGTTAATAATGTAATAGGTTTGCATGAGTCATGTCTAGGTCAGTTGCCTTGGGATCGGTTCACTGGGAGAGTTCCTTTCACCGAGGGTTTTTTATCCTCAGGTTATCAATTGGGCTTTTCAGCCTTATTGATTTCCCTTGAGTTTTTCCCTCACACTTGCAATAATTCCTCGAAAGTGGTGAACGGTGTTCTAGTGGGTTTATCTTTTGGTAACTATTATAGGGAATCATTGTAAATGACCATGCAAGACATCTTAGAAAGTTTCGTGGAATTCCGTTGAGTCTAAGTTAGTTTTTTTAATTAATTAATTTCTAATTAAATTTCCCTAAGTTTGGAGGTTTAATTATTTAATTAATTAATTATTTTTGAGCAAATATTGTAAAAACTAGGTCTTTAGACTTTTGATAGGGGTATTTGTGCTCAAAAGAAATGGAATAGCACCCCCTACATCCATGGACCAAGTTTCAGCTCAGTCGAACACCTTTTGCCATGGGTTTGTCCACCCGAATTGTCAGTCAGTCTAAAACAACAATTTTAATTGCTAAAGTCCAAACATGGCAAAATGTAAAAATGTAATAATGAGTTAAAAGGATGATAAATGATGGATTAAATGTTAGAGAGATACTCCCTAAGCATAACCTAACCACCCAACCTCTCTTCTAAACCTTTTCTACCCTTATCCCCCTCTCACCCTCTCTCAAAAGTGACTCCCTAGGGGAAGTTACGCCCTCCTTTAAGAGAGAGATGTGGCATTTGATTCTTTATTGGTGGGAAGCTCCTTCCATTGGTTGGTATGCCCCCTCTCACCTCCCACGTCCCTCCTTGCCTCATCCCAACACCCTCTCCTTCATCTCACCCTCCATTCTTTCTCCTCATCCCAAGTGGTGCGCTCTCCTAAGAAAGTTACACCCCTCCCCCCACTAGGAAAATTCCAAATAATTTAAAAAAAAATATTTAGACCTTTCCTCTTCCATGGCATGAATCCTATGGCTTCCCTCTTCACTTTTGTGTGATCCCAACACCTCCCACACTCATCTACACCCTAGATGTATTGATCTAACCCTAGATGGTGCGCCCTAGCCTAGGGATCTACTCTATTGCTTGGTGGTGGACACTTGGCATAGATCCAAGAGAGGTAGGTTTGTCTCTCCAAGTATAAATAGATCTCTTTCCTCACTCCCAAATCACCATATCTTGAGCTAAAGTTATGCTACTTGATTTCTCACTCTCTCTCTCTCTCTCTCTCTCTCTCTCTCTCTCTCATCATTTTCATTCTCTAGCTCTTAGGGTTTTGGAGATAGTTTTCTCTAAGATCCTTCTTCTTGAGTAATAAAGAGAAAACTTTGGAGGATTATTGGAAGAGTTATGCACATGCTTCTTCTTGCCATACACATGAGGTAAACTTGTTCTAAGATTTTGTTTGGTG
>ML776992.1:629742-650615 GCA_009831015.1 Picea engelmannii
TCCCTTTTTCTGAGTTAGCATTAAAGTATAGGTTGAATAGAGGAGACGTCTTAGGCCTAGTTAATTCTACACCTAGGGTTTTAACCTTCTAGGGTTTGAAAAGCCTTGCTCCTGCAACACTTTTCTCCCTTAGATTTGTACTTCGAAGCTAGCCGTTTTGCCAAGAGTATTTAGAGAAAGAGGAAGGGGCATGAGGCCTTGCTTAAGCAACACCAGAATGAGCCTCCTTCCCTTAGGGTTTTGATTCTAGGGCCCTGCCATTTCAGCACCATAGAACCTAACCCTCTAGTCTTTAAATTTTTCCTCCTGAGATTTTTGCCCTTACTTTTGACTCCATATTACCCTAAGGCACTGGTATTCTTTCCAACGTTGAGCTTGTTGTGCAAATTCATCTTTCAAACTTTCAAATTTTGAAACCCTAACTAACCCTAATTCCACTAACCAAGGCTGACGTCATACCTGACGCAGCAAGCCCTCTAACTCAGCAATTAATGATGACGTCAAGCATTTATTGAGCCCTTTTTGATTGATAATACTGTTGGCTTGGTCATCCTGTGATAGATATTGATGAATTGGTGATTTTGCATTGGCTAATTCGCAAAACGTTGACCTTCTTTGTCTATTATATTGCTTATTAAACTAAATCATACTAACCCTAAAAGAAGCTGACGTCATCCCTAGGATATTGACGCAACAATCTATTGTATATGAGCAACTAATGATATTTAATGCATTGATTTAATTCAAGGATTGATTATTTTCATTAGATGCTATATTGTTCTAGTGTTTATTGACAAGTAACATTATATTGCCATTGTCATTATTGCATACATTGACTTCGTCAATATTTACTGATGTATATGCTCATATACATTGGATTTTGATAGTCATTGATTTATGAAGTATTAACCATTATTTACTAATGTTTCTTGTCTCGCAAGCAGGTGCCTTTTCTGTGGTTATTCTTTATTTGACTATCTTCTAGGCGGTAATCTGTGAAGGGGACACTAGCCTTAATCCTTTGAGCCTTTTCCTTTCAAACCCCAAATTGCCAAGGACGTCTCCCTTGGGCTTCGCCACCCTAAATAGAAAGGACCTCCCCATCGTGGTGACATTGGGTGGGGTAGGTCCCTGTTACCCCAGTTTGACCCTTATCCTCTAGTCTATGACCTAAACTACAAACTGAGCGATAACACTACCCAAGTGCCCATAGGACGTTCCACCTCCATGGCTTCCTTCAGATCTGGGGCCCTTCTCCGGATTATACCGGATCTCCCCATGGGATCCACCCGATCCACTGGCTTCTTTGTTTCCATATGTCTCATGGTCTTTCCCTTTATGATTCATCTGCATCAGTAGCTTAGTTATCAAGGTCTGGTTCTCATCAATTTTTTTCAGATTTCCATCTACCTTTTTCAGGGTCTCTGTGATCACGGCCTGTTCCCTGCGGCTTGTCTCCTGGCTCTCCTGCAAATGATGAACTAAGTTGCTTTCTGTGAGATTCAGGGTCTTATGGAATTCAGCTGCCAATTAGGCCAAACCTTGCGGCTCATGGTCATCTCCTAAGCCCTCCATTTCGGCCTCTGTTTCACTGTATTGTTTCTTCCTTCGGCCCATGAAGATTCCACTATACCTCTGCATGCGCCAATCCCTCCACAGGTTTGGAGGATCAGAGCTCTGATACCACTGTAATGATCCCAAGCCAATTTTTTCGCTTGAAACCACTAACTACCTCTGTTGTGTTTGATGAGCAGGTGACTAATGAAGTTGTCCACTTATTAAGTGGTGTTTATACAAGATTTTTCCAACACATGCAAGATCACAATACATTCAAGATATAGAAAACACAAGCATAGATCTGACCTTTATTATAAGAAGCATGAATCAGATACAATAGATAGCTGATCTGGAATAATCCTCAGATGGTCGGATAGATAATAAGTATGAGCTGCTACAAAATGCTCCCGCTAATACAAAATACGCCCCCAAAGGCTGGATGATAGATGAAGACCAATACAAGTAGATCTGAATGCCAACTCCTCAAGCTGGAAGATGCCACGCTCCAATAGAAGGCTGAAACCCTCAATAACTCGGCCCAACTGTAAGAAGACTCCAAATGAGCCCAAGCTCTGCCAACTGATAGATCTAGGTGATAGGAACACCCTCCTGAAATCTCAAGCCGAAAGGCTAAGGCAAACTCCTCCAACTCTGAATCCTCTAATAAAGTTGCGCCCTCCTGGATGCCTGGAACCCTAGGTAGCTCGGCCCTGATGAGAGAAGTCTCTAAATGCCCTGAAACTTCCCAGGAATATAGATCGGGCTATGAGAACCCCGTAGGAGAAGTTTCAGACTCAAATTCTAGGTGAAGCTCTCTAGATCTGAGATTTACTGAATCATAGGACGTCCCTTTGCCTCCAAGTCGTCCCAATCTGAAGCTAAATATCTGATGGTGATAACTCTCCAGAAAAACCCTCAAAATGATGGCTGGGCCCTTGCAAGTAAAACCCATGTGACGGAATGGCCAAAGGCTCTCCTGATTAGCTAGATCAAACCCTTCTCTAGATGATGGTGCGCCCTTGCTGGAAACTCAAGAACAGTACGACCCTGCTATCTTCTGAATCGCTAGGTGGAAATATGTTGAGTGTAGAATGGTGTGGAGGAGTCTTTCATCCCCGAGACCAAGCTGTGGAACAAGGTGAGTGGGTCTTTCACCACCGAGTTGCTCACCAGGGTTTGTACAACAAAACCCCCCAAACTGTATGCTCAAGAGCAATAACAAGCAATATACCAAATCCAGAATGAATAATAGGTGAGCCCCAGCCTTCTATTTATACTTTTCCTTCTATTCTTTTGTTGAGTTAGATTAACTCCCAAGGTTAACTTCTATTCTTCCATTGAGTTATATTTTACTCCTTTTTACCTTTTTCCTCAAATCAACTTAAGAATATAACCTTAGCCTAGTTGACCCTTCCCCTTAGTGTGAGACTATGGCCTAGTGGGGATGCCCAGGCCACTGAGTCTCCTCATCACCTCTTCATCAAGAGGTGGGGGACATTACATGGAGGCACTTTGGCAGGCTTAGACGGATGAGTTCCACCTCTCTTCACTTGGACATGGCCTTGGGAGGCCTAGAGACCACCCACCTAGCCCATGACGTCATCACTTGAGGGATAGGGTTTCATGGAGATGATGTTCCAGTAAAAGAAGAGTGCTCGACACAACGTTTGGCAATTGATGGTGTGATCAGGCCTTGGAAGGGCCAACGTTCCACTTCTCAGGGTTGGACGTCTCCAATTGGAGCTCAACGTCACCCTAGAAAGGGAATGACGTCACCCTACTAGGGTTTATTCATGTAATTTTGTTAAAATTTAATTTTAGAAGCAAATGTTCAGGGTCGGCCCTGTATTTTTGACCTAAATTAATTAAAGGTCAAAGTTTTGTATAAATAAACATAAAGTAACTTTCATTTTTCATCATAACTCTCACATTGGAAGAGAGAGATCTAAAATTTGCGCCCTAATTGGGAGTTCTTGGCTGAAATAGTGAAGCGCACTTGTCTTGGAGGCTAAATTTTGCAACTTGGATCCTTTTTGGTGAAGTTACTTGGCAATCTAGGGTTTTATTGCTTGATTATTCTTGGTGAAGTAAGTAAATCTGCAACTGTCATTTCATTTTGAATGGTTATGGTATAGTTGCTTATTCATGTTAAAGATTATGAAATTACTTGCTTGACAAACGCTAGGAGTAAAGGACATAAGGTGCTTCTTTTTTGCTCTATATTTGCTAGACTTTGCTAAAGTGATTAACTTTGACAAGCTTCTAGAGCCCTAAAGTGCTAGCACTTTAGAAGCGTTGTTTAATTGTTGTTGCATTTAAATATATTTTTCCATAAGTCTAAGGAGGAGGAAGGTGCTAGGGCCTAGAAGTGCCTACTCTCTAATTAGCTCACCTCCCTAAAGCTTGGATCCTAGAAGACTTAAGGTGCTACTCTTCTTAGATTCATCCTTTACTTAGATAAGTATAATCATTATTGTTGCTTACTCCAAATGAATGTTGCTAAACTCTTGACTCCATAACCCCTTAAAGGCACTAGTCTTCACCTCTCTTTGGTTGAGGGATCAAACAAACACTCAAACCTTAATTCCTCTAGCTTTTACTAACCAAAACTAACACTAATTTAGCCTAGGAAACTAACTTTATTGCTGCTGTTATAATTGTTTGCTACAGCCATCTTAGAGCAGCAAATTTTCTGTATAATCTACATTCATTGCTAGCTTAATACTTCAGAATTTGTTTATGACAAGTTACTATTATCCTATACATTAAATGCCATATTTCTATTGTATTTTAAAGCATTTGCTGAAGAGTATTTTTGCAGCTGTTACATATTTTTTCTTGCTGTTGTAAACCTATTAACTGCTGCACTTTTATATCAGCTAGCACATATTTCAGCGGTTTACTGTCTCTTCAAGCTTAGATATCATTTTTGTACTTAACTGCCATATATATATATATATATATGTGTGTGTGTGTGTGTGTGTGCTGTGTTGTTTTGTTCCGGGCAAGTACACTTCACCTTCTTCAATTGCTTCACCCCTTGATACATAAACCTTGCATTTGAGTGACCAGTGAGAGGGGGGTACCTTTATCCTTGTCTTCTTTCACTAGCCCTTTAGGTCACTAGGGACGCCTCCCTTGGGGTAGCTTCTTTCCTACTCCTAAAAGAAAGCGATTTCCTATTGAGGTGACAGTGATTGGTCATCCCATTGTTACGCCAATATTGTCTCACTTGCCTTAGGCTTTGGGCAATTACAGATTGCACGATAACACAACCTATATAGGCTAAAGGGCCAGCCTATGCGAGCTATGGCCAACAATAACAGAGTGACAGAGGTTAGGGAGCAGGTAGATCTGAAGGTTGTATAGACTCAGAGGGAGCCCGACTTCAGAGGGAGTCAGTAGATTCAGAGGGAGTCTGACTTTTGAGGGAGTCAACAGGCTTAGAGGGAGAATCAGTAATTCGGAGGGAGTCAACCTTCATGTTCAGATGAGAGAGAAAAGTCTTCCAAGACTATAAGGAAGGTGCCATGGGTTGAGGAAGCCGGGCAGGAAGCTTAGAAGCAGGAGGCTTCTAGGAGCAACATGTCTTCCCAAGAGGAACCATTCCATATAGCAGGACTTGCTTCGGTGATAGAGGGAGCAGCGAATCAGGAGGATTGGAGTGCAGCTATGGTAGCAGATCTAGTGCAGGAGGCAGAGCTATTTCCATTATGGGAGATAAAGATACTTCCAGGTGATGGAGGATGGAATATCTCCCTCGTTAAGAGTGAGTGTTGATGTTTTTGTAGCTTCGAGAGGTATTCCCACAAGTGGCTTTGGTGTCCGGCATGTGGGGATCTTCATTGGCACCACATTGGGCTTTTGTTTGGTGAAAACCCCCTTGGATTGGAGCTTGGGGTTTCATGGGCTTGTTGATGGGCTTTGGGGACTTGTGTTGGGGTTTCACACCCACATGTGTGAATAAAGAATTATAATTTAATGTTGATTTTAGTGGAGGGCTTCTTAGAGTGAGCTAAGGACTTCTAAACTCACTTTGGACTCCTATAAAAGGACAAGAGAGATTGTGACATTATGGAGTTAGCATAAGTGAATGAGCACTTGTGCTAGGGAGCTTGGTGATTTCAGCACGGGAATTTCTGCAATTTTGGCAAATCTGGCCTAGCGTTCTTGGGCATTCTATTTTCTGTTTTCAGTCTAGGAGGAAGACCACACGTGTAAGAGAGGAGAGAATAAAACAACGCACGTGTGAGGGCAAGCAAGTCGCACGTGTGAGGATTTTCTGGGCAGGTAGTAGTCCATACAGGATGACGCCAACAGTTCGTACGCTGACATCATCAAGCCGTACAAGTGACGTCAACAGATTTGTAAGTTGGGAATTTTTCCCGAGATTTCATTGAATTTGGTTTTGCTGATTTTGAAAGGACTGATTTTTTCCTCAGATTTGGTAATTTTGTGAATTGTTGGAAGGGTTGATTTTTCCCTCAAAAAATTCTGAATTTGAAAGTTTACGCAACATAAATTTTTGTGTCTCATGTGCATGGACATTTTCTCTCTGATCTTTATGTTTCCACTGTTGTAATTTTCTTTCATAATTTCAGTGTAAAATTATTCAATGATCATTGATAACAGTGTTGATATTGAGTTATTAGCCTCCAAAAAGAGAAATCGGCCCAATCAAGTGAGATAGAGCAGTATAAATAGAGGGCGCTAGAGCTCATTTCTCACTCTTACTCTCACAATTGCATAAAACTAGTGGTGCGCAAGTTTGGAGAGGGAATGCAACTGCAGTTGCTGCGACTAGGATTTTGGCTTTTGGTTGGACTTTCTCTTGTTTATGGTTTGGACTTTCTGCTTGGTCTTTGGTTATTCTTGCTTGGTGCGCTAGCCTTGGAGAAAGTTGTGCTACCTTGGTTGGCTATTGATTGCTTCGGGAATTATTCTGTCTGTCAAGGTTAAGGTCCTCGGGGGTGGCCTTTGTGCCTATGGTTGGGTGACAATATTGCTATATTGCTCTGTAACAGGATACGTCCAAACCCCCCTCCGTGTCTCGTGTCCAGCGAATCCGACACAATTCGCCCTGACACATGTCGAATTTGTTGGAGCGACGTGTCATGTGCACATGACACGTACTTAAAACGTGCCCAACACTACCTAAAACCGTGTCACGAATTCATGACACATGTCCTGCAAAAAGGCAGCCCGTTGGCCCTCAAAAATGATTTTTAACTTGCCTTTTATCTCATTTTACCCACAGGTTGGAGCAGCAAGACAATTAGAGAGCAGCAAAGGGCTTTGGTAGAGTGTGAGAAGGGATTCCAAGTTCCAAGCAAGTGGATTTCTCCACCATTCTTCAAGTTTTTTTCTACAGCAGCAGTCCAATAACTTTGCTACAATAGTCATGGCTCAATCATCAAGGGCAGCTGGAAGAGGGCAAAAGAAAGGGAGGGATTTTCCCACTAATGTTGTCCCCCCTCCTTCATTTTCAACAGGGTCAGCTAGTGTTCCATCTGCTAGAAGTGGGGCTGCAACAACAAGTTCAAAGGCGGAAAAACATGTTGTTTTAGCAAGGCAGCAAGATCAAGGATCAAAGTATCCATTGTAGAAGTATGTCACAAGACATCAAGGGCCCAGGTCCAAGTTAAAGGGGGGAGGTAATATTCTTTGGACATGTAGTTTTTGCAAATATCAATTTACAAGTACTTCCGAGTAAAGGGCCATTTGTTGGGCACACCTTGTGGAATTGGACCATGTCAAGGAGTGAGTGCATCCAAAACGAAGAGGACTGGAAAGAGAGGCCAATGTTGGTGAGGGGATTGTGGCAGCAGCATCTAGGCAAACCAAGAATGAGGATCCTCTTCCATTCTTGAGGAAACCATCTAGCAAACACCCATTTGGGGGTGGGAGTGCAACAACAAGAAAGAGGCATGCAATGGGTCCAATGGACAAGATATCTCAGCAAGAGAGGTGAGATGAGTTGGATCTTACCATTGGGGTTTTTTTTCTATCTCAACTTCATATCATTTAATGTTGCACGGTCTCCTTTGTTTATTGAGATGTGTCGAGGTCTAACTCAAGGGGCTCCAGCAGGGTACATGCCTCCTAGTTCAGAGAGGCTACGAACCACATTGTTGGTTAAGGCAAAGAGGCAGGTGGAGAAAATGCTAGAGCCTATTAAAATAGCTTGGCCCTCATCTGGTGTTAGTATTGTTTCAGATGGATGGACAGATGCAGCATGCCATCCACTCATCAACTTCATGGTGTCTTCCTTGAATGGACCAGTTTTCTTGAAAGCGGTGGATGCTCTTGAAAAATACAAGGATGCACACTATATGGGTGAGTTGTTCATTAAAGTTATTGAAGATGTAGGTGTTGATTCTTGTGTGCAAATTATTACAGATAATGCACCTGTTTGCAAGGTTGTTGGTATGGTTGTGGAAGCTAAATATCCACAAATATTTTGGACACCTTGCATTGTTCATTCCTTGAATTTAGCACTTAAATCCATTGCTTTGGATGTGACATGGATCGGAAGTCTTATTGAGGGTGCACGTCATATCCGCAATTTTGTATAAAACCATACCAATGCCCTCACAATCTATAAGAAGTACACACAACTATCATTGTTGAAGGTTGCAGATACACGGTTTTCCTCATCATTCATCATGCTTAAGAGGTTGAGGGAGGTCAAGGCCGCTCTTGTGTCCATGGTTATTTCATAGTTTTGGTCTTTTTGGAGAAAGATGGATCAAGCTTCTTCAAAAAAGGTCAAGGATACAGTGTTAGATGATGCTTGGTGGGAGAGGGTAGATCTTACCATTAAGATCATGGAGCTTATCATCTCTTTGTTACTATTTGTAGACACAGACAAGCCCATCCTAGGAGTGGTTTATGAGGGGTGGGATTCCATGATTGAGTCCATGAGGACCATTATTTTACAGAGTGAGTCCCCTGAGTATGGGACACCGACAGAGATCTTTTTCACCACCATACAGGATATTCTTATCAGCAGGTGGAATAAGAACTGCACACCTTTGCATTGCTTGGCTCACTCATTGAATCCCAAATACTACAGCAGTGAGTTGCTCAGTGGTGGGACTTTACACAGATTCCCGCCTCACATGGATCATGAGCTTTCAGAAGGGAGGAAGGAAGCATTTAGACAGATATATTAGGATAGAGCATCCTTTGATGAGGTGGAGGCAGGCTTTATAGATTTTTCGACTGCCAGCGAGAGATTTTCTAGCTATGATGTGCTCAGAGACAGGGGGGATAAGAAGCCCCATGCTTGGTGGGAAACTCATGGGGCAGCATGCCCTCCTCTACAGGAGTTAGCCATGAGGATCCTTTCTGAGGTTACTTCATCCTCTTGTTGTGAGAGGAATTGGAGCACATATGGGAATTTGTACAATTTGAAGAAGAGCGGGCTTGAGCAATCCAGGGCARAGTCAATGGTGTATGTGCACACCAACCTCCGTCTTATTTACGTGCAGAGGGAGGAGTGGTCAAAGGGAAAGACAAAGATGTGGGATGTCTTTCCTGATGATATGGGTTTGGACGACATTGTTGCGTTGGCATTGGCCAACATGGATCTTAATGACCCAGTGCTAGAGTCGGTCACTTTTGAGGATGATATTCCTCTTGAGGGGTCATCCTCCACAGCAGCAGATCCAGTTCCACAGATTGGATTGGATGATCATGCAGAGCAGCCAGAGATTGGAGGAGAGAGCAGTGGCGACGACGTTGATTTTGATGATGATGAGTATGACATGGAGCCAGATGAATCCTGACCAGTGACCAGTGACAATCTTGTGCTATGGGATTCTTCCATCTACGGTTCTAGTATCTTTTTCTACCTTATTTTGTATTTTCCACTGGCATTCCCACCTATAGTAGCTTGTAGGTTGTAGCTTGTAGCAGTGACTCGGGAGTCGGTGTCTATGTAACACATTTTGATTTTGATGACTTAATGAGAAAACTGCAGTTTATGGTTTGAATTTCTTGTGTGTTTCAAATTTTAATGTTTGTCATTATGATTTTAATATTTATCATGATTCATGATTTATGTTAGTACTAGTTGGTTGGAGCTAACTGTTTCAGAAAATTCCAAGTTTTACCCCTTGAAACTTGACCTGCGCACTTTTGGACTGGTACTTCTGGTATAGGTTCTGGTTTCCGAGTTTTCTGGTACCAATCAAAACTAGGGTTTGACTTTCCAAAGAGTCTGGCCACTAAAAAGGTGCGCTCCAGCTACCAAAGGATGCGCTAGGGTAGAGCGCACTTCCCTAGATAATTTTTGGTCGAAAATTCCTCTTTGGTAAAAATCTCTAATTTCCTTGTACACAGTACGACAATAGTGACTTTTTAGATACCTAGTGAAAGGTGGTCTATTCAGTCAAGCTTTGATACCATGTTAAGTTTTGTGTTGTTATTAGGTCATTTTCAATTTACTAGAGCATTCAATGCATTTCCAAAACAACAGCATAAAGAGGATCACTAAAAGAAACACAATCACAAGGTACACAAAATTTTATCCTAGGAAACCCTCATGGGGGAGAAAACCCAGCAAAAACTTCCTCAATAATAGATTGCCAATACAATGCCAAGACTAAGACCAAAACACCAAGAATAAACTAGGACTGATCATGCACCTCTCTTCTCCTTCCTCCTTCAATTGCAATTGCCTTCAAAAGAAGCGCACTAGATGAGTGAGTGAATGAATGAACAAGTGAGGACCCATCCTCACTTATAATTACTAGTTGAGGTGGCGCTAGGGTTATGTCTCTTCACTTAGTAAGGCCGACTTCTTCCAAGAGTGGTAAAAACCTCTTTATAAACCTTAGGGGTCGACTTTACAAATACCACCATATAAATATGGTTTGACCAATCCACAAAAGGGGATTTGGTCTTATACAAGACTCGACATGATCAATCCACAAAAGGGAATTCAATCTATAAAATAATAACCCAATTATAATTAGAATATTCTTCGAAGTTACAATATTTCAACAACAGTTGCAGTTGCAGTTGCAATTTCCAGTTACAGTTGTAGTTGCAGTTGCCAGTTGCAGTTGCAGTTTCCAGTTACAGTTGCAGTCGCCAGTTGCCAATTGTGCAAATTTTGAGGTGTGCTATCTCTGTCTAGGGTTTGCTACCTTTGAGGGATCTTCCTCATACAAGGGCGAACTTCTTTATGTGCTAGGTTTCTTCATTTTATGGTGATGTACTTTCTGGCTTGAATTCCTCTTAAGAAAAGTTGTTGGGTTTTCTCCCAAGGTTGGGTTTATCAGGGTCAAAATATTGTGTCTACTATGCATGGCTATCTTTCTATGATTCTGTTATTTCCGCTGCAGTTTTATTTCTGTTGATATTTTCAATGTGTAATTATTCTATGATAACAGTGGCATTAAATTCTGTTTGAAATCATAAGGCAATAATTATCAGATCTAGAAATTAGAAAATTCAATAGTTATTCCCTCTGTCATCAAAGCAAATCTTGTTGTATGGCATGGACTCTTCTTGGAAGACACCATGCTCCTAGAAGCTTCTTGCTTCTGAGCATCTTGCATAGTTTCCTCAACCCAAGACACCTTCCTGACCGTCTTGGAAGACTTTTCTGGCCCACCTGAACCTAAAGGTTGACTTCCTCTAAAAAGTTGACTCTCCCTCTGAGCTTGTTGACTCCCTTTGAAGTTGGACTCCTTCTGAATTTGTTGACTTTCTCTGAAGTCGAGGTCCCTCTAAGTTTGCACAACCTTCGGAGCTACCTACTCCTTGACCTCTGTCATGTTGCTACTGCTGGACATAGCTAGCATAGGTTGCCCCTTTAGCCTATACAAGTTGCTCTCTCTAACTCCAAGAACCATTGTTGTCTGAGCTAGATCCTTTGGGCATGAATAGCACATGTCCATCCCAGAACAATACATAATAGCCCTTCTTCTCAATCTTCGAGACTAAGAGCACACTCCTCCTAAGTTCTGGCACCCATAGCACATTTCTCACCCTCAACACATCCCCTGACTTGTAATGTTCCCAAGCCAAAATGACAGGAACATCACGGTTTGCATGAATTTTAAACTTTTTCTGGTTGTAGCATTTCGTCAAACACTTTGCTTACTGTGATCCTTTAGGTTGCGCTTAAGATTATACTGATGATTTAATGTGTGTTTGCAACAATAAACAAGAAGATACAGTAATGGAACATACCTCAACCATATGCAAGATCAATAATATGATAGACAATCCAAAATACCTCAGATCTGATATTATTCATAAATAGAAGAAGCCCTGAATACAAGAATGATGCAGATCTGGAATGATCAACAAATGGATCCAATAAACACAATAAGTGCTGCTACAAAATGATCTGATAAGACAATGTAAGCCTCCAAAGGCTGAATAACAAGGAAGACCAATACAAAACTAAGATCTAGGCCGTATGAGGTGCCAAACCACCAACTGGATGATGCTACGCCCTGTTGGAATACTGAAGATCCTCAATAATTCGGCCCAACTGAAGGAATCCTCCAAATGAGTCCAAAATGAGTGGAATAGTAGATCGGGTTACTACAAGAACAACCCAGGTGCTCAAATCTCCAAGATCGCTCTCAAACTCATGGATCTAACTTCCCTCCAAGGAATGGTCCACCCCCTAGATGCCTGAAACCCTAGATAATTCGTCCTCCCTCCTAAAGGCCTCCAAATGCTCCACAAAACCACTAGAATGAGAGATCGGGGCTGGGTTACCCCCCTGGTGAAGTCCCAAGCGAAATGGTGAAGATCTGATCTATCAAATGATTGAAATCACTTTATGAAGTGTGCTCCTCTCCTCCAATTCGTCCACTGCATCTAGTAAATCAAATGGTACATAAAACTCTCCCGGAATGCACTAGATCCAATGGCCAAGACCCTGCAATGAAAACCTAGATGCTAGAATCTCCAGAAGCCATGTCAATCACCTGGAACGAACTTCCCTCAATGGATGGTGCACCCCGCTTGCTGGAAACCCCCAATGGTGCACTCTCTCTCTCTTCATGTACCTGTGGCTAGTGTAGAACCCTCCTGCACTGATTTAGATCTGAACTAGAATGGTGTGGGGGAGTATTGCATCCCCGAGACCAAGCTTGGGACAAGCTAGGTGGAATCTTTCACCACCGAATCGTCCTCTAGGGTTTGTTAAGTCAAAACCCCCAAGGTATGGGCTCACTAGCTAGAAGCCAGATATCAAAAGATAATCATACATGAATGAGAGAATAGAAGCCCTTGCCTCTCTTTTATACTTCCTGCTCACCTTGTCCCTCCAAAGTGACTTTTACTTTATTAATTATTAATTAATTAATTAAATCACTTTAATTAATTAATTAACCTTTTTACCTCTGAAAAACACCTTATCTCTCCTTGTGGCTTCCCTAGCCACTGAAAGTCACTTCTCATCATCCTATCCTGGAGTGTTGTTCCTCCCGATTCCAATGAGCTATTACACTGAGAGGTTCCTCCAAGTATTGTGCCCAAAATGACCTCTTTAGTGAATTTAATTAACCTATAGCTCAAAATACTCAAAACCATGGAAATCGTCGGAATGCAACGAAACCAAAGCCAATCTGTGCGGAATGGATTATAATGATGAAATAGGATGAGCGATTCAAGCCAGACCCCAAAATATCCCTCAATAGCTCATGTACTCGCTATAATCTCCAACTGGCTACCTTGGTCATCATAAAACTATGTAATACCCTGATGTCCCAAAGTGGGGACATTACATGACTCCATTCGGAATGACATTGTTCTAGATCCCCGCATTGCATACTTGGTACCCATACCAAGTTCCACATACAAATCTAAGTCAGACTCTGTGAAGATCTCGAACAACTCTCATGCTCCTGTCATATGACATGTGGCTCCACTACCCACCAACACAGTCCCACTACTAGAAACTATACCAAAAAGGGCAGAGACCATTAAGAACTCCCTCTAAAGCCTGTCTGCAACCTCATCTACCTCTACTGCTGATGAAAGTTGCTTCCTTCCCCCTTTCTTCGGACAATGTGAAGCATAATGGCCATACTCATGACAAGCAAAACACTTTATTTTGCTAAGGTCCTTCTTCCTTCCCACCTTTGGAGATGCCTCTCTCTCTGGAGAACCTCCTCTTCTGCCCTTCCTAGTATGGGAAACTAGGGTTTGGTTCTCATCATCGTTGCCTTTCTGCTTGCCATTCCTAGACTATATATGAGCCTCCTCCTAGATGCAATCGGTCCACAGTCTGTCAAATAGTGGAAACTTCTCTCGTGCATAGATTCCCTGCAAAAACGGTTCCCAAGACCCAGGAAATCCATTCAATGCCACATTCACCAACTCTATGCCATCAACTGCCTCAACAATGGATGCAAGCTGATCACGAATCTAAGTGATCCTCATGAGGTAGCTAGCAACTGTATCTGATTTGGACATCTCAACAGATCGAAGTTGGTGCCTCAAAATCAACTTTCAGTTCGAATTCCCACTTTGGTACAAACCCACCAAAGCCTCATACATCTCCTTGGTTGTCTTCTCAGAAATGTGAGGAATCAGGTGATCCTTTAGGGAATCCAACAACACCCACTTGGCGTTCACTTCTTCTTATGGGTTGCCAATTCGTACGAATCATTAGGACTTGGAACCACCATCTCAAGATACTCTTTGAGATCATTCTCCTCCAAGAGAAGAAGAATCATGGCCTTCCAAGCCCGAAAATTTGTTGCTCCTTCCAACTTGTCCTCAATTTTAAGAGTTCTCACCATTGTGACCAGCCCAAAACAAAAAAATCTGCAACAACTTGTGCCTCAAGAGATTATCCTTCTCTCTCTTCAAAGCCTCAGCTCTGATACCATGTCAATTTTTAAGCATCTAATTTCAGATCTCAAAATTACTTCCAAGTGACTTCAAACAGTAAACCCTAGGGTTGTTATCACTGAATAATTCACACTGAAATTATGACAAAAAAGTACAGCAGAAACATAAAAATCAGAGAGAAACCATCCATGCACAAGAAACACAAATTTATGTTTTATGAACTTTTCAGTTTAGAATCTCTGAGGGCAAGACCAACCCTCTCAGCAAATCACCAAATCAACAAATATGATGACAAAAACCAGTCCTCACACAAGTCTGATGACAAAAACCACTTGAGACTCGTCTTTGCTTTCCATTTTCCATCTAGATCTTTGACCTTAGGGACCTCTTTCTTTCCTTTCCCTTTTTCACATCCCTTTTCCCCCTAGGGTCACCGAGATCACCTCCCTAGAGTGACCTAGTCACCCTTGAAGTGCGGGACCTACATCGAGGTGACATTGGGTGTAGTGTCCTAAAGTTGTCGCCACTTGGTGATTGGGTCGGGCTTTGCCCAACCTACAACTTGTGCGATAACATTTTGGCGCCATTGCCGAGGAGGATTTCGAATCCTCTTCCAAACCCTAACAACACCTTGGCAAGATATCCCGAAGCCTTTATACCTTAGCTTTCCTAACGACTCCACCCAACAGACGTTCCCTTTCCACCCTTGATGAACTCTCCTTGAAGTTCATCTGGCGACTCCACCTTCCACGAACCCACCTTTCCCCTTTCCTCCTTTGGTGAGACTTAATCTCACTTGGCGACTCCTTTGAGGTGTCTTTTCAGTCAATGGAATTATGGCACCATGGGATGAACCCTCATCCAGAACTTATTGTGACTCAACGAAGGCATTCTTACAGATGGAAAAGGAGAAGGCTGCTAATAACGCTGCCTAAGAAATGATGAATCGCATAAGAGAGTTGTTTCCTACCCTTGACGATGAAGAAGTGTTCGAAGAACAAACATGAAGAAAGTCATCAAGAAGAGAACACGATGAGTTGTGACCCTTTTGAAGACCTTGATGATACTTTATTCCATGACCTCGAATGTGAAGAAGTATCAGAGGAAACCTTGGATATGACAGATCCCGTTGAAGAAAAGCAAGCAAAGAACTATGCACTAAGAATCAAACCCCTTATGATGAAGAGGCGATGGAGGGGCTTGTCCATAAGAAGAAAGAAGAATTATGATAAAGTGCAACATATTGAGGCAACGCTATCTTTGATCCCACTTGATGAAGGCGAAGTTGTCCAACCTTGTTTTCCTCCTACGCATAATGTTGAAGAAGCAATCATTTTCGATGATGAAGATTTTGAAGATCCAGTTGAAGACGTCCATGCCTCTACTCCTCCCACACATGAAGACGAAAAGATGGTCATTTTCAGTCATATTGATGGTCTTATGAAAGTACCCTTCGATGAGCCTATAGACACTTTCATACAGACTGGCAAACGCAAGTGGGATTTTGGTCATCTCATTTTCGGTAGGGACCCCATTTACGACATTAAGGGTAGCCCTCGAGAAAAGCGGTTTGAGTTGTCATCTTCAGAAAACTACTTTTCATGCATATGTGATTCATTAATCTGGGAACCTGATGATGACATAATTACATATTTATTCAGGGAGACTCAACCACTTTCGTCCTCAATTTTGGAGGAATACCAAGACGCGGCCACCTCAGAGACATCAGAGGCTCATTCTTCAAAACAGAAGTACTTTCATCTTGGAGATTTTCATGAAGATTCACAGGTAAAGAGACTTTGTTTTTCTACACCTAAGCATGTCCCTTACCTCTTACCCTCTTCTCCAAGAGACCATGTAGTATTCTTCCGATCTCTCTTTTCCTCTCAGTCCTCAACAAGCAAAAAGTCTTTGTGCACATATGAAGATGAGCCTTCGTCTACATATAGTAGCCCCCTTCAGAGATGGATTGATCAAGCTTGTGGCTATCACTTCAGGTAGGATTTCTTGCATGATCACAATGGCAGATATTCTTTCCAGGAGGATTTCCTCCCTTCTACCCATCTCCATGAGTTTTATTTTGTGATCGATTATATGTGTGTTTATACTCACGATTATTATGTGCTTGACTTATCCTTGTCATATTATATGATTAAGCACAGGGGGAGATACTTTGATGAGATGATCAGCTGGTTGCACTGGTTGTATGACTTCACCTGACATCATCCATCACATGATCTTCAGGGCCCCAAGGCCCCAGGTAAGTAGGTAGGTCATTTTGATTTCTTGCATTTGCATCTTGATTGCTCATAGTAGTTTAGATGCATTTCATATTTCATTTTGCTATACTTGCATATCGATTTCATGCTTAGTTTAGAAATTTTTGAAAAAATGTCAAAAGTTTTATTTTTTAGATTAGCTTTCATTTTGGATTTTATATATGGATAAAGGGTGATAGCACCACCCTAGATGCTCTAATCCCTTTCTTTGAGTTTTGGCAGGCACAGGTCTACCAGGAGATGTTGCGGTTCTCATGCACTCTACGGCGAGCACATGTCCCCAAGTAGGAGCCAAATGTTATCCCCATTTTGTGGATAACTAAGGAGATTATGACTCGAGGCCCTCAGATTGCAGATATGGAGTGTCGAGAGACTACATGACTAGCAGTATCCTTTTGCACAGATGGAGACCCTTCTCACCACCACAGAGGTTGTATATTTTTAGATGGCATCTACCACACCAACTGGCTTCCAGAAGGCAGTGGGCCTTGCTCCATGAGGTACAAGTCAATATTATGGTGAGCATCATTTTAATATTTGAGAAATTTAAGTACGCTGTATCTTAGACTGCATTAGATTTCATGATATATGCTTGGACATTATGCCTTTTTCCCTGCTTCACCTTGGTGATTGACATTGTGCCCTGGTAAGTGATCTTCCTTTGGGATGGTTTTGCTACTAGGAACTCCCTTGAAGAGCCATCGTACCGTTCTCGACCATACTTACCACTTTCCATCACTATTTCCCCCCCATTTCCTTATCTCTTGGGATTTTAGGGTGTATTGACCCAAGAAGGGGTTGAAGGCCCAGAGGGATTGATGTTGGGTAAAAGATAAAAGCCTATGTATGAACCTTCTAGATGCTTCTCCCAGAGATCACCCAAGAAAGCAATGAAACGCTTATCCTTGAGAAAAGGGGGACCCACAATAAAATATGATTAAGAATGCTTAAAAGGTTAGTTGGAGGATAGGAGGTCTCATCACAAGCCAGCCTATCATGTCCATGAATATCTAGTGTTATGACATTACCATCATCTGGTCACCAAGCTAGGGTAATGGCTCTCAGTTGCATGGCTGAGAGAAAGGGGGTCTCATCACGAGCCAGCCTTCTCATTTCTACTAGGTGTCTGTGGGTGACACTACCATTATCTGGACACCACACCAGGGCAGTGGCCTTCAACCTTTCCTTAAATTTATGAAAGAAAGAAAGAATGGCAAAATAATGGGCTTGGAAAAATTGCATTGCGGACGAAAATACCACACACCCTCTACAAAGGCACCCATGAATGAGACACTACGACCTCTTGTATGTCATGAGCCCTATGCCCATTGAGTCTTGACCCTAACCACTTCACCCACCTTACATGGTTTAGAGAGGGATCTCTTGGAAGCTCTCCTTGACATAGGGAAAGATCTACCCAATAAGACACCTCGTCAACCCTCCCATATTCAAGCTTGACAAGTCGCATAATGTCTTTGAGCACTTAATTGTTTGATATAGTGATCTTTGATGCACATGCTAAGGTGGCTCATTTATTGATTGGATTCACTTATCATGATGTTATGACTTGATATCCTTGGAGAGTGTGCTTATTTGTCTTTGCAGGACCTAGTTGGTGGACAGTTTTGGAAGAGCAAGCCTAGCTTGGGCTTCCATGGGGCTTGAAGCCCACAAGTGGATTCCAAAGGCCCGCATGCCGGATGAGAAAGATCAAACTTGGAAGGCCTTAAAGATGACTTGGACGACATAACCTAGCCCCCACATGCCAAACGTTTTTCCTAGGAGACGCAAAACGTCACTTCTAGAGGCACGACGTCACCTATGGGGGCTAGGGTTTGGTGGTGTGGTTGATGCATTGGCACTTGGACGTTTTGAGGAGAATTGGGGTTTGACCATGAAGGAAGTAACTTGGATACTTGACATGTGGCTTTGGCAAGTCTAGACACCCTCCTCCTACACCGATGACTTGCTCCTAGTGCCAAAACGTCCTCTAAAGGGGTGACGTCCTTCTAAAATTAGGGTTTTCTTATGTGCAAAAGTGAATTTTAAATGAATTACTTTGTTAAGGGGGCAAGATTAGGGTTGTTGACCCCTAGTCCTGTGGTTTACCCCTAAATATGTGGACAAGTTATCTTAGTGATATTTTGTATAAATAAGAGATCATAAGATCTCATTTTAACATAACTCTCCCTCTTGTGAGGTACTTGGACTGATATTTTCGCTCTCTTTGGCTAGTTCTCTCTTTTGTGCTCTTGTTTATGGCTAGTTCTTGGATTATTGGTTGATGGAAGTGATGCGCTAGACTTGGAAGGCTTTTTCTAGCTTTTATGGTGGTTTGTCTTATCTTTTTTCCTTGAATTGGTAAGCCTTTTTGCATTATGCTATCATTGTTATTCAATTCAAGGTCATTTTTCTAGAATTTGGTGGGAAGTATAAGGGCATACACCCCCACCATAGTTTCCATTATTTTATACTTACATGCTATTGGTTTAACAAGGGTTTGCTAAGAGAAGTATAAGGGCATACACCCTCTTAGCCTAAACCCTAGCTAGAGATACATGCCTTGGGGAGTAAGAGGATTTTCACCCCCAAGGAGGTAGTACCTCTAGCTCTTTCTTTGCTTGATTCCATTAACCCATTTTTAAAGGCATTAGTCATTTACTTATTGCATTGGAGAAATAAATTGTTGCTTTGGTAAACGTACAAATTTCAAGTTTTAAAGTTGTCTCTTTTGGATAGTGATCTTGATGACTTGGGGATTCTTCCTGTTAGAATATGAAAGATTGTAATTGTTTTACCATTGACAATACCCTTGTCACCCAACCATAGGCCGAAGCCACCCTTCGAGCACCTTAACCTTGACAGAGAATCACTCCGGAAGCAAACCCTAGGCTAGATAGACAAACAAAGGGTAGCGCACCTTTCCCCAAGGATAGCGCATCACAAAGAGTTGATCAGATAGTCCAAACCCTAGCCAAGAGATAGTCCAAGCCAAAACCTAAAACTAGTTGCTGCAGTAGCTGTACCTGCAGCTCTCCTCCACACGTGCGCACCAAACTGGGAACTGCAGTGCGCACCAGTTGTTGCTCTGCAATTCTGAGATTGTGACAAATGAGAACTGGCGCCTTGTATTTATAGTACTCTGGCAGACTTACTGGGGCCGACTTCTCCTTCTGGGTACTGTTTGTTCAGTATATTATTATTTCTTCTGGCCGACTTCTTCTCTTGGAGGCTAATAACCTAATATAAATTATCTTCTTGTGTCGACAAGTCTTCTAGGGTTATTAGCCAACTCATTAGGGTTTCTTCTTTCTTCCTGGAGTATTCTATTCTCGTCAGGTTCACACGTGGAGGTAAATACCTCCCGCAGCTACCATAATATCAACACTCCCTCCTAGCTAGGGAGGTATTACAGGTAATGGTCTTGAGCACAAAAACATACCATTCACCCAATAGCATCAACATAGTTATATAGACTGGATCATAAGCACTGTTATCGCACAGTTTGTAGTTTAGGTCATAGGCTAAAGGATAGAGACCAAACTGGCGTAACAGGAACCTTCCCCACCCAATGTCACCTCGATGGGGAGGTTCGTTCTGTTTAGGGAGGTTAGCCCAAGGGAGACATCCCTAGCAACCTGGGGTTTGAAGAGGCAGAAGGTATAAAGTCAAGTTTTAGAGTTCCCTCCTCACAGGTTACCACCAATGTCAGACAGTCCGGCTAATCAGCCAATAAATGAAGTGTATGCCCTATTGAAAACACCTGCCCGGAACAAGACAACAGCAACACAATATACATATGCAGGCTATAACTCAAAGGGTTAGTACTTAAATGACTATCTGATATAATTCAATAAGCAATGTACTGCAATAGATATAAAATGAATTCAACGTTTTGTCAATTAACCATGAAAGAGAATCAATTCATCAATATCTAAGGAGATGACTAAGCCAACACTATGTCCAATCAACAATTTACTCAATAAATGCTTAAAATCATCATTAATTGCTTATATCCAACTTTTGTTGCATCAAGATGAAATATCCAACTGTGACGTCAACTCTAAATAGGTTAGTTTGTTAGTTAGGGTTTGAAAATTTAAAGTTTTGAAAGTAGTTTTGTACACTAAAACTCCAACGTTGGAGATCAAATATCAGTGCCTTAGGGTATATGGAGTCAAAAGATAAGGGCACAAGGTCTTGAAA
>ML776992.1:675689-691439 GCA_009831015.1 Picea engelmannii
GGTTGAGTTATCTCTTGAACATTGTATAAGCTATTTATGATAAGGAAGTTTTTGCTGGGTTTTCTTCCCCTAGAGGGTTTCCCAGGATAAATGTTGTGTCTCTTGTGGATGTGTATTTCTCAGTGATCTTGTTCTTATTATGCAAAGAACTATAATAATGGCATAAACATTAACAAAAAAGTCATTTCGTAGAACAGTTAGACAACGCCATTTGTATATGTGGCCATAACAAATTCATATGTATCATTAGTGTACCTGTAATCATGGCTAAGTAAATACTTTATTTCTTTATTGTACTCCTAGGTGTGGCTAAAACGACAACCTAGTCAACTTTGATATGTAGGCTCAATAGCCTTCTTAGGAAGTGCACCCTACTTATCTGGGCCTATAACCACTCTTTGTGCACACGAACCTCATTTGTAAATCATCTTTTTTGATCATTGAGTTAAGGCTCTCTAATGCAAGTGTTTAAGCCTACAGGCACCCAAATCTAGTGTTGGTGCAGTCTTGTTCTTTGGCTGGCTTTTTCTCTCATTTGTACACTTGACCTTTCTCCTTCTAGTGCATTAGTAGACAGTTCCAATGCACTACTGTTTTAGTGCTGTTTTTTTTTTCTTTTTTCTTGGCAGGATTTTGGGTTAGCTGTTTTGGTTCCATTCAATCCCCTCTTTCTATTTGTGATCTCAACATATCCATGAGTTATTGATGATTGTCATCAAGGTGCATGTTTTCCATTTGCCATTGAAAATCCCTTTATCAGAGAGGCATAATATCTATGTTAAGTTTATAGTGAAATTACAAATATTACAGCATGAGGTCTTCAATTGATGAAATGGTTCTCTAATGCCAAACATTGCATGCCTAAGCCATTGCACCTGAGTACGACCATTGAACGCTAAGTCACCTGGAAGTTGGAAATCGTTTTGGTTTTCAAAATGGTACAAGCTTTGGAAACAACACTCAAAATTTTGGGAAACAGGGAAACTTTAAAGGTTGTGTGAACCATACTTTTTCTCCAGTAATGTTTTGTGAACCATACTTTTTCTCCAGTGTCTTGTAAATATGGAATTGATTATTGACTCAAACAATGGACTGCTGAGCAACTTATATTTTCTCATCTTTTATGATATTTCTCTCCCTAAACATTTGTGTGTTTATCTTTGAGTATTTGCTTTCCTGGCTGGAACCAGCCACTACAACTGTACATGCCTGAAACAAAAAAATGAGAAACAATACAGAAAAAAACATCAAAAAAAACTGAAATGAACCAATCCAGTTCAGATCACACACATCCAAAATATTTGGAACAGTACAAAGAAATCCATGTGGATAAATAATATATTGAATAATAAATCTATGAGAATATGAGTATGATAGTATTATAGATGATTAAAAATGAGGGTGAGGGCCATATATATACCCACGCAGGGGTGCGCTTTCACTAAGAAACATGACCTTTCATTAGAATGTGTCTCTTCATTACTTTATTACTTATTAATTATTGTTATTATTTATTTATATTTATATTTTATATATTTATATCTATTACATTGCCTACCCCTTTTGAAATGCTTTGTCCTCTAAGCATATTTATTATTTACAGAAGGCCTTGCATCTTTTCTCTAGCTTGTAATGTCTTTGCTTGGTTCGTGGTTCTTGACGCTGTTATGGTTGATGATACAAGATGGTATGAACTTCTAAGTGTCGAGTATAATTGTCGAACTATGAAAGGATCTGACCATCCCAATTCGATTCTTTGTGAAACATTGCACTTATAGGATACCCAATATGAATTGTTATTATGAGACTCAATGATGTTGATATCAATATTCTTCAGAAGACAGATTAATCATTTTCCTTCTGAGCGATGTTGATACATTGATTGGTTAAGGTACCTTCTCTTGTTATTAGGATGTTGATAAGGTGTCGTTGTAGGATGACTTTTCCTTATTGTACTTGTAGCGTTTTCTTGATTTATTTCCGGGGTTTTGTTTTCTTCATGCACTGATGTTACATTGTTAATCGATGAACTTCTATTAGTAAGTATAGTTGGAATTTCCATCGTTTGTACTCCAACATCTAAAGTTGTCCCTTCTTCAACTGGATTTGTATTTGTTCCTTTCTCTGCAACTTGGATTTTTACAGTTGATGACTTCTTAATTTCGATGCGATAAGTGATTGTTTTTTATCAACTATTGATTTCTTTCTGGTAAGTTGCTTTAGTGTTTCTTGTTGTGACTTATTCTCAGCTTTTAACTTCTTAATCTGTGCGATCAAGTTCTGACTATGATTCTTAATGCGAAAAATTTCTTCATCTTTAACTGCAAAAACCTTGTCAAAAAAAATTTGCACCTTTTGTACTATCTTTTGATTATCTTGAAAGATAATTTTTGAGATATCTTTAAGGTCTTCTCATGTTACTAGATCTGAATCCAATTTAACATCATGTAACATTATCTTCTTCTTTTTATAGGAGAATGTCAAAAACTACTTCTTCGTATTTAAGATGAAAGACCCTAGTGTTTCCATCAAGGGTGAACCCAAAAGTATGTCACCATCATCGCTCCATAAAGATCCAACAATGAATGGCGATACAAAAGTATAAGCTCCAATGTTCAACTGTAAATTGCTTATGTCATATTGTTTATCATTCCAAAAGCCTATCTTTTCAGTTATATTTGACTTGAGAATCGCTAACTGGTTAGCGAATTTAGTACTAACATAATTATTACGTTTGGTGGGCGCAATAGAAATAGTGATATCTTTCCCTCCAAGTGTTCCTTTGATTGTAAGTAGCACTGAACCGGAGTTTTTTGAAGTTTTAGGGAATCTTCCTTCCTCATCACTAGACTCCATTTTGATTTCATCGATAATTTACGCTAAAAGATACTATGACTTTAATAAAAAATCCTAACTTTTTTCACTTTATAAATACAACTTCCAACATATGTTTTTCTTCAACTTTCGTCAATTATTGAATCTTCCCTTTAATAATAAGGGTCTTCCAAAACCATCTATGTAGTGAACCCCCTTTTTTTAATTGAACCTTGGAACTTTTATTATTATTGTTTTTAATATATCTTTGATTCCTTTTATATCTCAATTTTTATTTTTATTTTAATAAAACCTTTACTATACCCTTTATCAATCATCATGTTTGTTTCGAAAAATGGGTGATCATACGAAATGGATGGTGGTCGTATGGACGCAATTGTATGGACAAGTACAACACAATTAAATTTTTTATCGATGCATGTACGAACGGAATGGTATGGATTTTCCTTGAATTTGACCGTACAGACTATTAAACAAAAATAGGTGCTTGAATTAAATTGTACGGGCAATGAATTATACGGTGCTCAATTAAAATCAATAGTTGTGTGGTCTTCAATTAGAATTGTATGTCTTGCAATTAATTCAGTAATTGTATGGACAACAATCACTGTCAAAATCGTATGGATTGTACGGACAAAACAATTGGTTGTAGATTGTACGGCAACTTGAAGTGGCAGCAGTACGACAGACAAGGAATGGTGGTGTACGCCGACAGTTTGGCGAATGTACGGCACAGGAAATGGAGGGTGTACGATGGGCAGAATGGTGGTTGTACCAATTGACTTGATTTTTCTTTTTTTAGTTTCTTCAAATCTGTAGTGGAATAAAAAACTTTCCAACATAATTTTGGAATTTTAAATGGCCGAAGGCCGATTTGTGGTCCAAGACATGAAGAAATCAGAAAACCTCTGAATGAAGTGGCCAATGGTCGGGATCAAAAATGAGGCTCTGATACCAAATGTGATGGAACCAATCCGGTTCTATCTTCTTCTAATTTTCTTGCAACGGAGTAACTCTTAACTTTAAATGGCCAAGGGCCAAGTTTTTGGTCAAATACCTAAAGTTCCAAAAAGTCTGGAAATTTGAGTGACCAAAGACCTGTAGTGATGTTGCCAAGGGCAACAAAATTTTGACCAAGGGTTTGGTGGCCAAGGGTCGGGATCAGACTTGCTCTAATACCAAATCAAATGAACCAATCTGGTTCAGATCACACACATCCAAAAGATTTGGAACAGTACAAGGAAATCCATGTGGATAAATAATATATTGAATAGTAAATGTATGAGAATATGAATATGATAGTATGGTAGATGATTACAAATGAGGGTGAGGGCCATATATATACCCATGCAGGGGTGCCCTTTCACTAAGAGACGGGACCTTTCATTAGAATGTGTCTCTTCATTACTTTATTACTTATTGCTTATTAATTATTGTTATTATTTATTTATATTTATATTTTATATATTTATATTTATTACAAAAGCCCACCCCTCCTAAACCCTTATTGACTTGGTATCATGTTGACTGAGTCAATAAGGGTTTAGGAGGGGTGGGCCTTATATATATATATATATATATATATATATATATATATATATATATATATATATATATATAATACAATTTTCATATTTTATGTATTTTTTAGTAAACCTGTTCATTGGACAGTTCTGGTCTGGTCCTGGTTCCAGTTTTTAAAACTTTGCTTTAAACATAATTTTGTTTTCCCAAGCAACAAATAAAATATGATTCACAACATAAATAAGCAACCAACCATTCCGAAGCAACCACTCAAAAATCATTGATGAAGAACATTCCCAAGTAAAGAATAGCTATGGCTGATGATAGCAACATTTAATCAGCCGTGGATAGTAGGAATAATTCTTTATGGACTGTATTCAGCATGCTTTCGCAATGGAAAAAAGTATAACAGTGGGAGAAACTGTGGGGAAAAAGAAAGAGATCTGACATTGGGTTGCATTTTGTGGCTTCCTATTTCTTTAGTTTTTACACCTGGAACATGAATTTTGAATTTTTCCTGTTTTACAGGGTCCAATGTGCTGGCATTGTAGAAACGTCAGGTGACATGTATAATATAAGTAACCTTCTCTTAGTGCTCCTAATTGAACTGAGAATCTATCTATGACAAAGAGGAGTATCAAGAAAGATGGACATTGTATGCAGCCAACTGCGCTAAAGTTCCTCAGCCAGTCAAGAATTTTTCAATACAAACAAAATAAAGATGTGAATGAACATATCACAAAGAGCCAGCCTATATAGGGCAGCTTCTCTTGGAATATGTTCTATAATTATTGCATTCCTTTAAAAATTACTTTGAAAACCTTGTACCTCTAGACTTTTGTTTTCATGCGAGTACTTGTTAGAGGCATGCAAACCATAAAGCATGAACACACCTGAATAAATTCCAACAAAGTAATCTCAAGTGAAACATGAGGCTCCCAACAATCATGATCAATGGCAAGAAACTCCTACCATTTCAGGCGTTTGTCGTCAAGAATAAGATCCACAATGCGCCCTTTTTTTCGCAAATTGGATGCCACCTTGGCAGCCACTTGCTTAAGTTCTCCATTCAAAGGGAAAACTATGTCGTCTATTTCCTGAGCTAGAATTGGGATCAAATTTTTCTCCCTTAGCAACTGTCATCAAAAGAGATACAGCAAACATGAGGACAGAAAACTTGCAACTCAAGCTTTTAAGTGTTAACCTGGAATATATAGATAAAGGATGCACATTTTCAAATATATATTGTATTATGGAAGCAAAGCACTGGAAAAATTCAAAAATACAATGGGAAATACAGTGGGTTAAATAGCATTTGGTCAAATATTACATCAGTAATGCCTGAGAGCAGGTTAGAACTCCAAATTAACAAAGAGAGTTAAAGGGTTGTACTTCCATAATGACAGCATCTCCGAAACCAAAACCACATGCAGGGATGTCAGAGCCACCAAAAGTAGAGAGAAGTCGGTCATACCGTCCACCTCCACATATTGCTCGAAGTTTCCGGTCTTTGTCAAAACCCTATGAGAAACAATATGCATCAAAAGGACAATGATCATATTGCACAAGGAAGAAAAAACGGTATGGACCAAACATGTCTGAACTAACACAATATTGTCATATGTATACTTGTCTGTCACAGATAATATTTAGGCAAGGGTATATGTAGATGCAACATAATGAACAAATCTACAACAGAACATTCTGTTTTATTAATAAAAATATATGATGTGTCATAAAATAGATGAAAAAGCAACACTATATCCATAGATGCTTGATAGTAGATACCAATAGGTTAGACTGATATATCTATTTGATCTAGATATATGCCAATGAAGATGCAGGATCATAATTCTATCAAAAGATTGAAACTTTGTATCTAACAGACTCCGGCTTTAAATACACAGCAATATGGTAAAAGCAACTATATCACAAGCCTTGAGTACAAGAAACATCTATGAAGGGACCTACACATATCAAGACCTAGATTGTGAGCTCAAATAAGCATTCAAGAAAAGCTACCATGAGAAGAATATTTTAATCCCTCGTTTGAGACCAACCATAAGGAAGGCTATGAAGGTAGACCCATTTTCATCACAAATAAATGAAGAATAAGAAAAATAGTGCAAAACTGAAAACCCATGGTTTAGTGATGAATCAAAGACAAATATTAAAATATTAATATTTCAGAGGCCACAGGTTGCAGGTATCCCATTTACATTTTGAGTATTGCAAAACAGGAGTTGAAGGTGTTCCATTTCAGCAAGAGTTACAGGAGAAAATCTATCTGTTTAGAAGTTCAAAGACAAATGGAGCGGGGCAGGAAACTCAGATTCTTTCTCCCATTTATGAAAAAGAGGATGAAATCGAGAACAACCAGATAGACTGCATTTGTGGAGTAGTTTGCAAGAAAAATTTGAATAAATAAAAGGGAATCAAAATGTTAATATTATGGTAGCTGCGGGAGGTATTTACCTCCACGTGTAAACTTGACAAGAATAGAATATTCCGGGAAGCAAGAAGAAACCCTAATGAGTTGGCTAATAACCCTAGAAGACAAGTTGGCTCAAGAGGATAATTGGTATTAGTTTATTAGCCTACAAGAGAAGAAGTCGGCCAGAAGAAATATTATATACTAAGTAAATAGACACCCAGAATGAAAAGTCGGCCCAGGCAGTTAGCTAGAATTACTATAAATACATGAGGCCAATCTTCATTCTGGCAGGCATTCTCAGAATTGCAGAGCAGCACTTGTGCGCACTGCAGTTGCCCAGTTTGTGCGCAAGTTTGGAGGAGAGTTGTCGTTGCAGCTGCTGCAACCAGCAGATTTCAGTTTTGGCTTGGACTATCTCTTGGTTATGGTTTGGACTGATCAGCTCTTGTTTGGTGCGTTATCCTTGGAGAAAGTTGTGCTACCCTTTGTTTGGCTATCTAGCCTAGGGTTTGCTTCCAGAATGATTCCCTATCAAGGTTAAGGTGCTCGAAGGGTGGCTTCGGCCTATGGTTGGGTGACAATAGTGATATTGTCAATGGTAAGACGAGCACATCCATTATACTCTAACAGGTTATGGGCTCACACCTCCTTCATACAGTCTAACCACTGGAAGGGAGCATAGCCATAAGGATATTAAGCTCGTTGAAGAACTGTCACTAGGGTTTCTAGCAGGACCAGTTACTAAAGCACCGCCGCTAGGATTACTAGCAGGTGCAGTTGTAGAAACCCTAACCCTCTCATTGAGGCACCTTAAGTGAAGGGATTGACCTGATTTCCAATAGACCAGTGCACCCTAGCCTAGCACACCTCCTGGTACTCTCAGCAAGCCAAGACGTCAAGTTTGAGTTTTTGATCAAATCTAGGATTGACCAAGTCAAAGCAGCCATGACTTACTCTATGAAGTCAAACAACAAGTTAGATGGAGCTTCTAACTTCAAAGCGTGGAAGACAAGGATTGACCTCATCCTTGCCAAGAATAAAGTGTTGGATATCGTGAAAGGAAAGATCGTGGAACTAGAGTTTGAAGAAGGAAAAGAGAAGGAACCACAGAACGTTGCAGTCATGGAGAAGTTCAAAGACGGTGACATCAATGCCATGAGTATTATAGTGGACTCTATAAAAGACCACTTGATACCCTACATCTCCCATCTTGACTAATCGAAGAAGATGTACGATGCCCTAACAAACCTCTTCTTAGTTAGAAATATTGGACAAGTAATGAGTCTGAAGAATGAGCTCCGTGACATGAAGATGAATAATGATGATAGCATAATATCATACTTTGTAAGAATCTCTCAGTTAAGAGATCAACTACAAGCCATTGAAGAGATCATTTCAGAGAAGGAATTGGTAAACATAGTACTCAATGTTCTTCCCAAGACATGGGATGCATTTTCCGCAAGCATGAACACAAGGAAGGAGTATCCTACATTTGAAGAACTTTGGACTTGTTGTGCTCAAGAAGAATCAAGGATCAGTGAAAAAGAGAAACCCCAAAAGAAGTATGATGATCAAGCCTTCACAGCAAGATTCAAGAATTTCAAGAACAAAAGGAAGTTCGGTTCAAGGAAGAAGCCAAATCAAGAGAAAGATATGTCAGAAATACAATGCTTCAACTGTCGAAAGTATGGTCACTACAAGAATCATTGTCCCGAGCTAAAGAAAAGGAAGGGGACAAACGAAGCATCAGTTGCCGAAGAAAAGGAACCTACAAAGAAGACCAAGCAGGATAAAACAGACTTCTTCTTCTAAAGACAAGGTAACAATACTCTTCTTAGTTCTTGTACATATCTTGTTTGCATAGTCTTTGTACATATCTTGTATATCTATCTCTTAGAAGATAATATGTTCTAAGAAGAACTATACCTATGGAAGAACAAACAAGATAAGGATTGCTATCATTATACAAGTCAGATAATACACATGAAAGGATGAAATACATCAAACAAATAATGTGGAAGCTATAACGAGATAAGCTGAAATCAGAATCAATCTTGAAGAAACTTAGAAGAAGCAAAGACAGAAAGAAGTCAACAATCAAGAGGAAATTGGAGAAAGACTTATGACACTTTCCAGAATACAATAAGGATGCAGACGGAAGCATGGACTCTGTTAGATGGAGGGAGCAAATTATATATTTCCAAAAGAAAAACATGCACTCATACATGAAGCAAGGATTAGGAGGGAGCTAATCCTATGATCCATTGAAGATGATGAAGTATATATCCATGGTACCATCCATGAAAGGCAGTACGTGTTCAGTTCGACCTTAGAAGAATTCTTCTTCGAAGAGAAGCCTTAAAGTATCTCTAGTTGTCCATCCACATCCGTGATCCTATGACGAAAGGAAGAAGTGGAAATTTTAGGGCATGGAATCTATAAGAAACTACATGGACCCAAGAGCTAAAGAAAAACATGAGGAAGAACATAAATATTCCAAGAAAGAAAGAGAAGCCAAAACAACCAGTCATTGTATCGAGAATCTCAAGATTACCAGCCTGATATGAACTCACTAAAAGCAATCAAGCAAAGGAATTGAAAGTTGTGATGAAGAACAGTGCATATGAATGCAAGCATTGCAAGATCCAGAACTAGAGGTTCTCTCAGATGGAGGGAGAAGACTATGATAATTACTTGTTCCAGTAAACTAGACATACCTCTACATGAGTCATTATATCATCTACGATATCCATTGGTTGGAGTTCTACATCAGATGAATGCAAAGACTATTCTCCAGAGCAATTGAACAAAGAGCGTATGAAGAGCAACCTCAAGGCTTTGAGGTATACCAGAAAGAGACCCTTGTATGCAGATGGAAGAAGACAACTTGGTGGAGAACCTCCAATGCACAGCAGAAGCGTGGTGAAGATTTTCTATAACAGAGATATTGTATCAGAATGATTACTCAGAAGATCAGGATGATGGATTACCAATCCATGACAAAGATCTCATGATGATAGAAGAAGTGCCACATGGATATGTTCCAGTTTGACCCTTGCCATGATGTTGTGAGCTAGCAGGAACCAAAGAGGAATCCAACAATGATATACTTTATTGATCAGAGCTATATGAATCCTTCGGAGAAAACCAGTGTTCCAGACCGAAGTACATTTGAAATCAAGCATTACATTATCCGTGATGAAGTCCAGAAAGGAGAAAGTGGTTCTCCAATACATATCTCCACAGATGAGCAGATAAGCAAACATTTTGGTAAATCTTTTGTCCAAGATGAAAGAGTTTTCGTACTCAAGCTGGAGCTCATGGAGACGACTTCCTTATTGAAATAGGAAGAGATGACTCCCAGGTTGGGAGGGAGCACTGATGTGTTATTGATTGAGGGACAATCATTTTTCAGTTCAAAATGGTCTAGGATGAGCAGTTCCTTTCCACTTCGGAAAGTGGTTTGAGATTTCTGACGGACAAACATTTTCCAGTTCGGAAAATGGTCCAGATCGAACGGTCATTTTCGTAATGAAAATAGATCGATGGATTGTTGATGTACCATAGATAGCGATTTCCCATTGTGGTTAACATGGGGAATGGTCTAGGGCAGTCTCTCTTCTTGAGGGTTACTCAATAAGACTGGCCCACCTCGCCGGACAGCGATTTCCCATTGTGGTTAACATGGGGAATGGTCCGTTTTGGAGGTTGGTGCAGGACAATCATTTCCTTAGGAAATGGTCCGGACAGTCATTCCTTAGGGCAGATTCATTCTCTCCATGTTGCACTTTGTTTAGTGCCGAAGGAATAGCCTAGGGTGGGGAATGGTCCAGGTTCAGCAATCAAGGACAGACATTCCTTAGGGCAGACTCATTCTCTCTAGGTTACACTTTGTTTAGTGTCGGAGGAATGGCCCAGGGTGGGGAATGGTCCAGGCTCAGAAATCAGGACAGTTATTCTTCCTTGCTTGAGAAGAATAGTCCAGATAGCTCATCATTGATGTTTGACCTTCTGAGGGCAGATGCTCTTCCAAGATCTCACAGATGTGAGTGGAAGAATGGCCCAGATGATTCAGTTTATATCATAACATTGTTTCTGTGCAGGTTGATATCAGATGATTGTTATGAAGACTGTATGTCTCTAGACAGTAGATGTATACTACTGTGGTGGATGTGTTCCACTGTTTGTGACTATACGTCACTGATCAAGTACCTGTGTGCTACTTGGTGTGGTAGTGTACCACTAGACTGCAGTTGTGTACTACTATGGATAGACATAGTTGTGTTCTATTGAATGATATTGTTCCGATTGCCTTGAAGACTATCAGCAGTGTTGAAAATGATTATCAGCTAGATGGATGATCAATGGATAGAGATTTCCCAAACGAAAAATGGTTCAGGACATTTATTTTTTCTAGGACATATGTCCAGATTAGAAGAATGGCTCTTGTGTCACTCTGTGGTGTGAGTGACTTATCCAACATCATGTCTAATTACTCAGATAGAGTATGGTTTCGAGAGATGATGCAACTGATGACACTGATGGTGATGATGGTACTCATGATCTAGTCATGATATAGTCTATACAACTATGTTGATGCTACCGGGTGAATGGTATGTTTGTGCTCAAGACCATTACCTGTAATACCTCCCTAGCTAGGAGGGAGTGTTAATATTATGGTAGTTGCGGGTGGTATTTACCTCCACGTGTAAACCTGACGAGAATAGAATATTCCGGGAAGCAAGAAGAAACCCTAATGAGTTGGCTAATAACCCTAGAAGACAAGTTGGCTCAAGAGGATAATTGGTATTAGGTTATTAGCCAAGAAGAGAAGAAGTCGGCCAGAAGAAATATTATATACTAAGTAAATATACACCCATAATGAGAAGTCGGCCCAGGCAGTTAGCCAGAATTAGTATAAATATAGGAGGCCAGTCTTGATTCTGGCAAGCATTCTCGAATTGCAGAGCAGCACTTGTGCACACTGCAGTTGCCCAGTTTGTGCGCAAGTTTGGAGGAGAGCCGCCATTGCAGCTAGCAGATTTCGGTTTTGGCTTGGACTATCTCTTGGTTATGGTTTGGACTATCTGATCAGCTCTTGTTTGGTGCGCTATCCTTGGAGAAAGGTGCGCTACCCTTTGTTTGGCTATCTAGCCTAGGGTTTGCTTCCGGAATGATTCCCTGTCAAGGTTAAGGTGCTCAGAGGGTGGCTTCAGCCTATGGTTGGGTGACAATAGTGATATTGTCGATGGTAAAACGAGCACATCCATTATATTCTAACACAAAATACGTTAGATACAAGCTAGACAATATTGAATAGATTGAAGATCACACAAAAAACAACAAAAGCAATGGCCTGTACATTGCAAAAGGGTCAAGCTAGCTAAGCAAAGAAGGTACTGGAAAACAATTTACCTCAAAGACAGTTCCTGTGTAATAGGCAAGGCCACGAACAACTGATGCATCAAACTGAAGCCAATCAGAATAGCCATATTCATTTGCAAAAGAAAATAGTTGTTTCAGTTCAGCAACTGCCCCACTGTCCGAACCAAGCAACTCTGCAAAATAGGTTAAGTATAAAATTCAAACTCTGGACATGTCACTAGAGATAATCCATCATTTGAAATTTCATGAGCTCTGCATAAACGGAGTTAGAAATAACTTTGATCCTAGCTGTGTTTAATTTAATCATTTGGAGTATGCCAACCATTCACAGCTATTCAAGAATCAAGTGTAGGTGGCATTAGATGCCTCAACATCACATCAGGTTATAATATGTGCATTAAAGCAAGATACCATCAAGTGCTTATCTATTCCGCGGTATTTTTCAATAAGCTCACAAATAATTTTATCTGTGGTAATTTTCAAGTAAATTTTAGAACCTTTAAGATAATATGCAAAAATGCATGCCCTGAGAGTAAATTAAAGGGTAATAAATATTTTTTAAACTGGCATCCATAATCTTAGCACATGCATTTTGTAAGTTTTCCAGTCATATATTCCTATCTCAATTTATAAAATTTTGCAACTGCTTAAACGGGATATTTTCCTGCAACTTTGTTTCCATATTTAGTCTAAACATCCGAGGGTAGAAATCAAATGTGCAATGACAAGCTGCTTTCACTTCAATATCAATAAATGCAATAAATGTGCAGCAGTGAAACTGTATCTTTAAGTTTGCATTGGATATGTGTTTACAAACCTTCTAGTTCAGATAATGATCTTAATGACAAAGCATGGAGAATTCCTTCAACTGCATCTGATGGAATTCCAGCAACTCGCAATTCTTTTTTTATGTCTTCTGCAGGCATTTTCTCAATCTGTCATTGTACAATCAATGCATTACTTAAATGGAAAAAGAATCAGTAATCTGAAAATCCCATACTTGGTAAATAGGCTGACTCGATAAGTTCAGTAATAGACATCATACAGATTTACATAAAGAAAAATACATGAAACTAAAGGAGATATATGATACAAACCAATGCCTTGCCAGGTTAAGCCTTTTTCTCTCAGGTTACCTAGGCCCAAGGTACTTGGTTAATCAATAGTTTGTTTGCACTTTGATTTTATAAAGTGAATGACTCTGCAGAAGTCACAGATAGAATATAAAACACATATGGCATTCAACTTGTTACAGGTCAGGAGGAATGATGAATCAGGGCTTGAGCAGAAGATAAAACAAGATAGGATAATTTTATTAATGTCCAGATGACCAGAAAAGTAGGTTAATGGGATTAAAAGGTGCACCCAATGTGAATACAATGTGGGAGTGCGAAAACAACTCCTATATCAATGCTGAAAGCAAAAGAAGGTGAGAGGAAGGAAGCATAACTAAGTGTCTAGCTAAGCTATTCTCTAACAAACTAACCAAGAAAAGTACAATGATACAATAGAAAGGCCAGAGATTGAAGATCCCAATGTTGAGCGAAAGGGGGAGAGAGAGGAAGTCAAAGCTTGCTAGTCCTTGTGGTTGAGAGCAAGGGGGACAACCAAGGTACTGACTCACTGTTGAAGTCGTTGATCAATATGAAAGGGCCGATGCAATGGCATACGATGTCCTTTGGGGAGTGTTGCCACCTAATACACACCTCAGGTAGCATGGAAGAAATATTCAATCCATTTGGTTTGTCCTTGGGGGCAAGTCTCGAGTCAAGGTGTTGTCACCTTATCCTCAACTCATCCGTCTAGGCCAACTCCTAGCGAAGCCAAGGGGGGTAGTCCCTGTTATCGCACAGTTTGTAGCTAGGAAAAAGGCTATAAGATTGAAGGCCAAACTGGCGTAACAGGAACCTATCCCACCTAATGTCACCACGGTGGGGAGGTTCTTTCTCTTTAGGGAGGTTAGGCCCAGGGGAGACGTCCCCGGTGACCTGTGGTTTTGAAGAGGCAAAAGGCTAATAAGACCAGGATAAGGTTTTCCCCCTTCACAAGTCACCACCCAAACAGAAAGTCCCGGCTACATAGCCAATAAAGTAAATCCCCAATGAAGAACACCTGCCTGGAACAAGACAACATCAAACAGATATATGCAAGCTATATTTCAATGGGTTAGTACTTCATAAGACTATCTGATAAATATATGTATAAGCAATTAGCAATAAATGTTGACGAATTCAATGTTTATCAATAGCAAATGAAAAATATAACACTTCACCAATAAATATTAGAACGATGTGGCATTCAATGTAACCAATCAACACTTCATTTAACAAATGCTTTAAACCACCATTCAATTGCTCATAAAGTAAAACGTTGCTGCAATAAAAATGAAATATCCAATGATGACGTCAACAACTTAGGGTTAGTAGATTAGGGTTTGAAATTCGAAGAATTTAGAGAGTTGTTTAATCAGCTTCACTTCAACGTTAAAGGACTTTCAGATCAATGCCTTAGGGTTTAATGGAGTCATAAGTGAAGGACGCAAAGGTTGAAGGATGCAAGATTTCAAGGACTAGAGGGAAGAGTTTTGAGGTGTTGCAAAGGCAAGGCCTCAAAATCAAAAACCTAGGGGAGAGAGGCTCACTTCGGTGTTGCTAAAGAAAGGCCTCGTGCTCTCTCCTCCTTCCCGGCAAAACAGCTAGCTCAAGAATAAAAATATAACCAAAACAAGAGGGTTTGATGAGGTGAGGTGTTGCTACAGCAAGGCCTTTCAGCAAACCCTAGAAAGAGTACGACCCTAGTGTAGTAGACCTAGGCCAGGGACGTCTCACTCTTCTTGGCTTTCAATTGGTACGGCTAGCAAAGAGGAAGAAGAAATAGGAGTGTAGCTACAGCTAGGCTCTTTCTTCCCTCTTCAATGGCTGAAAGTTTCTCTATTAGGGGACATGAGACAAGGACCTACTTCTGTGCTTGTCACCTAGGGTTTTGATTCAGCAAAATCATAAATACATGCAAGAAGTTAAACTACAACCATTCATTCAAGAAGTTTTGCAAAAAAATACTTACAATTCACCAAGAAATAACCATGCAAACCCTAGTTGTAACACCTTCCTTCAAGAGAAACACCATAAATGCCAAAAATCACTTCCTTCAACAAGTGCGCATCACCTAATCCATCCAAATACCCAAGAGAGGGCACCAATTTCAGACCTCATTAATGAGTGAGTAAGTTGTGATGATGAAAAAATGAGAGTGAAAATCTCCCATTTATACAAAACCTTGACCTAATTTTACATTTTGTGATGTCCCGTTCCCAAGAGTAGGCCAGCAGGAGTGACTTAGTAGTCTATGTGTTCCCATAGACTATAGTCAGGCACAAACAGGGAACAAAATGGAGAAATAAGGGTGAATTGATGGCTAAACAATGAATTAAGCCAAAAACTTAGGAAAAAGTCACTTAAGCCTATGTCAACGAAGAATTAGAATGAAAAGGTGCTAAAGGGGGACTTAATTAATTAATTAATCACTTTAGGAGGAAAAGCGCCTAGCTTAAGTGAGGTCAATGGTGAATTAGA
>ML776992.1:692878-707264 GCA_009831015.1 Picea engelmannii
CCGTGGGCTCATCAGTCACAGGGATCATAGCAATGTCAATCACATCTCATCATCAATATTATTAAACATATGCATAAAATCCCTAATACATCAGTTAACAGCTCAAAGACGTTACACAAGCCTGCAATACAAGTCTGGAGAAAGAGACAAGGCGTCCTATTGGGCTAGTGTCCACAGGAAAAGGAAAGTTCCCGAAAAGACCTCATCCAAGCCATGTAAGTGGGTGATATGGTCAAGGGATTTCCAAGCATGTGGGTGTAGTAAAGGCCAAGGATGCAAAAGTGTTACCTGTGGGTGCCTTTGTAGAAGGTGAGTTGTACCTGTCACGGATGCATTTTTTCCAAGCCCATTCTTGCCTTTATTCTTTTTATTCTTTTATTCTTTTTTGTTCTTTTTTTTGTTCAAGAGCTAATCAGGGGACACTGCCTTGGCATGGTGACCAGAGCTGACAGTGTTACCCACAAGTACTTTCACGGAGATGAGAAGGTTGGCTCGTGATGAGACCCCCTTTCCCTTGGCCATGCAACCAAGAGTCACTACCTTGGCATGGTAACCAGCTGGTGGCAATGTCATACTGCTAGGTACCCATGGACCTAATAGGTTGGCTCGTGATGAGACCCTCTATCCTCTGACTAGGTCTTGTTTTACTATTTTTCCGGGTCCCTCTTGTTTCTTGCTGAAAAGCCTTTTATCGCTTTCTCAGGGATCCCTGGGCGAAGCATCTCGAGGTTTTATTCTTAGGCTTTTATCTTTTACCAGCTTGCTTTTACCTTCTGGGCCTTTAGCCCCTTCTTCCCACGAGGTAAGGTGCAGTCCTGAAAATAGGTCAACCCAATGCCCGGACAAGGGGAAAGGGATAAGTGAGCGGGAAGTAAGATGAAGAAGTGGTGCTATGATGGGAGTGGACAATGGCTTTTCAGAAATCCCCCCAGTGGCAAACCAAAACCTACAGATACAGGCTTGCTAGGGCACCCTGTCAATCCCCCCAAACATGGTCAAGTGGGCAAATGTAAAATCCAAGCTGTCGTTAGAAATAAAAGGAATCAGATGCATACATTTAAAGGTTTTAATGATCAAATGTGACACATACCATGATACGTGGACTAATTACCTCATGAAGCAAGAACCTCTTTTGATACAGGACCAAACCGATGGTGATGGATGCGGTTGCTGCTGAAAAGATAAAGACGATGGAAGAAGAAAAGGTGGGCCCTCCAAGGCCACGCTCAGGTCAATCCTGCTCTCGGTACTCCATGTCTAGGACCTATGGGCCTCGAGACATGATCTCCTAGTTATCCCTGAAAAGTGGGGATAACAGTCCCTAATAAAGAATCTAAGACTTGAACTAAAGCTAAGCACAATTATTGTTCTAGGAGTTTATTCAAAGCAAAATCAAGATACAAGGAACTCTACGCTAGCAGCATATGTGACACAAAATAGAGTTTTCTTATGATAAAGATAAAGTACCTCAACACAAAAGATATAGACTTAAAGGAAATACTGGTACTTGGAAGTAAATGATAAGCAATATGAAATATAGACCAGTGTCGATAATGTTGATGTTGTTGTGGTATGAGAATATGTTGCAGATGCTCTTGATAAATTTTATTATTAAATGAGTTGCTTGAGTGAGTGGGTTTATTGTGAAGTGGTTGTTGTGAGTGCAAGCCAACTTATGAATGTGAGATGTGTGCAAGTGATAACAATAAAGGAAATATAATCTAGATGTGGCCCTTTAGAGGCTATCCCTCAAATTGGATGCAAAGAACTATGTCAGAGGTCCAACAGGGAGAGTATCCCCCTAACTTCACAACAAGTTCAATACAATGAGTAATGTTGGAAGTCCAACACGAGGAGAATCGAGATCTCAAGGAATATCCCGTCTAACTTCACACACAATGCTCTATGTATTGTCCCAATTTGAACAATAGCAACTATTGGATTGTCCTAGTTAATACTAAATCCGTACTAAGCAATCCTCGTTCTGCGTGGAACCTTACTCCAGAGATCAAGCCGAAGCTCGCAAAGGAGGGATCAGGAACATACTGAGGGAAGCTGGGGGGATGGCTTATTCCAACTTGAAAATGCAAAAAATTGAATTGCGAAAAGGAAACTAAACTAAACTAAACTAGAAAATTGAAATCTATTCTAAGCTAATCTATGAAAATGAAATCTAAACTAACTGTTTTGCGGTGTTGTGATTGATTTTATTATTGTTTTTTATCTTTTTAACTTAGTGAAATTGGAAGCATAAGAAAAAAATAGGAAAAATTGTCAATCACACAAAAGGACATTGATACCCCAGGGGGGATGAAGACTGGGCACTGTGTAGCCCACTGGTTTCATTAATCTCGATTACAATCTTTTTCAGGAAATGCTTGTGGTCCCTTATATGGAACAAGACCACTAAGCTTACAAGTTTTCAAAAATGTTTAGGAAGGAGGAAAGGTACTTCTGGGGTCCCGTATGGTCCAAATCTGCCAAAATTCGTCAGAATTTCCCCTTGCCTATTCGCAAACCTGCAAAAACAGCAAGGTATTGGGGGCAAAAGATGCCCAAAACTGCTTTGGAGGACCCTGCAAAATATGTTAGATGATACACAAAATTTGTGCAAAATTTTTCTAAGTAAAACTTACACTAAATTAGTCAAAATGAGCCTAATAAAGCAAGAAAAAGGAGAGCCTTCTTAATGATATTGTTTGTTATCCCAAAACAGAAAATACAATATCACTGAGTTTTCCCAAATGATCTTTAAAGCACTCTAAATAGATTCTACCTTCAAGCCTTTAAATTTCTCTTTTAAAACTAGCTAAAAGGATAGATTATGCAAGCTAGATTTATTGAATAATAAGACTTTGTAAAAAGAAATCTAAATCTACTTACATATAACATGCAAAGAAAAATTTCTTTAGATTTTAACTTGAAATACAAATTTAGCCTTGCATGTATGAAGTAACCAAAGAAAGAATAGTTTGGAAAGTTTGAGAAAAAGAGAGAGAGGATTTGCTCAAGACTTGAATCCTTGGGCTATGGGATCCTTTAAGAAGTGGTTGAGGGACTCTTGCTCCAATGGATCTTGAAGATGGGTGAAGAGTTGAACTCCAAGGCTTCACCTCTCCAAGTTTGAGAACCTGTAAGCTATAACAACTCTTGCCAAAAAGTTTCTTAAGCATATAATTTCCCTACAATTGAAAGTTAGAAAGCATGCATATTAACTTAAATAAACATGAAATCTAAATTCTCAAGTGTAAAAGACAATAAGACAATATATAAACAAACAAGTTAAAATAAGTCTTACATTCAAAGGATATGCCAAGAAAAACAAGAGAACTAATCTACAGTTACCTCAAGCACAACATAAGCAATAAGCATCCACACTATGAACACCACCCACAATGGACCTCCAAAATCTTTCTTTATTCAATTCTCAAGAGATTACAAATAGTAGCATTACAATGCAAGTATACTTTCCCCAAGCTCTAACTCATTCTGAGGAGGGGGGTCGCCTCTCTTATATAGCTTGAGAGGGCATGATGTTTCCAAAGAATGAGGGGGAGTCATCTCAAGTGTGAACGTGTGATGTTTCTAAAGAATGAGGGTGAGTCATCTCTAGTATGAAAGCGAGATGTTTCTACAGTATGGGGTGATGTTTCCTTTCCAAAGCATGAAAGGAGATGTTTCCTATCATGAAGGGAAACTTATCTAAAGAATGAGGGTGATGTTTCCAAAGGGAAAAAGTGTGACTAATAAGGAAGGTGCGACTTCCCTTCTTGGGATCTCCACCTCATAACAACTCACTCCAATCAAGTCACCTTCCACTTGAGACAACTCGCCTTTACTCAAGAAGACTAGAGATACAAGGAAAACATGTCCCATACATGTTTCCTTGATTTAAGGATTGTTGATTTTCCCTTTTATTTGTCTTTTATTTGAAAATTTTGAAAGAAAATGACTTTAAGTGATTAAATAATCACTATTTTCCCTCAAAAAGTTAATACATAGATAATGTGGGTATTCTGAATGTGAAAACGAATACCCCCAAGGCATATGATGCCTCCTAGTACCACTTTTTAAACTTATTCATCAATTACAATTAAAAATATCTCGTTTTGCAGGAAATTTTTTATTTGCAGAAAACTTTAAAAAATCCTAAGGGGGACTTAGCGCAATTTCCATGTCACTCAAAAATGATGACTAGCATGGTAATATACATTACACTAGACTTATACAACGTGCCAAGGCCTTACCATCAGTACACACTCCAACTTTGGAGGTAATTGAGTGAAAAAACTTAAAAATTATAACTCACTACCAAGGCTGCAAGTATAATTAGAAAGTAAAAAACACACTCTAGAGTTATGTACTCATGATTTAGTCTTTGGGAACCAGCCTTTTACAAAGTTCATCGTGCTAGCTCATCTTATTACAAATCCCCATGGGGGTATGGAAATGCGGTATGAAGAAGAAGAAGAAGAAGAAGAAAGGTGGCCATAATGGTCGGTTGGACTTCTGAACTTTGATTTTGAAAAATTTCTTATTCAATCTTTGGTAGCTCAACTGCAAGTCCATTCTAGTGCAATTTGGTGGGTAACAGGGAGTAGCAAGGTTGACGAGACCCGATTGTATGATCCTAGGGGGAGCATAGGAATGGGGAAACCTTGCTTTCCTACCATCCAAGGTTGAAGGAAAGAAACTCTAGATAGAATTTTGGCTACTTAGTTGAATTTGGGGGGTAGTTCTATGTGAAGGAGGCACCCTACACTAGGTCTATCTAGAGAAAAGGTCCATCTGTCACTCTGATTGTGCATGTGTTGTGGCCTAACACAACAACTCCTCACAGGACTCAAAGATCTCCATCAATAGAATTTTAGAAGTCATGTAAAAGTTCAAAAATCTAAAGAAATCTCAATTCAGTATTCTTGAAGGAAAGTGGCATTTTTCATTCCCGATGTAGTCGTTGAGACAATGAAAATAGAGCAATTTCTTTATGGATAGACTTGACACTATTTTAGAGCAATGAAGTATGTTACCGCCTGTTATCTCTCATTCTGCATGAGGCTACACTAGTGAAATTTTTCACTACTCTTGTGATTTTTATCACAAAGGTAGGTTTACAAGTTGATGGAGCTTTCGATGGCCTAGGGGTTGTGCTTTCACTTGATATGGCCATGGATATCTTAATGATGTTGACTTGGTGATTGCTTTCCTTTCATGCTAGTAGACTTGGTTATGGAGCCCCTATGTGTTAGATACCGGAGTGCACCGAGACCGGTGCACACACACTTCAAGTCTAGTCTATGTTCTCAACAGAATACACAAATTAACACAATTTGAACTGTAAACATAAACACACTGAGATGCCTAACACCTTAGCACAGTGGAAAATCAAAACCAACAATTGGATCATGCAAAGTACACAGGAATTTCAAGTCCAACATCTCATGTTCTTAAATCCGTAACAATGGGCTCTCGTACCAGGGACAATGGCCCAATTTTACACAAAAGAAGAATACCAAAACACTTACAAAACTGTGTCCAAGACTGTTGCATTGAGGTTGACGGTTAGAACTTAGGGCATTCCTTGCCCCCTCAAACCCTCCTCTTCCTCTGCAACTCCTTGCGCAAGTTTGGCTAAGTCCTTCCAACCCTTGAACTGTCCTTGGCAGAGGTTCCTAAGTTGTAGCTAAGTCCTTCCAGCCCCCGGCCTACCCCTCTCCTTCTCTACCTCTACCTCTAGGCACATGGGTGACTATAGGGTGAGGGTCTAAGTCCTCCCGGCTCCCCTCAACCCTCCTTCACTTGTACCAGCCCTCACACAGCCCTTAACACAGATCTACTACAAGGTACAATTGCCTACTACAAGCTGCCTCAAACTGTCCCAAGACTTGTTGACTGTGTTAGCCTTCAAGCTGCCTCAATTTTGTTGATACAACCCTCAAATAGTGTTGTTATCCTGTAACAGCCTCAAATCTGCCTCAAGGTTGTGGCTGCGACATCCCTCAACAATTGTCCCAAGGTTGCCCTTAAACATAGTGTACCAGCCTCCTGTACTTGTTGTACCAGCCACCTGTACCTATTGTACTAGCCTGTAGTCGGCTTCAATACTGCGTAGAAATGCCCAGAACTGTCCTAGTAGACCTCGACCCCCCTAGGACAACCCCAGAGACCTCCAAAACACTTAGTCGTTGTCCTCTGCTAGCACGCCAAGCCTCCTAGGCTCAGCAGTTGCCTCTCCTAGGCCTGCAGCAGCCCTAAACCTTGTTAGTTGATCCCTCATGTTGTTGCGGCTAGGCTCTCTTGGACAGGTTGAGCCCTCTACAGCACAATGGCAGCCTTCCTCTAATAGATCAAGCCTCTCCTAGCCTACGGCCTTCTCTCCCTTGGCTACCAGCTGCCACACAGACCTGCGGCTAGGCATCTCCTAGGTGTTGGCTACAACTCTCCAAGTTTACCTACCCAAAACAAACATAAAACACCATAACTAAGGCCTATTGGCCTCTCTCCATGGTTGGACTGAGGTCACCAAGTGGCTAGACTGAAATCACCAAGACTCTCCAAAAGAGAATGAAATGTCACAATGACGTTATGTCCTTTTATACACTTCTAATGTTGAGTAAAAACCCCTTCACAAACTCAACATTAAATTAGAATATTTTAATCTCCCTTATGGGTGTGAAGCCCCAACACAAGCCCACAAAGCCCATCACCAAACCCACAGAGCCCCTAGCTCCAACCCAATTTCACCCCAACGAAAGTACAGTGAGGTGCCAACGAGGATTCTCACATGCCCGACACCGAGGCCATGTGAGAATACCTGCCCGAAGCTACAAAACATCAACACTATGATCATGTGGATAATTGATGATACATGTCAATATGTGACTCTATGGGAAGAACACCCTAGCACTTGTTGACTAAGTTAGCATTGTATTGGCATCTTCCTTATCAACCTTAACTGACCAAGGTAGGGTAAGATGAGAGGAATAATGATAAAAAGCGGTAAGTATGGAAGGAATAGATGATGACCTTTCATAGACCCACCCAATGGCAACTCATCCTGAAGGAGAGTTTAGTGCAACATATTCAAATGCTTCGAAAATCAGAGTGACACATACCATGATAACCTGACTCATTACCTCATGGAGCAAGACCCACTGCTACTTCAGGACCAGGCTAGTGGGATGGATGTTGTTGTTGCTGATAGACGAGCCGCACTGAAGAAAAGATGGGCCCTCTGGGGCCAAGCTCAAGTCGTCTGGCTCTCAGCACTCCATGTCTAGTACCTGTGAGCCTCGAGACATGATCTCCTTAGTTATCCCTAGGATAGGGGAGAACATCTGGCTCCAACTCGGGGACATGTGCTCACTGTAGAGTGCATGAGAACCTCAACATCTCTGGCATGACATATATCTGCTAGATCTCAACAAATGTATCAGTAATCATTAGGGTGGTGATATCACCCCTCGCTCATATATGATATAGTGGAATAAAAATAAGCATGCATATATACAATGAAAGAATACAAAAATGAAACTACACTACACTAGCATGATATGCAGATGGTATATACAATGGATGCAAATGCCTAACCTACCTCTACTTACTTGTTGGTTGAATGTTAGGTGTAGTCAAATAACCAGTGAAACCATCCTAGCAATATCTCATAATACCTGCATCTGTGCTTCATCATGAACCAAAACAATGACAAGTCAAGCACAAAAATAACATGAGTTAGAACATGTATCACATCATCGGAAATCGTAGAGTCTAGCTCATGGAGGGGGGAGGGAAGGACAAAATTATGCCAAGTCACACTTCTAGGAAAATGCTCAATCCATCTCAGAAAGGAATCGTGAAAAATCAAAGGCTCAGAAGACTGATTTAAATAGTCTGAAGGTTGGCTACCTTGGATGTCATCACATCCTGAAGTCTGCGAAAGGACTAGTAAAAACCTAGAGAATGATTAGCAAATTTCTAAGGGAAAGATGAAAGAGTGATATAATAAACTTTTTCTTAAGGTATTCAACCTACCCTTGAATTCTAAAAGAAGGCCTTGCCCTAGAGAAAACGCAAGACAAGGGACATGTTTCCCAACTACACCTTTAGTAACACAGTGAGGTAAAGTAATCAAAGGGGGCTAGATAACCTTGTCACAAGTACCATGCTTTGGGCAAGCAATGTCCTCACCTCTATCAAGATCTGGGCACAAAGATGGTTGATAATATTCTTCATAGAATAAATCCAAGTGCTCAAAAGAATACTCATCAAAATCTTCAAGGTATGACCAAAAATCATCAGGACATAGAACTAGGTCACCCTTGTAGATATCTGTAACTATATCATTTCCTTGTTGCAAAATGTCAGAATTAGTAGTAACCTGATATGATAGTTGTAAAGGCAACATTTGGAAAGGATCCTCAATGTCGTAAATAGGATCCCCATCATATACAATCACATCCCATTTACGTTTCCCGACATGTATGAACTCATCAATATTATCAACAAAGTCATCACCTTTATCATAACATGAAGGGCTTAAAACACCCAAGGGCTCCTCTAACACTTCTTCACTTTCCAAATCATAAAATAAAGCATCATCAAAATCTTGGAAAGGGAAATAACTTACCGTGTTTACTTCTTCTTGTGCAGGAGCTTCGAGGATTTGGATAACTTCATTAAATGGAAGAGTATGCATCATTGTCTTGTCCTCATGACTTGTCTCTACATCTTCTACTTCATAATAAGGAGGATTTATCTTGTCCAAGGATTCCCTTTCTTCCTCCCCCTCTGAATCATAGAATAAGCTATCATCAAAAACTTGGAAAGGAAAGTGACTAACCTCAGCCTCTTCTTCTTGTGCAGGAGGAATAGGCTCGTGGATGGCTCCATCAGAGGGAGGAGCACACATCAATACTTCATCATCGTGTTTGATATCTTCAGGCTCTCACTCTTCAACCATGTCTTCATTATCCTCGATAGAAGCATGAGTAAACTCTTGCTCTTCCTCATGGGATTGGAAACCCTCAGTAGGATCCCTCTCCTCAATCTCCTGTTGGTTGATGACTTGTTCCCTTCTTTCAAAGATCTCAAGGGAAACTAATCTCTCCAGACTAAGAGTATCTGGGGTACATTTGGGGTCATCGGCTTTGGTTTCTAGAGAAAAGATGTGTTTTCTCTTGAACAAAGAGATATTCACCTTGATTTGTATGGCCATGTAATAGGCATCATCGATTGTTTTTGGCCCCTTTTAATTGAGGAGGAACCCTAAATGCACTAAGAGTGCATTGGTATAGAGGTAAACGAGGTACTTCTCTCCAAGATGATGGTTTCTAGGAATCTGATATAGCAAGTTCTCAAACGTAGTATGGAATTCCTTGACAGTCTCATTCTTAGTTTGTTTTATGTACTCGAGTCTTTTTAGTAGCATTTGGATATCTTCCAATTTAATACCCCATCTCTTGAGAAAGGTTTCTTCTAACTGGTCGATAGATGTGATGCTAGCATCAGGGAGATCGTCATACCATTTCCTAGCATTGCCATGAAGAGTGGCAGAGAAACGTTTCAGTGTCAAATCCTCAGCATCATTACTGATAGGGTGGAGTTGAAAGAAAGACCAAAAGTTATCCATGTGATTGTCAGCTCCAACCCCATCACTACCAGTGAATCTAGGGAGCCATTTTTCATACCTTGGGGGCATTTGTCGAGGGTAACCCGGAATTTTACTCATATCCAAGGGTTTACAATTTCTTGGGTCCCATTGAGAAGCCATGTTCAGCTTAATCATTTGTGGAGTCGCCAGATAATCCTTCTAGAGATCATCAAATGGAAAAGAGGGAATCACCCTCAGTGGAGTCGCCAGGTAAGCTTCATAAGATAAAAGGCTTTGAGAGAAAGGCTTACCAAAAAAGTGTCGTTGAGGAATATTGACTCAGTGCTCCCCAGCAATGGCGCCAAAAGGTTATCGCACAATTTGTACTTGCCCAAAGCCCAATGCAAGTAGATACAAAATTGGCGTAACTGGGAGTGACCTATCACTGTCACCTTAATAGGAAACCCATTTCTATTTAGGAGTATGTCAAGACTACCCCAAGGGAGATGTCCCTAGTGACCTGAGGGTTTGAGAAGGCTAGGGCCAAAGTGTAAGAAAGTTCCCCCCTCTCACAAGTCACTCAGATTCAAAGGGTTCTTTATGTCTTATAGAGATGAAGCAATTGAGTAATGTTGTGTACCTGCCCAGAACAAGAAAACAAAATAGAAGAAGGGCACTTTCCAAGTACAAAAATGATATTAGTTCTTCATAAGACAATGAACTCTTAAGAAATGTACTAGTTGATACAAAATTGCAGCCGTGTAGCAGTTTATAACAGCAATAAGAAATTTGCAACAGCCACAATGATTATGCTCCAAAATGCTTGAGAAAAGAGTATAAATAGTAGTTTCAACTAGACAAACTGATATTAGATAGTCACAAGCAGATTTGGTAATGTTTAGCTAGCAATATATGTCACTTTTGAGGTTAGTTTGCTGCTGTTAGATGGCTGTAGAAATCTTTTGCAACAGCAGCAAGGTGGTTAGTGATTTAGGCTAATCTAAGGTTAGTAGGACTTAGTGGATGTTCCAAAGAACATAGCTTGAAAGTAATTTGATCAATCAATCACTTGTAGTGGGTAGACTAGTGCCTTCTAGGGTGATGGAGTCAATGATAGCAGCAGCAACTATTAGAGGAAAATAGCAATGATAATACTTAGTCAAAGGAGATGGAGAGGATGAGAGAGGTGTTGGTAGCCCAAGGCCTCAAACATCCAAGTCCTAGAGGTAATTGCTAGAAAGTAATGAAAATTAAGCCCTAGTGATTTATCTTTTCCTTAGACAATTTGAAATGGAATAGGCAATGAAGTAGGGTTACTAGAGTGCTACAATGGTAGGGCTCTAGTATCTACTTCTAGATAGGTGTTTTTCAAGAAATTTTAGCAAGTGGAAGATTATAGAGAAAAAGATAATAACATATGTCTTTCATATTATAATCTTTAATATGAAACAAGTAAATTCACCATAAGCATTCATTCACAATAAATAAATGCAGATTTTCTACTTCACCAAGAATAATCAAGCCAAACCCTAGTTGAAGATCCTCCACAATGAAAATTTGCCAAAATACACCAAGATTTGCCTCTCCAAAAGTTGCGCACCACTTAGTTTCAGCCGATAACCCTTAAAGAGGGCCGAATTTCAGACCTTACACTTGTGTGATGAGTCAATCACGAAAAAATGCGAGTTTTTCTCTCTTATTTATACAATACTTATGACCTTTAATTAAAATTACGTCATCAAAAGGCCGACATGGCCAAATTACATAAAAAATCCAATTTTTACACAAATTCAAAAAATTAAACCCTAAAATCACTTTTAGAGGTGACGTCATGCCCTTTTAGGGTGACATTGAGTCTCCTAGGTGGAACGTTGGGCCCCATCTACAAAACGTTAGGCCTCCCAAGGGATTGGATGATGCCACACGTGCCAATTAGCACACAACTGCCTCCATAATGTCAATCCTGACGCTGGGTGACGTCTAGGGTCACAAAGGTGACGTCATGGGCCTCCCAAGGCCAATGTCCAGGTGGAAGAGAAAGATCCCCCTGGGTCTAGGTCTGCCAAAGTGTCTCCGGTGAAACGTCCTTCTTTCTTCCTGGTGCAACTCTTTGACATCTCTCTGCCCCTGGTTGGGGTCACATCATCCATTTGTGGGCTTCTAGCCCCATTGAGGTCCAAGCTAATCATCTCCCCATATGCACCTGTCCATCGGGGATGGTCCTGCAACAACGACAAGTGCGTCCTCTAGGGGCCCATAAGTCACAGGCATCATAGCAATGTCAATCACGTCTAATAATCAAATTACCCAAACATGTGCATCAAACCCCCCTTTACCCAGACAAATGCTCAAAGACATTATGCAGTTTAACAAGTCAAGTTTGGAGAGGGTCTCAGAATGTCCTATTGGGCTAATTCTCCTTGAGTTTGGGGTGTTTTCCAGGTGAGAACCAATCTAGGTCATGCAAGTGTGTGAGATGGTGTAGGGGAAGTGTTTGGGCAGAGGGTGCAGTGATAACAGGGAAATGTAGGTCTTGCCTGTGGGTGCCTCTGTAGAGGGCGAGCTGCACCTTATCATGGATGCCATTGTTTCCTAGCCCATTCAATGCATTTTATTCTTAGTCTTATTACTTTTGGTTTTTTTCTTTTCAAGGGAAAAGTTGGGGGACACTGTCCTGGCGTGGTGACCAGAGGTGACAATGTTACCCACAAGCATTTCACGGAAATGAGAAGGTTGGCTCATGATGAGACCCCTTTTCCCTTGGTTATTCCACCAAGAGCCACTACCCTGGTTTGGTGACCAGATAGATGGTAGTGTCATACCGTTACATGCCCATGGACCTAATAGGTTGGCTCATGATGAGACCTCCCATCCACCAACTAGTACCTTGCTTTATCTTACGGGTCCCCTTTTCTTATTGAGAAGCCTTTTACTGCTTTCTCGGAAAATCCCTAGGCTAAGCATCTCAAAGGTTTCATTTTGGCTTTTAACTCTTGCCAACTACTTTTAACCTCTGGGCCTTTAGCCCCTTCTTCCCACCAGGCAAGGTACAACCCTTCCTAATGTGGCAAACCCAATGCCCGAACCAAGGTAGGGGAAGATGAGAGGAATAATGATGAAAAGCGGTAAGTATGGAAGGAATGGACGATGACCTTTCATAGACCCACCCAGTGGCAACTCATCCTAAAGGGGAACCAGCTTACTAGGGCATTTTGTCACCCCCCAAGGGATGAACAAGTTAAAGAGCATAATTTCCAAGCAAACGTTATGAAATGAAGGAGAGTTCAGTGCAACATATTCAAATGCTTCGAAAATCAGAGTGACACATACCATGATACCCAGACTCATTACCTCATGGAGCAAGACCCGTTGCTACTTCAGGACCAGGCTAGTGGAATGGATGTTGTTGCTGCTGATAGACAGGCCACACTGAAGAAAAGGTGGGCCCTCCGGGGCCAAGCTCAAGTCGTCTGGCTCTCGGCACTCCATGTCTAGGACCTGTGGGCCTCGAGACATGATCTCCTTAGTTATCCCTATGATAGGGGATAACAGTGCCTTATGTTGGGCATTGTTATCACACAGTTTGTAGTAAGGATAAAAGATAGATATGAAGAGGCAAACTGGCGTAACTTGAACCAATCCCACCCAATGTCACCTCGATAGGATGGTTCTTTTTGTTTGGGAGGTAAGGCCCAGGGGAGACGTCCCTGGTGACCTGGGGTTTTGAGAAGGCAAAGGATTGTAAGATAAAATGTAAATCCCCCCCCCCCTCACAAGTCACCTCCGAGCAGATAGTCCGGCTAACAGCCAATAAAGAGAAGTATAACCAAAATTAGAGATGCACCTGCCCGAGACAGAGCAACAAGAAATAGATATATGCAAGCTTGCTCACTTGGTTAGTACTTCATGTAATCAATGACTATCTGATATATAAGCAATTGAACAATAAATATCGACGAAGTCAATGTTTATAAAATAGCAATGATGCACAATGTTACTTCTTCAATAAATGTTAAAGGAACATGGCATTCAATTTGTAACAATCAACACTTCATTTGAACAATGCCTTAAATAAACATTCAATTGCTCATAAGAAAAACGATAGCTGCACAATGAGTTTAATAGCCAAAGGATGATGACAACAAATTAGTTAGTAGGGTTAGTCTTAGGCTAGGGTTAGAGTAATTAGGGTTTTGTTCAAAGTACTAAAAGTTGTTTTGATCATAGTACTCACAAGCTAGGTCTTAGATCAGTGTGTTCCTAGGGTAAATGGAATCAAAAGGAGGACACAGAAGTTGAAGGATCAAAAATGATAATAAGACTAAGGACGGGACGGTCAAGCCTTGAAGTTTTGCTATGGCAAGGCCTTAAGGACAAAACCCTAGGGGAGAAAGGCTCACTTTGGTGTAGGGGAACTAGGCCTCAGTGCTCTCTCGTCCTTCCTTAGCTCAATGGAAAAAACGACTAGCTCAAAAGGTTGCATAAAACTAAGACAAGAGGTTTTGCAGGCAACGTGTTGCTATGGCAAGGCTTTACCAGCAAACCCTAGGGAAAATCGGCTCATCAAGGTGTAGGGGAACTAGGCCTTGATGCGGTTTCTCCTTCTTAGCTTCAGAAACGTAAAAAAATGGCTAGCATAGGAGAAGATGGATTCGAGTGTTGCTAAGGCAAGGCTCAATCCTCTTCAGCAAGTGCTAAAAGTAGAGTGTTGCTAAGGCAAGGCTCTATCTTCAGCAAATGAAATGGCTAAAAATCTTGATAGGGACATGAGACAAGGACCTTCTATGTGTGCTTGTC
>ML776992.1:713840-724227 GCA_009831015.1 Picea engelmannii
GAATTCGAAGGTTATATCATCTTGTTTCATCGAGAGTCGCAACTACAAGCACAAAAGATTTGAGAAGACATCGTGTGCTAGAACAAAAGTTCAAAGGGAAGCCTTCCAGTGCTTATGCTTTGAGGACAAAGCATTTTTAAGGGCAAGGCAATGTTATGAACATAAATATACATATACCATAGATATTCATAACATAATAATTAATAAATAATAATTATTAATAATGAAAGGTCATGTCTCAAAGGACATGACTATTTGTAAAGGGCACCCCTGCATGGGTATATAAACGAGCCCTCATTCTCAATTGTAATCATCTATCTTATCTTATATCTTACTATTCATTTATTATTTGCAGTCCTATATGGATTACTTTGTTATATTCCAAGTATTTTGGATAATTCTTGTGTGAGCGAACTTTGTTCGTCTCATTGAGCAGAGAAGGGGCACCCTTCCTAGGGTGGGACAGGCATGTGGGGAATGAGAGGTTGTAGGTTGTTAGTGAGTTGGCTCCTGGGGACGAAATCCTTCCTGTTGACTGTGTAACCTCAGTCTAGATCGGAACCCCTTTACCCGAGTGGAGTTTAGTCCCAACTCGGGGGTGACCCACTATTGAGAGCTTTGAGCAGCATGGTCTAAGGTTGGGAGGTTCGTGGAAGGTCTGAACACAATTGGTGGCCTTCTATAAAAAGATAAGTATCAATTATGTGTTCAATTGCATGTTGTGTATTCGTACATGTCTTTATATTTATAAGTATGGCCTGTGTATGTTGTATGTATAGGCTTACTGTTATTTCCGCATGAATCTGTGTATTAGCAGAATGTATTTATCTGTTTAAATTTGTATTTTATATATATATATATATATATATATATATATATATATATATATATATATATATACAGTGGGAATGAGATTTTGATGTGGCATAGCCCAACGGTCTAAGGCTGGGGATGCTACAATATGGTATCAGAGTTTAGTAAGAGTGTTTTATGGACTAGCATCGCCCAGCCTTAGTGGCTGGGGATGTTACAATGGTCATCTTATTGAGGCGCTAGGTCTTGGTGATGCTAGCCTTGGGAGGATCTTCTTTGTATGGTATTTTGGCTATTGATGATGATGTACCGGTAATATCTTGGACTGAATTCTTGTAGAGAAAGGTTGTTGGGTTTTCTCCCAAGTTTGGGTTTCCCAGGATAAACTCTTGTGTTCCTGTGTTATGTTCTTGTGTTTATTGTGCATGGTTAATATTTCTACATTTTGTCATTTATGTTGCAGTATTATAGTTGAGATTTTCAGTGTATAGTTATTCTATGATAACTATTGTATGAAAGTGTATCATGTTATTAATCATAAGGCAATAACTATCAAGAGTTGAGAATCATAAAACACTAACAGATCTAGGTACTTAGATCGGACAATGGGGGTGAGTACATCTCTAATGAGTTCGTGGAGTATTGTGTTGTTGAAGGTATTAAGAAGGAGCTCATGGTTCCTTATAACCCGCAGCAGAATGGAGTGGCAGAGCGCAAGAACAAGACCATAGTGGGTGCAGCTCGTGTGATGATACATGATCAAGGGTTGGCGATGTTTTTATGGGCAGAGGCTTGTCGCACAGTTGTATACATACAGAACATGAGTCCCATACCATTATGAGGAAATTGACACACGAGGAGTTTTATACAAGTACTAGGCCAGATGTGAGACATCTTCACATCTTTGGGAGAGTTTGTTATTGTCATGTCCCTTCAGAGAAGAGGACAAAGCTAGATGCCACAGGAGAGAAGGGGATATTGGTTGGTTACAGTGAGGTCTCCAAGGCCTACCACATCTTTGTGTCAGTGCGTAGGAGGATTGTGGTAAGAAGGGACGTGTAGTTCGAGGAGGAGCGAGCATTGAGGAGATCTAGATATATGCCAACGCAGGGATAGGACTCGGGGCGGAAGATTGAGGAGGTACATAGTACTGAGTCACAAGCACAGGGTACAGGTACAGGTACTAGTGTTGAGAGGGAGACTAGTGGACAGGACAGTGAAGACACTGGTGAGGAGAATGAGCAACATGAGGTTGTTCCACAGAAGATTGATCCTAGGCCATGGCCTAAGTGGTACAGGTCCACAATTACTAATTCTAGACAAGTGGCACCTCCAGAGAGATCTTTTAGACAGAGTAAACCACCGCAAAGATTTGGGTACATGGCACTCATGACAGAGCTTATAGATGTCAAGCCTTCCACTTATGAGCAGGTTGCACAACATGGAGTGTGGCAGGAGGCCATGATGGAGGAGTATGCCTCCATTATGAAGAATGATGTATCGAAGGTGATGCTCAGGCCAGACGACAAACGCATGGTTGGATCCAGAAGAATCTATAAAGTCAAGCATGCAACAGATGGAAACGTGTAGAAGTATAAGGTGCGCTTCGTAGCCAAAGAGTTTTCACATAAAGAGGGAGTCGATTAAGAGGAGACTTTCGCCCCAGTGGCTAGATATTCCTCCATCCGATCACTTATGTCGTTAGTAGCAGAAATGGGTTGGCACGTTCATCAGATGGACGTGAAGACTGCCTTCCTCAACGGAGTTACCGAGGAAGAATTCTACATTGAGCAACCTAAGGGTTTTGAGGTTGAAGATAGGGATACGAATGTTTGCAAGTTGAGACGAACCTTGTATGGGCTCAAGCAGGCACCTCGAGCGTGGTACTCAAGGATCGACAGTTATTTGAGAGATATGGGATTCCAGCGGAGTGAGGCTGATCCGAACCTCTATTTTCTAGCACGTGAGGTGCCTCTCATACTGGTACTTTATGTTGATGACCTCCTTCTTACTGGAGATGAGCAGTTGATTGCAGACTGCAAGGCTAACCTTGCAACGGAGTTTGAAATGAAAGACCTTCGTTTGATGCATTACTTCCTTGGTCTGGAGGTTTGGCAGAAGGATGGGCGCTTCTTCTTAGGACAGGGGAAGTATACAGTGGAGATCTTGCGCAGATTCAAGATGACAGATTGTAGGCCCATGTCCACGCCTTTAGTGACAAACTAGAGGAAGATTGATGTATCTAGTTCTGCGACAGTAGACCCCACTATCTATCGTCAGCTTATTGGATCACTCGTCTATCTAGTCAACACTAGATCGGATATTAGCTTTGTAGTTAACTCTTTGAGTCAATTAATGGTAGACCCTCGGAGAGTGCATTGGATGGTTGTGAAGCATGTGTTTCGGTACTTGAGAGGTACAGTGGAGTACGGGTTGTTGTTTGAGTGCAGTGGTGGAGTGAGATTGGAAGGTTTTACAGATGTTGATTGGGCAAGATGTGCAGAGGACAGAAAGAGCACTTCTAGGTGTTGCTTCAGCATAGGATCGAGTATTATATCCTGATTCAGTAAGAAGCAGAGATCAGTGCCATTGAGCTCTGCAGAGGCAGAGTACATGGCAGCTAATTTAGCAGTATGTGAGGCATTGTGGTTGAGGATGTTGTTCTTGGGACTATTCGGTAAGGAGTTAGAAGCTATTGTGATACATTGTGATAATCTGAGTTGCATCAAGCTCTTTGAGAATCGGGTGTTTCATGATCATAGCAAGCATATAGACATCCACTATCACTTTATACGAGATTGTGTACAAAGGGGAGTTGTGAGACTCCAATATGTATAGACAGACGATCAGATAGCTAATACATTTACCAAGGTACTATGCAGACAAAAATGCATGAAGTTCAGAGATCATATGGGGTTGGTCCAAAATACCTTCCTCGTTAAGAGGGAGTGTTGAGAAGAGTAACTCAGAAGGTCTTCTTCCATGTGGTGGCGTCCTAGCATGGAGGGGGACAATGAAACTAGCCAAGTTGATGGGTTAAATCTTTTTCCTAAGTCTAACGTAGAAAAAGTACAGTAAATGTGTTATATTTTAATGTTGACTTAATGAGCACTTTTTTCTAGAGTTAAAAGTGAAAATAATTTAAGTGATGGTCTTTTAATCTTGGCCATCCATCTCATTCAGAGAGTGAGGGTTGATCTCAGCCCTTGATCTCTTTGGAGATAGGTTTTTCGCTTTCTCATTGAGATAAAAGAAATCGACTTGGTGGCTGGGGCACATTATTTCACTTGAGAGAGAGCGATTTGCAGTTGGAGAGAGGCAAATTGCTTAAAAGTTTGCTGGAGAAAGATTGCAGGAAGGGCAGAGGAGAAGTCAAGCAAGGATCAACTTGCTTCCAAGGCATTTTGCAGAGGCTGTAACCTTCAAATCTAAGAGTCGTCATATAGGGTGACGTAGGGTGACACATGCCGCCGTATAGGGTGATGCAGGGTGACACAGGCCGCCGTACGCTTAGCACAGAGGCTCGTGCATGCTTCATTCTTGAGGCGTTTTTTGGTTCAGAAGATTGGAAGAGGGTCGTACAAGTGTATTGGAAGGGAAACATTTGGGTTTCACTCAGCTATTAGTTGGATCAATCCATTTGTAAGAGATCTCCATATTCTTTTTGCTGCATTGATAAAATCCACAAACTGAAGAACTGGTTTTCCCACATTGGGTTTTTCCAGGGGTTATTTTACCCAAAAATATTGGTGTTCTCATGTGATGTGATAGTTTTTATCTTTTTCATTGTAGATCAGATTTATTTTTGCAGTGCAGTGTTTGGTTTTTGTGAAGAAACCTAGCTCTAAATCGAAGGAAGACAATTTCATAAAATCATTTAATGTGCTAAGTAAATTTCTGAGTGATATATTGTGAATATTTTTGGTTCATCTTGTTGGGTTTTAGTGGATTCACATAGTTTAGATTTCAATTTGTAGATTAAATTTCAATTTCTATATCAATTTCAATTTTGCAATTTACTTTCTGCATTCAAATTTGGAAATAAACCATCCCCTTAGCTTCCCCTAGTATTGCTTTGACCCCTTGCGAGCCTAGCTTGATCTGGGGGACCCATCAAAATGAGGACTGGTCAGTGCGGACTAGTTTTAATTAGGGAAATGCGATATTGGGTATGTGGTGAACCAACCTGGCTCACGAGTTATTAATCCAAAATACTTGGAATATAAAGATATCCATATATGACAGTAATATATATTGAATAATAAATGTATAAAAATATGAGATTGATGAGTACAATGAGAATGAGGGCCTTATATACCCACGCAGGAGTGCCCTTTCATGAAGAGACGTAACCTTTAATCAAGAAGTCTCTTCATTATTAATCATTAACTATTGATTATTTATTATTATTTATATTATATATATATATTATGTCGGTTACATAGTCTTCCCCTTTAGAAATGCTTTGTCCTCAAAGCATACTTATGGAAGACTTATCCCTTGCTCTGGCTTCTAATATTGTTTCATGATTCTTTATTCTTGAGTGAGTGATGATTGAGGACTTGAGATGATAGGATCTTCTAAGCGTCAAACAGAACTATCGCATTGTAAAGGAGATTGTTCACCCCAATTCGATCTTTTGCGGGACTGAGTGTTTATAGGGTTCTTGGATAAAACTTGATGTATTTTGACTCCCATGATAGCTTCTACTTTGAGCACCACTTGTAGTGGAAGTAATATTCTTTGGCATATCGGTCATTTGTTTCTGTTCATACATTGAGTGGTTGAAGTATCGACTTTTGTGATTAGGATGTTGATAAGGCGTCCTTGCAACTTGATCTTTACTTCGTATACTTGTATCTTTTTCTTGATTAACTTTTGGAATTGAGTCTTCTTCATACTGTAATGTTCCCAACCCAATTCTGGTATAAAAATCATAACTGTATGGTTGAGAGTTCTAGCCAAACACTTTGCTTGTTGGGTCAAAGCCTTGACTAATCTACACTTATGGTTGTCCTCACTTGCATAGTATGTTAATGGTATGGTTTGGTTACCAAGGAGATGGTTTGCAAACTTCTTATGGCTCCCAATATGTCTGTTGTTTGGTTATTTAGCTTGCTGTTATAATTATGACAGCAGAACTCATTGGAACATTTCGTCAGACAGTTTGTATATTTGTCTTCTCAAGTGCGCTAGGAAGGTTTTATTGAGTTTTGCAGCACATAAATGATAGGAGCATAACAATAATGGATACACAATAGGATGCAATAAGAAGTAACATAAGAAATAGCCATAAATACCACAAATCTGAGTTTTATTTATCATAATAGCTGACCTCATACAAAATGGAGCAGATCTGGAATATACATAGAAGAATGATGCCTGTGGTTGATAGTGCCTCCAAAATACAATGGAATGATGAAGGAAGGAACTCCCAATAGTCCTTCAAGCTGAATACAAGTGATCTTTGGAATCCAATCTTTACTTTGGCTGCTGCTGATATCTTTTCTCTGCAAAGTGCGCCCTCACTGGTTGTAGGTGACCAAGATTTCAGCCTCCTTGAAGATGGCCTCCAAACCCTCTAAGAGGGATGCCAAACTGTAGATCAGGGATGGATATAGCATATGGAACAAGTACAAGGTTAATCTCTCATATCTAACCCTCCAAACTCAAGAAACCCAATGCACAATGCGCCCTCCTAAAGAGAAACACGCCCCCCTGAGTGATAGGATGAATGGGCTGAAGAATCCACTCAAGCAATGATGCAAAGAGGCGCTAGGGTGATAGCAAATGATCCTGGAGTGAGATCTACTGGAGATCTAGTCTCTCCAAAGCAAATCGAACTTGTCTTTCTCAACTGGTGCACTCAACCTGCTGGAAACCCTCACCGGTGCGCTCCCCTTGCCAAACTAATGGCTAAAGTAACTCTGATCTGATGTAGAATGGTGAGAGAGGAATGTTTCACCTCCTTGGCCAAGCTTGGATCAGGAAAGGTGGAATCTTTCACCACCGAGCTGATCTCTAGGGTTTGTTCAGTCAAAACCCTCAAAATCCCCAAGTATCATGGGCTCTCTAGCAAGAAGCCAGACATCAAAATGATAAACAACATAATGAGAGAATAGAGGCCCCTATCTCTCTTTTATTCCCCCTATTCACCTTTTCCCTCCAAGTGACTTTTACTTTATTTATATTTTTCTTTAATTAAATCACTTTATTAATTAATTGGCCTTTTTTTCCTTTAAAAAGTGATTTATTCGTCCATATGGCTTCTTCGGCTACTGAAAGTCACTTCTCATCATCTAATCTTGTAGTGTTCTTCCTCTCAATTCCGATGAGCTATTACACTAAGAGGTTTCTCCAAGTATTATGCAATGTTCCACCAAGACTCCGGGACGGGGGGACGCGGGTGCGGGGAGACGCACAAGGGGGACGTGTGGAAGTACCACCAAATTTTAGGGATTTTTGGGAAATGGGGGACGGGGGGACGTCACATATATAATATAAAAAAATATAAAAAATAAAATTTTAAAAATAAAAATAATAATGATAATATGATAAATCTCAACAATAACATAAATTAATTTTATATATATTTGTTTTTTAAATTTTTCTTTTAAATTTAATTTTTTCTTTTTTAAGTCTTACTGGGCAAAAAAAATTTGGGGGGGACTTCCAGAAGTCCCCCTTTTCAAGGGGGGACGTCCAGGAGTCCCCCTTTTAGGGAGTCGCGTCCCCCCAAGTCACCCCGCGTCTCCCCAAAAAGGGGACGTGGGGAAACGTCCCCCCTGGAGTCCCCCCATCCCGGGGACGTGAGGGACGCGTCTCCCACGACCCCCACCCTGGGGGACGCGTCCCCGTGGAACACTGGTATTATGTCCAAAATTACCTTCTTAGTGAAATTAATTAATATATGACTCATAATAACTCAAAATTACGGAAATCGTCGGAATGCAACAGAACCAAAGCCAAGTTGTGCGGAATGGATCCTGATGATGAAATATGATGAACGATGCGAGTCGGGCCCAATAAAACCCCTTAATGTCTCCTAAACTCGTTGTCACCCCCATCTGGCTACTCTAGTAGGCATAACACTCAGTAATATAATAATGCCCAAAAATGGGGACATTACAGTTTTCCCTGCTAGAATATTGCTTGCCCTCAAGCAATAACTCAATCAATCTATATGTGATACCAGGATCCCATATCCACCTATGTGATCTGTAGTAAGCTCCCCTAAAGATGTGGCCCCTCCAAGTACTCATCACACATGACACCCAAATGCTCCTGGCGAGTAGAATGATCAAATGCAATAAATCCTCGATCAACTCCCCAAGCAACCACTCTACTCGAAACTCAACTCCATCAAACCCTAAAATACCAAGCACTCCAATCCTTGGATCCCATATCAAGATGTGAACTGCAATGCCTTGTGAAGTATAGTCCTATGAGATATCAACACCATGAGTCTCTTGCAATTAACACATGGCCTCCAACTAAAATGAGTCTGACCTCCAAGACCATACCAAACCCAACACGGCCTGCACCGACCGAACATGCTACTCCCATAGTGAGGTACTACCAGACCTCAACGAATCACTAACAAGTGATGTGCTCCCCCCAAAATTGAAGCTCAATGGAAAATCAAAGTGATTTTCCCCTGCAGAGATCCACTCGCCTCCAGCAGTCAATGAGATGCCCAACCCTATAATCCCAGGGTCCCATGCTAATCTCTGAAAGGGACCATCACGCTGACGTTGCACCACTCTGATCATGATTGTCTGCCCAACATATACATATTGGATCCCCCACTCCTGGATCCTCATGCTAAAATACCTCTGATGATTGGGCCTGCTATCAAGAAGCTAAACATGTAAAGGTATCCCTGTGGAACCAAAATCTGCCCATCCATTGCCAAACTTGATCACGAGTATCAACAGGGAGAACATGTCTCACCACATAGAACAAATCCCAGCAAGCCCTCTCAAAGTAATCCAAGAGTGAAGTATGTTGCTTGCTGGCGCAATCCAGACCCTCATAAGATGAAGCAAACTACTGACCAAATGGACTCTCAAATCCCATGGAAAATTTGGAACTTCATCACTTCCAATCCCCACTGATAGTTGTCAGAAGCCCTACATCCTCATCCCAATGAGAATTTGAATCCGTATCAACCTCTGAGATATCCTTTGTCCCATGGACTAAGATACTCTCCATCATGCCCAAGGCCCCAATTGTCTGTCTCTGATGTGTTATAATATAGAAGATTGTGTGCTCGTTTTACCATTGACGATACCCTCGTTACCCAACCATAGGTCGAAGCCACCCTCCGAGCACCTTAACCTTGACTGAGAATTACTCCGAAAGCAAACCCTAGGCTAGATAGCCAAACAAGGTGTAGCACATCTTCCTCCAAGGATAGCGCACCAACAATAGATGATTAGATAGTCCAAACCCTAGCCAAGAGATAGTCCAAGCTCATACTGAAAACTAGCTGCTGCAGCAGCTGCACCTGCAGCCCTCCTCCACATGTGCACACCAAACTGGGAATTGCAGTTCTGAGATGTGTCAAAATGAGAACCGGCACCCTGTATTTATACTGGTTCTACCAGATTTGTTGGGGTCGACTTCTCCTTCTAGATATGTGTCTGTTCAGTATATTATTATTATTTTTGGCCGACTTCTTTTCTTGGAGGCTAATAACCTAATATAAATTATCTTCTTGAGCCGACAAGACTTCTAGGGTTATTAGCCAACTCATTAGGGTTTTCTCTTGTTTTTCGGAGTCTTCTATTCTCGTCAGGTTCACACGTGGAGGTAAATACCTCCCGCAGCTACCATAATATTAACACTCCCTCCTAGCTAGGGAGGTATTACAGGTAATGGTCTTGAGCACAAAAACATACCATTTACCTAGTAGCATCAATATAGTCGTCTAGACTATCTCATGACTAGATCATGAGCATCACCATCACCATCAGCTGCATCATCTCTCGAAACCATACTTCATCTGAGTAATTAGACATGATGCTGAATAAGTCACTCACACCATAGAGTGATACAAGAGCCACTCTTATAATCTAGAGGAGTAAATGCTCTGAACCAATTTCCGTCTGAAAAATCTCTGTTCATCATTCGTTTGGATGGTGATTACAAAAATAGAACACAACTGTGGCTATTCATAGTAGTACATAACTACAATCCAATGGTTCACTACCACACCAAGTAACACACAAGTACTTGATCAGCAACGTATAGTCACGAACAGTGGAACATATCCACCACAGTAGTCTTCATCTACTGTCATATAGTCTTCATAACAAACATCTGATAGCAACCTGCATAGAAACAATGTTATGATATAAACTAAATCATCTGGGCCAATCTTTCACTCACATTTGTGAGCTCTGAAAGAATATTTGCCTCAGGAACAATGGAACATATCCACCACAGTAGTCTATATCTATTGTCTTCATAACAAACATCTGATAGCAACCTGCACAGAAACAATGTTATGATATAAATTGAATTATCTGGGCCAATCTTTCACTCACGTCTGTGAGATATGAAAGAATAT
>ML776992.1:743297-764416 GCA_009831015.1 Picea engelmannii
GAGTTAACCTCCAAGGAGGCCCAAACCATTTCACTAATTGAACTTTAATTTACCCTTAATAAAACACTCGAACTACACTGCCCACGATTCTCATTAAGGCACTGGTCTCAATTTCATATTCAGCAAAGCCACAGGCTTCATTTTACAATTGGTTATATATTTAATGTAAATGAAACTTGCACCTAACCATTGTTTCTCAGTATCCTTTTGATGCAAGTTAATGTTCATCTTACATATATCGTGGTGAATGATTTGTTCATGTTTTATTCAATTTATGGTTGAGGGTTTGAAGAATCAATAAACTCCTAGATTTCAAATTTTCGTACTTAGCTTAAAAGCCTTAGTATATTTGTTAGGGACTACCCGCCTTGGCTTCGCTAGGAGTTGGCCTAGACGGAGGAGTTGAGGATTAGGTGTCAGCACCTTAACTCTCACTTGCCCCCAAGGACACACCGAGTGGATTGAAGATTTCTTCCACGTCTCCCAAGTGTGTATAAGGCGGCAACTGGGACATCATTATATTACAAAGTGTTATGCTGACCAGAGTAGTCAGATGGGGGTGAGAGTGAGTACAGGAGCTATTTAGGGGTTTCATTGGGCTCGACTTGCATTGCTCATCTTATTTCATCATCATGATCCATTCTGCAAATCTTGTCTTCGGTTTCGTTGCATACCTACGATTTCCGTACTTTTGAGTTATTATGGGCTATATGTTAATTAAATTCCCTAAGAAGGTCATATTGGGCATAATACTTGGAGGAACCTCTTAGTGTAATAGCTCATCGAAATCGGGAGGAATAACACTACAGGATAGGATGATGAGAAGTGACTTTCAGTGGACAGAGAAGCCATAAGGAGGAATAAATCGCTTTTTAGAGGTGAAATTATTAATTAATTAATTAAAGTGATTTAATTAATTAATAATAAAATAAAGTAAAAGTCACTTGGAGAGACAAGGTGAACAGGGAGGATAAAAGAGAGATAGGGGACTCTATTCTCTCATTATGTTGATTATCAGTTTGATATTTGGCTTCTTGCTAGTGAGCCCATGAACTTGAGGGCTTTGAGGGTTTTGACTTAACAAACCCTAGAGATCAGCTCGGTGGTGAAAGATCCCACCCAACCTGGTTCAAGCTTGGTCATGGAGGTGAAAGATTCCTCCCTCACCATTCTACATCAATTCTATCTCAGTCATAGGTGGATCCTACAGCAGTTACAGATTCAGAGAGAGGCAGGGCGCAGCTACAGCGGTTTTTAGTAGGAGGGCGCACCACCTTGAGGAGAGTAGCTCGATCTGGAAAGAGGAGAAGGATTCTGGGAAAAGGGGCTTCTGGTATTCTTTGTATGGCATAGTGTGCCTTCTTTAGCATATTCCGGAGGGTTCTACTCTGTCATATTCTTTATTGGAGCTTGGCACGAGCTAGAGAGGAGGAGGGCACACTGCAGATTGAGGATTCAGTCTTTTGGTGGGTCAGTTCTTCATCATTCAACTTGATACTTCGCCAGGGGGTTTCATTTGGCCTGATCTACAGTTTGGCATCTTTCTCAAAGGGTTTGGTGGCCATTTTCAGAGAGGTCGAATTCTTGGTTTGCTTCAGCTAGTGAGGGGTGCATTGTACTAGGAAGATCGTCGCATTTCAACTGGGTTATGAGTTGGTTTATCTGGGTTTTTGGTCTACAGCTTGGAGAGGCTTTTGGAAGCTTGGATCTTCTTCTATCTTGTATCTTGGAGGCTTTATCAGCCCAACAATTTATTCCCTTCTATGTATTCCAAATCTACACCATTTTGTATGAGGTCAGAGATCTATTATTAATAAATCAGATCTGAGGTATTTATAGCTATTTCTTGTGTTGTTGATCTTGCATCTCGTTGAGTACATTCCACTGCTATATCTTCTTTGATTATTGGCTGCAAACACACATTAAACCATCATTATAAACCCTAGCGCAACTCATGAGACTTAAGTCTACAAAGTGTTTGACAAAATGCCACAACCAGAAAACACATAAAAATCAATGAAAAACACAATGTTCCTAGCACATTGGGTTGGGAACATTACAACCAGCTTACCGACTTTGATTGGTCGATTTTATGTACGGTTGTGACTGAATTTTTTTTTTAAATTTCGGTGGTTGGAATGGGTCAAATGGTGATACGGTAGTGTTGGCGAATTGTACGACTGTGATGGTTGCAACAAACGATTCATACGAACCAACAGCGTGCAGTGGACAGACTGTACGACATTTGTACTGTGTACAGCGTGCAGTGGACAGACTGTACGACATTTGTACTGTGTACAGCGTGCAACAATTGCAAAAGGAAATTGTGGCAGCAGTTGTGTACGTTATTAGAAGCCGATTGCAGACTGTACGGCTATAGCGTTGGTTATGAATGGTACAACTCGTGCTAGCTTCAATTAAAATCGTACTGTGTCTGTAATGTCTGACTATACGAATTGACTTAATTATATATATATATATATATAATTTTTTTGATGTCTCTTTTGAATTTTGCAGTGGAATACGAATTTCTCTCAGGGAATACTGAACTTTTAACGGCCAAAAGCCTATTGTGTTCAGTGACCCAAAAAATCAAAGAAACCATGAAATATTTGAGTGGCTAGAAGCCTATGTGGCCAATGGCTAGGATCAGAAACGAAGCTCCGATACCACTATGGTGAAACAACCTGCCTCACGAGTTATTAATCCAAAATACTTTGAATATAAAGATATCCATATAGGACAGTAATATATATTAAATAATAATTGTATAAGAATATGAGATTGATGTGTACAATGAGAATGAGGGCCTTATATACCCATGCAGGGGTGCCCTTTCATGAAGAGACGTAACCTTTCATCAGGAAGATGTCACTTCATTATTAATCATTAACTATATATATATATATATATATTATGTTTGTTACAAGGTATTGTTTAATTGGGATTCCATCATTGAGCTTGTGTGTAAATTCGGGGGGATACTCATTAACGAGTGTACACTCTCTTTGTTGGACCTCCGGCATTGCTCCTTGTACGGAATTTTGTATTGAACTTGTGTGTGAAGTCAGGGGGACATTCTCCCCGTTGGACCTCCGACATTGTTCTCTACTTCTGATTGAAGGATAACCTTTGGAGGGCCACATCTAGATTAGATTTCTTTTTGCAAATCACTTACACACACTTCACACTTGTAAGTGGCTTGCATTCACAACAGCCACTTCAAAATAAACTCACTTAACAAATTCATAATAAAATTTATCAAGAGCACTTGAAATACAATCTTCATTACAGCAGCATTCCATTTATCTCACAACAATTTTACTTTGGGCACTGGTCTCTATTTCACTTGCTTATTATCATTTACATACAAGTATCATCTTTTGCTTTCATTTCATATCGTCTATGTATAAACGCTTTACTTGTTGATGTCTTTATCATAACCAATTTCCTTTATGTGTCATATATACTGCTAGTATAGATTCATTTGTTATCTTGCTCTTGTTTTCAATAAACCCCTAGAATAATAATTGTGCTTAGATTTAGTTCAAGCCTTAGATTCTTTCTTTAGGGACTACCCCCTTTGGCTTTGCTAGGAGTTGGCCTACACAAAGGAGTTGAGGATCAGGTGACAACACCATGACTCGAAACTTTCCCCCAAGGACACATCCAGTGGATTGAAGATTTCTTCCACGTTACCCGAGGTGTGTATAAGGAGGCAACATCCTATAAGCTAAACACTCAAAGGAAAAGATAAATCTAAAAGAAGCTAAACTACTATATGAGAGAAATGAAAAAAAATATAAGCCTAGATATAACAAGATAAAATGATACACGTCATCAAAAGAAAGTGTAGAATTAAAGAGAGAGGAGGAAGCCCTTACACCCATATCAGAGAAAGAGGTGGGCATAAAGGCAGAAAAGAGTGGAAATGTCTCAACTCCCTGCAGGAATATCGATCATGGAGAAGAAGCCAATACACTATATGATGTTGTCCTTAAAGGAGTGTCCAGCTATGAGAGGGATGCACTACAAAATCCTAAGAAGAAGTCTAGAGCGACCAACAATACTCTCCTCACATTCAAGGTCACTGGAAAGAACCTAGTGATGATAAACTAATTCCCTGGAAGGGAGGAGCAAGAAATTGGCTTGTATTGAGTGTCGAGATGAGATTTGTGATGAGATTGGGAACTCATCAAGAGCCTCATTGGGGTCGATATGCTAATCAAAGATCGAGAGAAGGTTTGTGGTCTCACAAAACTAGTGTCAGACATATCCTAGGTCTTTCTTTCCCAATTGTTGCCACCAACGGACAAGACAAATGGAAAGAAAGAAGTGAGACACTTTATGGAGTCTATCCAAGGAGGTCCTCGTAAGATATGATATTTGTATCCTAACACCTCGCTGCTAAAACTAGTTAGGCATCTTTGGTTTGGATACAGGAAGAAAGCAGTCTTAGGACCCCTCAAATCTGATAAAGGCAATGGAACCTTCCTCCAATCTCATAGTAAATAGGACATCTGAAAATGAGGTGCTCCTCCAACTCAAGCTCCTATAGTTGACACAACAAGAAAATCCTCTCTGACTGTAGGATATGATGATTTGTCTCAATCCAAAGTTGGTGAGAGCACACTCTAAACTGACCAAGAGAGATCTTAAGGTGATGAATCGAATGTTTTCTTGTATGCATAGGTATGACAATAACAATGTCACCTAGTTGCATGAAGTGCTCAAATTAAAAGGTCATCTTAGGGATGAGGCCTTTAGGTTACGAGGGGGGGGCAAATGATAGTGTCCTGGATGTATTACCCAGTGTTGTCAGACTCTTTTCGGACTCCCAAATCTTGTCGAGTCTTAAAGAGTCACCGTTGAAAAGAGTCACTCCCACAGACTCCTCTATAATACTCTTGACTCCCCAAGACTCCTCTAAAACTCCTCAAGACTTTCCAAACTCCTCTGAAACTCCTCGAGACACCCCAAGACTCCTCTGAAATTTAAATTTAAGAATTAAAATTCTAAATTTGAATTTGAGTATTTTTTCTCTTTGTCAAGTCTAAAAAGAGTCGAAGAGTCTTCAAGAGTCACCAACGAAAATAATCTTAAAAGAGTCTGAGTTTGACAACATTGGTATTACCTGTAAATATCCTCTTTGATCACCCAGTTCAACTCCTACATGGTAGGCAAAAGGTGACCAAGAGAATCCAAGGACTACCTAAAAGATAGGAGGTAGTCAATGGAGATGCCAACAAACTAATATATCAAGGAGGCCTAGAAGAACCAACAATGCCTCCATTTTGAGGGACCCATAGAAGAAAACTCCTCTTAAGAGAAAAGGGCTCGGAAGGAGTACCTCTCCCTCCCTAAGACTAAGCCCCACAACATCTGGATCTTGTGAAGGAAGGAGAGAAGTGTGAATATAATATTAAGGTGCAAAGGATAAGCCCCAATTTCTCCTTGGATGATGGCCTAAGGAATTCCATGTTTGCAAAGGATCATATGTTGTAGTATGAGAGTTTGGAGGCTGGACTCTCATAGTGGTAGCCCGTTAAAACAAAAGCATGTTGGGTCCCGAAATCTCGAAACCAAAAAGGACTATATATTTGACAATCGTATCCAAGGGGTACATCTTGGACAAGATGTCCTAAAAGTGTAGCTGAAAACACTATCCCTCAAGCAAGGAAAGTGATTTGTACCCCTTGTTGAGTCGAGGCTGAAAAGCATACCTGAAACTAAGCTGGGCCTGAATCAAGGAAATTTCTCTTATATGGTTTAATTATTAACTCAAGCTGCTTCACTTTGGGATACAATAAACAAGAATATCATCTAACTTTGGTATTTTCCATAGATAAAGGCATTCAAATACATGCCTAACAACTAAAAAACACCTGTGATCACATGTCATTAGTTTAGCATAAAAATAATTTTCTAAATGAATAGTTGCTTTGGAAATGTTAACCTTGTCAACCATGACACAAACTGCTGAAAATGAATCTTTGGGTATGGAATGATGCTCCATCACAGCTTCAAGAACCTGAAAAGAGAAAACATGTGTATCAACACCATTTCTTTAGAGATTTAATGAAAAAGTCATGATTTCTGTCATTTGAGTTTTTTATTTGCACTTGTTCTCTTTATTGGGGGAGGAAATTTAGGGGCTAAGAAAAAAAGGGAAAAACATTATATGGGCCATTAAGAGGAACCCACTAGAGCAACAGAACTAATTGAAAGTGAAAAATAAAAGGCAAACTAGGAAGGACTACAATGTTTGAAAAACTTTCTTGCCATAAAACTACTTGAAAGAGTTCTCTTAATACAATGGGAATAGATCTGTAAATTATAATGATCAAAATAGTAACCAACAATAATTGGTTGAAGGGAGGCAATAGTCAACAAGTAGAAAAAAAGGATGTACTATGCAGAGTTTCTGGGACTAACTGCAACTCTAAAGGAGTTAATCTCAAGAAAATCCCAATGAAAATAGAAATGGGGGGAATTTGTCAACGTGAGCTCTGATTTCTAGCTTTATTTGGCACCATGCACCTGCATCTGATATTTGACTTAAACATTCTAGATTGTTGAATCTCATTCATTCACAACATGGGAGAATACTTTACAAACATCTATTGTAAACATTTCCAGAGAATCAATAATGTACAAACAAAAAAGAAGATAAGAACAAGAAGCTTATTTCAAATCTTTCATTGGTAATACATATAAGTAACAAAATCTAAAAATAACTGGAATACTTTTTGGCATAAATGGTACCAACATTACAAATCTTGGTCAAGACAAGGTGTTCAACATCCTTTCTCAATACGATAGAAGATTTTCCACAAAAGATAGCAAAGAAGCCCATAGATTAACAACTGCCAGTTAATGAATATAGATTGTACGTCCACTATGGGGGTGAATAGACTAAACATATACAAGAAATAGGCCACAGCAATATCTCACTAACAACAAATGCAGAAATTGTAGGAATAGACTAAGAATGGAGTTAGGTATCCCCATTCTATTAATTCTAAACCCTGAGAAAGGCACTCTTGCAAGCCATAGGTGAGGCTGCAACTTAGTCCAGCCCCATGTGCTAAGGAACAAGAGCTACATACTAGTGATTCCCCACCATACGAATGTTAAACAGGCTACTAAAAAGACAAACCATATAGAAAAGAAACATATGCAAAAGAAGCAAACAGGAACCAAAAGTATTAGAAAGTGTCAGTCATAGGTGAGGCTACAACTTAGTGCAAAATTTGCAAAACCATGTGCTAAGAAACAAGAGCTGCATTGTAAGAATGTTAAACAAACTACTAGCAAAAAGACAAAACATATCGAGAAGAAAGATATTCAAAAGATGCAAACAGGAAAGTGTTACAAATAATGTTTGATTTATTGTGAGTATTGGTAAATAGTTGAGTCGATTTTTAATGTGTAGTGCGCAAACCTTCATGCCACTCATCCTTGTGGAGAATGGTGTAATCCTCACATTTGGCTACAGTCAACTCATATTGTGTCATTAATGCATTTGGTTAGGCATTAATGTAATCATTCAGTATAATACTAGGTTGTGGTTAAGGCCAGCGTAGTCATCTTGATGTAGACCCATAGCCCCTCCTTGGGGAAAGTGCCCTGCCTACTTGAGTTGTGTATAAATACACTACAACTTTCTCATTTGTAAAAAATCATCTTGTGATCTCCTTGATCATTCTTTAATGTACAAGCAACATTCTTTTATAAAGTATTTTATGCCTAATGTTGGAAACGTAATCCGTTAGGGTTACTCACTTGACGAAATATGAATAGTCAAGTGATAGAAATGGTCATCGGGAGTCCAAGAGACCTCTGGGAAGATAAATCCAAAGGTCAAGCTTATGTATTTATAGATGTATCATATCAATGAATAATAGTAAATACATTCCACATTTATCTCAATTCGAGCATTCTAACAGTGGAATCAGAGACAATAAGCATAGAATAGGTATTGGATATGAAAAGGAAGTTGTCTTTCATACTTTGTATTATACCAAACTGATCCAATTCCAAAGTGCTAGATTGCTTCAAGAAAATTCATATTCACCTGCTTCAGTTCAAGAGCAGATTTCAAAATGCCAACATTTTTAGCGAGTTAGCCACATGGAGGATCAGTGCTTCGATCTTCATCCTTGTGAGCATTGTGGAAAGCATAATCATCTTTCAAACAGATGCTCCAAACGCAAGAAATATGCAAGAGTAAAGAACCACTATGGGTGGATGACTTCTTGGCAATGGTCATCAACAGTCAAGAAGATATATCGTTCATACCAAAGAATTCATTCTTGAGTATTGACACATCTTGTAATGGAAAGATTTTAGTCTTCTCACCTTGTCCCTGACAAGGGGGAACAATATCAGTGATTGACAGTCAGGCTTCAAGTTTCAAAGATATCAATCGAGCAGTAACAAGCGAGCATGATTTGGTTTGCGGTCATCCCAAAACCACCAAATTGGTTTGTGGTTTTCCTTAAACCTCCATTTAGTAGAAGACTTACAGCTTCTGCTAGACAATAGTTTGTGGTCATCTTTAAACATCCATTGGTGAGCACTTCCAATTAGCAGAAGACATTATCTTACATCGGCTTCTAGCTAACTTAGGAAATGTTTCGGGAACCATTGAGCCTTAGAGCCAAGTTTCAGGGTTTGTGGTCTTCCTTAAACCACCACCACCATTTAGTAGAAGACATTAACTTATGCTAGCCATTTGGTTTGTGGTCATCTCAAAACCACTAGATTCAAATAGCACATTCAGCCATTAGCAACTATCCACTTCCAAATTTCAGTTGTCCACTTCTAGATTTCAGCTCTCTACTTGGACTCACATACACCCCTTCAGATTAAGGGGGGGAATGTTGGAAATGTAATCCACTAGGGTTATTCACTTAACGGAATATGAATAGTCAAGTGAATATGAGTTGTCATTAGGAGTCCAAGAGACCTCTTGGAAGACGAATCCAAAGGTCATGATAATGTATTTATATCTGTATCATATTAATGAAATAGCAATCCACGCTTATCTTCATTTGCGCATTCTAACACATAAGGGCACCTATCTCTTTCGCATTCACTTATGCTTGAGTATCTCTCTCTCTCTCTCTCTCTCTCTCTCTCTCTCTCTCTCTCTCTCTACATGAGTTTATCTCTCTAGCGCACTTATTCATGGTTACTTTCTCTCACTAGGGCTTCGCTCTATTAGTTGATTTATCTTCAAACCTTCCACTACCCTAGTGTTGTTTTCTCTTTGTTTATTGCAGGATTTTGGGTTTGTTTTGGTTCCATTTGACTCCCCCATTGTCACTTATGAATCTCAACATGGTATCAGAGCAGGTGTGAACCTTTCCCTGCTGATTTTGTTGTTGGTTAGGGTTTCTTCTTGGTTGTTCCTGCTGGTGTATTTTGTGATCAGATTTTCACATGTGGAAGTGTGCCTAACTTTAGGAGATTCGAGGTTGTTTTCATGGTGTATTGTTGGCAAGAGAAAGGCACTTTATTTGAGGCCATTTGGGTATGTTTTATCTATGTTATCGGAATTGTTTGGAACCGGTGGAACCGACTAGTCCGACCGGTTTTGGGGAAAAACCAGTTCAAATCGCCCTCCCAAACCGTTTTTGGTCGGTTCCATACAAATTTCGTACGACACATCATGGACCACGAAATTCTTTTTTTTTTTAAATAACAATTGTTTAATAGAAGGGAGGCCTATTACCTAACCCTAGGGTTGTGGAGAGTTGGGCACTAGAATTTGACAACAAAGACCTTTCTTGGATGGACTTGGACCCACTTCCACGGCTGGAGGTACGAAGACCTTTAGGGCCAGGGGAATCAAGCCAAAATCCCACTGTAGGGTCTATTCATATTAAGGATGAGGATTATGATGATTAGTAGTATCCAGTATCATACTATGCTTATTTTTGGACCCTGGAGACCATTTAGAGTCTCTTTGTTGATGTATTTTTGTTCAGATATGTATTGCACCCGGTGCTATTTTGGTTATATGAACTCTTGTTATATAAATAAGAAACTTTGCAATTTTGTGTATAAGTGGTTTGGATTCATATGGATGCACATGAATATATATGGTTTTTTTCAAAATATGAATATTTTATGTGGTTTTTGGTCAGCTGGTCTTTTTGCCCAGCTTTTTTCCAGTTCCCGTCTAATTTTTTTCCGGTTCCAGTCTGATTCACATTTTTGGGGTTGATCGGTCCGATCACCGGTTTGGTTCTGATAACTATGTTTCAAGATCTTGTCCATCAAGTGGAGTGCACGACATTAGGGATTACCTGCTCATTTATTTCAGCCATCTTTTCTTGAGCTGATGCATGGATATGTGTTGGTGACATCACTACTTTTTGTGATTGTAGAACCAAGTTTTACGACCATCTCTTTTATTCTTATTTCCAGCATTAGTTCGAACATTTTCGGTAAGTGGCATTAGCCTAGGTGCTATAGAACTAGGGTTTCCAGATCCAATTTTTCAACAGCTGATCCAAAGATTTTTCACTAGTGGCATTAACCTAAAGGTTACAAAACTAGGGTTTCTATATCCGATTTTTTTCAATCATTGATCTAGAGATTATTAGCTAGCGACATTGCCCTAAGGACTGCAAAACTAGGGTTTCCAGATCAAATTTTCAGCCATTGATATGGAGACTTTTTGCCTAATGGCATTTCCCTAAGCACTACAAAATTAGGGTTTCTTTCAGCCGATGATTTGGAGATTTTTTGGCCAGTGACATTGCCCTAAGGGTTGCAAAACTAGGGTTTCCAAATCATCTCTCTTTCTAGATTTAAAAAAAAAACTCCTTCAAACCTAGTGCTATCCTTCTTATTCAATTTTGTAGTTGAATTTTTTGTCTGGGTTGCACTCTTCAGCTAAGGCCTATGCCATCTTTTAGTACAAAGTTTGTACACTACAGATTTTTTGGAAAAAACTTTGAATCTGATCAAGGTGACTTTTGCATGCCTATTTGTGTCATCTTTAAACATAATGGACTCAAAGTGTATATTTTCCCTAGTAAATGGAGCTACTTATATTTAGGTTGATCAGATAAGGTAGAAATCTATATGGAATTTTCATCATAAGGAGGGATATGTCTCAAAGACTCGCATGGTTTGTTTTCAACAAATTGAAGAACTTGCAAGAGTAACAAGTTGTGGTAGTGATCTTTTCAGCGATACTGCTCAAACAGTTTAAAATGCACATGAGGCCATGCACTTTCCGTATGGGTTTGATCTATTCTACCAAACCCTTGATGAGAGTATGACTTCATCAATTTTTCATTTCAAGTTTTTTGGATCAAGTACATGGGCCTATTGAATTTCTCACTATGCTAGGCTCAAGCATGAGGTTTATTTCATTTTAGCATGTACTTGAACCATAGACAAATGCGACAACACCATACACAAGTGTTGCAATAACCAAGATCACAAGAAGAATTACCATGCACAAGAACACAAGAAATATCCTGGGAAAACCCTTCTCAACAAGGGGAAAACCCAGCAATCCTTTGCTATATTCTCAAGAGAAGATCCCCCAACCATAAACCCTAGATGCACACAAGAGGGTGCTCTACAACCTTGAAACTAGCGCCCAAGAGAGGTGCACAGTTCAGCCTTAAGAGTAGGTCTGAAATTTCCAAATGACAAGTGACAAGTGTGTTTCCTCAATGGGAAATAACCTTTATTTATACAAGACCAGACACAGCAATAGGTGTGTCTATTGGCACAATAGGGCCGACCTCAGTAACTCCATAATATAATTAATTATTACAATAAACATTAATTATCTTTCACATATGGTGGGGTCGATTTGTACCCTTTACATCACAATTAGGGTTACAAGTAAATCTTACTCTCAGACAATATAGCAAGGGATCCATACGTCCACTAGTGCTCAGCCACTAGGGACATGTCCACCTGTGCTCAGCCACAAGGACATCATACTCTACAAATCTCTATCTCAATTGAGTCCACAGGAGAATCATCTGGAGTACCATCTCAAGCTTGACTCAACTAAGTCCACAATAGTACAAAGGAAGGAGACCACACATTGACTCAACTCTCAAAGAGGAGAACAATACACCCATCACATGGGCACACCCAACACTTGGGCTCTCTCACAGGTTGACTCAACTCAATCTAGAGGAGAACATATCCTGGAGGATGTCACACACCCATCACATGGGCACACCCAACACATGGGCTCTCTCACAGGTCAACTCAACTCAATCTAGAGGAGAACGTATCCTGGAGAATGTCACACGACGCTGCAATCATCAACACTCCCTCTCAGCTAGGGAGGCATTCTCCACCAGGCCAAGTCTCTCACGGAAGTACTGGAACTTCGTCCTGGGAAGCGGTTTGGTGAAGACATCTGCAATCTGCTCGTATGTAGAAAGGTATTGCACATGTACTGCTTTCCTCTGCACCATATCTCTGATATAATGGTATTTGATCTCAATGTGTTTCGATTTATCGTGAAACATAGGATTCTATGAGAGTTTCACACAGCTTTAGTTATCACAATGAATAATGGTAGAATCCATCTCATGATCAAATAAATCTGCAAGGAGCTTGCAAAGCCACACTGCTTCGTGGACTGCCACACATAACACTATGTACTCTGCTTCTGTTGTACTCAAAGCCACAGAGCTTTGTTTCCTACTGCACCAGGAAACCATGGCAGACCACAAGGTAAAACAACAACCGAATGTGCTCTTTCGGTCCACTGCACTCCCTACCCAATCCGCATCAGCATATCCCTGCAATCTCATGTCTACACCGGAGGCATATCTCAGGCCATATCCAACTTTGCCTCGTAGATATCTCAATACATGCTTCGTTGCTATCCAGTGAGTCTGTCTTGGCTGATTCATAAACTGACTGAGTACATTCACTACATAGCATATATCAGGTCTGGTTTTAACCAAATACATCAATGATCCAATCAGTTGTCGATAAAGATGTGGATCAATCTCACCTGAAGCAGTAGAAGCCTCAATCATTTTCTTCAGATCCATCACCATCGGTGTAGGCATGGATTTGTAGTCTGTCATCTTGAATTTCTTCAATATCTCCACTGTATATTTTCCTTGGCTCAAGAAAATCTCGTCAGTCCTCTGCCACACTTCTAGTCCCAAGAAGTAGTGCATCATACCCAGATCCTTCATCTCAAATTCAGAAGTCAATGCACGTTTGCATTAAGCAATAAGTCTTTCTGAACTGGTGAGGAATAAATCATCCACATACAGGACCAAGATCAAGCACTCGTCACCAACAATATGATAATATAGATTTGGATCAGCAACACTCTTGTTGAAGCCTAAACTCATCAGGAATCCATCCATCTTCTTGTACCAAGCACGAGGTGCCTGCTTTAGTCCATACAGGCTTTCTTCAACCTGCATACATGAGATTTCTGCTCATGTATCACGAATCCATCTGGTTTCTCGATGCAAACTTCTTCCTTAATCTCACCATTGAGAAAGGTTGTCTTTACATCCATCTGATGTAGTCTCCAACCCATGGATGCTACTAGGGAAATGATCATACAGATGGAAGTGTATCAAGCTACAGGAGCAAATGTCTCCTCATAATCAATTCCTTCCACTTGAGAGAATCCTCTGGCCATAAATCTCGCTTTGTACTTCTCGACACTTCCATCGGCTACATGCTTGATCTTATAGATCCATTTGGAAGTCACCACAGACTTCCCTTCTGGTCTTGGAACAATATCCCACACATCATTCTTCATGATGGATTGATACTCTTTTGTCATGGCATCTTGCCATACTTGCTGACTTGTTGCTTCTCCATGACAACAAGGCTCAGTATCAATGATGTGGCTCATGGTTAAAACATAGCTCGAAAATCTCTGTGGTTTCTTTCTATCTCGGAATGTGCCTTGAGGATCTGCATGTCCCTCTGCCTCCTACAGAGTCTGTCGAGCCCAGGAAGGCCTTTTATGGCCTACTGTAATGTCTCTGGGAACATCAACTGGAGCTACTGGATCAACTGGATCAACTGGATCAATGGTTGTCTCCCTCTAAACTATTGAAGGGGGAGAAGGTATTGTCTCTTCCTTCTTCTCAAATAGTTTGACTCCCTCTGAGTTAAGTGACTCCCTCTAATGTCTGAAGGATAAACATCTTCCTTTTCCTGTGTTGCTAATCTGGAGACATCCCATGTCTTCTCAGGTCCTCTACTGTCTCTACAGTATTATGTTGGCCTCGCGTACTAGGATAATAATCAAGATGGCCTCCCGTAGGGATAACAACCAAAATGGCCTCCTGTACTAGGATAATAACCAACCAAGAAAATTTGGACTCCCGTACCAGGGATAATGGTCCAAGTTGTGACGGTTCCCATACCAGGCATAATACCCTTCATTATCAAAATGCAAGTAACTACAGGGTAATGATGAAATCAAATAAAGAATGTAGTACAAAAAAAACTTACCTTAGTCTACAGTCATGCTCAATCTTGCTTTTGGTCCTCCTAAGAAAGCTCAGAAGAAGAAAGCCTCATCTTTCATGTCTTCATCTCTCTGAGGTGGTTCTGGATCAATGTCAGCAATGGATGCATGTAGTCTTTCTTTCTTCCTGGTAGGAAAATATCTCGCAATGTCTCCATATTTGTCACATCTGAAACACTGAATCTTTGATTTGTCTTTTATGTGTTCATATCCTGAAGCTGTTGAAGTTCTCTCGACTCTGAATGCTTGACTGAAGCTTCTTCTATTTCTTCCTCCTTTCTTTGTATGAAAAGTAAGAGCATGATTGTCATCATGAGGAGAGTCTTGCACTCCTCTACCTATAAGTCTGATTTCTTCCTGGGTACAGTCTGTCCATAGACAATCAAATGTAGGTAGTTCTTCTCTACCACTTATACTTTGAAGAAATGGTTCCCAATGTCTTGGAAGAGCATTGAGGGTAGTCAAGACAAGTTCTCTATCTGATATGGTTTCTCCAATGGCACCTAGTTGATCTCTGATCTCTGAAATCTTCATGAAGAAAGTAGCAACGATGTCTGCTTTTGTCATCTTGATATTTTGAAGTTGGCCCTTCAATGTAAGAGCTCTAAGGGTGTTGTTACTCTCAAACATATTCTTCAATGCTTCATACATCTCATAAGTTGTCTTCAGGCTGGCAATACGAGGTAGGAGATGATCTCTTACTGAATAGATGATTATCGTCCTTGCCTTGACGTCATCTTCCTTCCATTCTTCCTTCTCTTCATCGGTAGTTGATTCTGGTAGTCTTTTTTATCACACTCAATAGGTCATCCTCTTCTAGGGTGATCTGTAGTCTTACTTTCCAAGAACTAAAGTTGCTTGATCCATCAAGCCTATCTTCCACCAAAGTTTTGTTCCTCATGGTTTGCAGATTCTTCCACAAACCCTTAGCAACTAGGCTAGGAAACCTTAGGTTTCATTGGACTTATGACTACCAACAATAAGCCTCGAAAGTCAGAAGAATACTGGTAAGCTTGAAAGATCCTTCAATGAGCTACAGAAACCCTAAAACCGAAATTTCTGCAGAAAATTGCGGAACCCTAGGGCCAAAAATCCAAAATTCTCGGAATTGCACTGTGAGAGTCTCTGGAGGTGCGCTGAGGGGGGCCGTACACTCCTATGCTATTTTTAGCCCCAACGTTTCAGTGTAGGCTGTTGAAACAACCAAAAGGGAGAGGGTCGTACCTTTTTTTCTAGAAACCCTAGAAAGGTCATACAGTTCTGCAACTGGGAGGTGACGGTTGGCTTTAATGCTTGTGCAATGGCTCTTTCAAGACCTAAGCTCTGATTCCATGTTGAATTTCTCACTATGCTAGGTTCAAGCATGAGGTTTATTTCATTTTAGCATGTACTTGAACCATAGACAAATGCAGCAACACCATACACAAGTGCTGCAATAACCAAGATCACAAGAAGAATTACCATGCACAAGAACACAAGAAATATCCTGGGAAAACCCTTTTCAACAAGGGGAAAATCCCAGCAATCCTTTGCTATAATCTCAAGAGAAAATCCCCCAACCATAAACCCTAGATGCACACAAGAGGGTGCTCTACAACCTTGAAACTAGCACCCAAGAGAGGTACGCACTTTAGCCTTAAGAGTAGGTCTGAAATTTCCAAATGACAAGTGACAAGTGTATTTCCTCAATGGGGAAAACACCTTTATTTATACAAGACTAGACACAGCAATAGGTGTGTCTATTGGCACAATATGTCTAACCTCAATAACTCGGTAATATAATTAATTATTACAATAAACATTAATTATCTTTCACATACGGTGGGGCCGACTTGTACCCTTTACATCACATTTAGGGTTACAAGTAAATCTTACTCTCAGACAATATAGCAAGGGATCCACACGTCCACTAGTGCTCAGCCACTAGGGACACGTCCACCTGTGCTCAGCCAAAGGGACGTCATACTCAACAGATCTCTATCTCAACTGAGTCCACAGGAGAATCATTTGGAGTACCATGTCAAACCTGACTTGAATGAGTCCACAGGAGTACAAAGGCAGGAGACCACATATCGACTCAACTCTCATAGAGGAGAACGATACACCCATCACATGGGCACACCCAACACTTGGGCTCTCTCACAGGTCGACTCAACTCAGTCCAGAGGAGAACGTATCCTGGAGGATGTCACACGCCCATCACATGGGCACACCCAACACATGGGCTCTCTCACAAGTCAACTCAACTCAATCCAGAGGAGAACGCATCCTGGAGAATGTCACACGACACTGCAATCATCAGCAGGGCCAATATTCTGGTTTCCTATTTGTTGGACAGTTGTAGTCATTTTTCCCATTTCTTCAAGGACTTTCACCATCATGTCTAGTGTTGGAGCATTTGAATTCATAGCCCTCAGTTTTACTTCAGCTTTAGAGGTTTGTGCCCTAGATGAGCAAACAAATCTACCTCGCCAGAAGATGCAACATTATCTTCAATCTTTCCAACCATCTCTTTGTTGATTTTTCATAAGCTAGGTTAAGCATGTAGTTCATTTAATTTCATCATGTCTTAACCATAAACAAGAATGTTGCAGCAACCAAGATCACAAGAAGAAACACCATGCACAAGAACACAAGATATATCCTGGGAAACCCTTCTCAAACGAGGGAAAAAAACCCAGCCAAATTCTTTTCTATATTCTTCAAGAGAAAGACCTTTCACCACCAAGAAAAACTTAGCACACAAGAGGGTGCTTAAGCCCTAGAAAGCCTAGCGCGCAAGAGAGGTGCGCCACTTTTCCAAGTAGAAGTGTTTGCTGAAATTTCCAAACTCACAAGTGTTTATGTGTGTTCAAATGAAAGATTTCCTTTTACTTATATTAGACTTGTCCTATTAACTGAAGTAGCCATTGGCACAATAGGGCCGACATCACTTAGATATATTATTTATTTATTATTATAATAATTAATATTAATATTAATTATCTTTTACATTTTATCTTTAGACACAATAAGGTAGGGCCGACCTGTACCCTTTACACAATAACTAGGGTTACAGGTAGGTCTGACTCTTGAACAATATATAGCAAAGGATCTGATACACCCACTAGTGCTCATCCACTAGGGGCACATCCATAGGGATGCCATGGACCTGATTCACTGCATTACATAGATGAACCAGGTCTTCACACGTTCACCTATGCTCGTCCACAGGCACATCCACTCAGATCTGTTTTTCCACTGCCACCAACAAGAGGATCATCTGGAGTCTTCTCATCAACTCTGTTGTTGCTCAAAGGAGGCCATCACATCATCTTCATTTTTGTTCACATGATAATGTGCCCGGCACTTTTGGGATTTCCCACGTTCACCTTGTGCTCAACCACAAGCACGTCCTAACTCAACAGATCACTTTTAAATCGGATAATCATATGGAGTTCTTCTCACTCACGTCATGGAGGAGGCCATCTCTACGTTCCTGACTCTGTCCCGGGCAGGAACCACGAACCCTTCATAGGGGCTTTCTCTCAGGTTTGTAAGCTGAGAGAAAGACTTCTCATCGTTGTTATGTTCCACATCTCACAGGTTTGTAAGCTGGAAGATGTCTCCCATAGTTGCATTCATCAACACTCCCTCTCAGCTAGGGAGGCATTCTTCATTAAGCCAAGTCTCATACCGATGTACTCTGAATTTTGTTTTTGGCTAAGGTCATCCATACTCCCTCTCAACTCGGAAGGAGTTCTTCACCAAGTAAAAGTTTGGTGTAAAAGTTTGTAGTCTGCTCAGGTGTAGAACAGTATTGCAAGTATACAATTCTCTTCTGTATCATATCTCTGACATAAGAAAATTTTATCTCTCTGTGTGACAATCCATTAGAAAGCTCTGGGTTCTTTAAGGAGCTTTATATAAGGCTCTCTATCATCAACATAGGAGCCATCTCATGGTCAAGTAAATTTGTCGAAAGTATGTGAAGCCACATTGCTTCGCACACTTACAGCTATATATACTCTGTCTCTGGTGCACTTAAGGCTACAAAGTTATGTTTCCTGTTGCAATAGGAAACCATGGAAGACTTCAAGGTAGAACATCAACCAGATGTGCTTTTCCGGTTCACTGTACTTTCTTTGACTCAGGAAGATCTTATCGATCATCTGTCATACTTCTTGTCCTAAGAAGTAGTGTATCATACTTAGATTCTTCATCTCGATTTCAGAAATCAAGGATTACTTGTAACAACAATGCTTTATGAAAAAGTCATCAGGATCAGGCTCTCATCACCAACACTGTAATAATATAGGTTTGGATCAGCAACACTCTTGCTGAAATCCAAACTCATCAAGAATCTGTCTATCTGATATAGTTTCCAACTCATGGAAGGTAGTACGGATGGAAGTGTATCATCTTCACTGGGTCAAGTGTCTCATCATAGACAACTCTCTTTGTTTATGAGAAACCTCTGGCTATAGATCTCGTTTTTGAATTTCTCGACACTTCCATCAGCTGCATGCTTGATCTTATAGATCCATTTGGAAGTTACCACAAACTTCCCTTTCTGGTCCCTAAATAATATCTTATGCATCATTCTTTAATATGTACTGGTATTCTTCTGTTATGGCATCTTGTCATACCGGTTCTCTTGTTGCTTCTCTAAGACAAGGAGTCTCAGTATCAATGCAGTAGGTCATGACTGAAGGATAGCTCAAAAAATCTATTTTTTTCTTTCTCAGAATGTGCCTTGAGAGGCTTGTATGTTTCTTTGCCTCTTGCAGAGTGGGTTTAGGTAGACCTTTTATGCCCTACTGCAATATCTCTGAACATATCAACTGGAGCAACTGGATCAACTGGAATAATGTCTTTCTCCCTCTGAACTGCTAAAGGGGGAGAAGGTATAGTCTTACTGTCAATCTCCATCTGAGATTCTCTGGATCTTTGAAAGACTATCTCTTCTTCAAGGACAACGTTTATGCTTGTCTCAATCTGTCTCTAACCAGGGATGTCGATCTAGAATGTCTTTGAAGATTCACTTTATCCTTTCTTTCTAAAGGATGTAGCTTGGACTTCTTCTCTTTGGGTACATGAAAATACACTGGGCACCCAAATAACCTGAAGTGTTCAATCTCAGTCTTCACTTTGGTGAAGGCTTCTATTCTGGTGAAGATTCTTGTTCTGAACATATACTGCATCATGCATGCTTCTGCCCATGAAATCATAGAAGGATTTTGATCAGGCATTATTGCATTGATTGCCTCAAGGATGGTTCTATTCTTCCTCTTTCTCAAATAGTTTTGAATCCCTCTGAGTCAATGTGACTCCCTCTGAAGGATAAGCATCTTCCTTTGTTCTTGACCTGTCTGGAACAAGAAAACAAGAGGAACCAAAACAAGAATATCTCCTAAAGGAGAATAATGAGTACATCTTAGAATCAACACAATTTAAGGATTGTTATCACAGCTACAACACCTATTTGTGATGTAGCAAACTTTAGAAATATAAGTTTAGAGGAATGACAATTACAACAATCAAACCTGGAGTCTTTACTTCCAGTGTGTTGCTTTTCTTCCAAGTCTCCTTCACTCAAGATAATAAGTGCTTTCTTTAACCTGTCTTTTGTACTAGGACAATGTTCTATCTTGACAGAAGGTTGGGTTAGAGAACAAACTCTATGATCTCAACTTTAATCCATCTAATATCTTGACTTTAATTTTGACCAAAGATTAGTATGATGGTCATAGCTTCAACATGCAACCTAGATCAAAATAATGTCATAACAAATAGATGCATATCAGAATAATCAAACGTGGGTTGCATTATTCCTCTGAATGTGTTGGATCTTGAGATCCTTCCGGATCTATGGCAAGAGATCCCTTCCCCTGCAAATACCCTTTAAATCTTAACAATTTAAACATATGTGACTACATACCTCTGATAGCATTTGCAGGTAGTGGCACCATCTGGTAGTAGCGGTAATAACTCTTTAAAAGACTTCAAGGGTGACTGCAACTGATACTTCAATTGATATTGCAACTAATTCTGAAACTGCAACTTAGGGTTTTATGAGGAAACCCTAATTTTTCAAACTTCAATTTTTGAAATTATGATCCAGGGGATAGATGCGCTGAGCTGAGACGAGTAAGTTGGTGCAGTCAGATTTCTGAAAATCCAAATTTTACCCCCTCAAACTGGTGCTTTTGTTTTTCTGGTACTTCTGGTTTTCTAGTACTTCTAGTTTTCTTTGGTACTTTGTGAAAACTAGGGTTTCACTTTTTGGGAGATCTACCCACTGAAAAGGTGCATTGAAGGTGTCAAAGAGTTCCTTGGGTTAGGGCGCACTTTTCTAGATGGTTTTGAGGCTGAAAATCTTCTTCAATAAAAAGCCCTAATTTTCTTGTACGGTAACAGTGACGTTTTTCCTTTTTCTTGTGAAGAATGCTTGTACAATGGGTTCTTTCAAGACCTATGCTCTGATTCCATGTTGATTTTTCATAAGCTAGGTTAAGCATGTAGTTCATTTAATTTCATCATGTCTTAACCATAAACAAGAATGTTGCAGCAACCAAGATCACAAGAAGAAACACCATGCACAAGAACACAAGATATATCCTGGGAAACC
>ML776993.1:59809-70266 GCA_009831015.1 Picea engelmannii
ATATATAGATATATGTCACTTTAATTTTCATTTTGTTTTTCTTCAATTTTGATTTTTAATTTTCAATTTTTGAATTTTTAAGTCAATTTGGATCATTCAAGCCACTTACTTTGTCATGCTAGATGCAAAATTTTGTTGATGTGATGAAAATTCATAAGAAGGATAAGAGACAAATGATCTTCTGGGTTTGTAATGCTACTTATGTAGTAGTTTCCATACCTACATATTTATTTCCAATACATGATGTACAAGGTTGCTCCCATTTATTATTTCCTATTCTTCCCTCCATACAGTTTCTTTTGCAAGATAATATCAGAGAAAGGTGACAGTTTTTTCAAATGTGATACTAACAAAACCATAGATTCATCACTTCTATCCAATTAAGAAATTTCCTACACTATGGAGTCGCCAGATGTTAACTCATAAAATCGCCAACTAGCCACTATCCTGCAAAACGTTGCAAGGCACCATTATTTTTTTTATTTGTCTATCATATATAAATATTTAACTATAGGTGGCCCCCCTAGGGAGAAAGAAAGGATGCTTATTTTCAAATATTCCTAGGATATTGACATTGTTAATCTATTGAAAGTACATAATGGTTTCTCCTTATTTATTTCAGTTTGATTATGAACTCCATTTCTAGTTTGACTCAGAAAGAAAGAAAAGGGATTGTGCTACTAGAACTTCAAAATTCCGTATGTTGCATATGCTTTACTCATCAAATGCTATTATGGTTGTGGTGTTGAAACTCATAAACGGCTTCATTGTGGGATCATAAGTCATAAAAGTGTTCCTTTATCCTTGATGCATACTACCTCACAAAGAAATAAGAACAAATGGTTAAAGTTCTAATGTATGGTATATTTAAAATGGTGGTCAATTTCATTTTTACATGTATAGTATGGTAATATGGTTTACTATGTCAAAAACCTTGCATATATTTCCAAATGCCATTGCATACAACAATTATTGGTTCTATGTAAACAAAGGTGGTGCATTGTAGTTAAAGGTTTGGAGGTTTTATTGAATTTTTCATATGGTATATTCTATGAACTCAACCTTCACATTGCTATCCACCGTAATATATACTTTGATGTTGTGGTTTGGACATACATATGATTCTTATCACTCATTTGTATTAAATGTGGTATTTAATGAAAGGATGTGACAATAAATTTCCATAAGAAAGATGGGTCATTGTTTGAGCTAACAACATACATAGTGGTTGATGTGGTTGAGTACCATGTGATGGCTCGCCAACTTGCTTATGTTTCCAGCCTTGCGGTTCCCTGATGGTAAGAGTGGAAAGATGAAATGGATTAAAGAGTTAACACATATTATGTTTTTGGAGAACGAAATGCCCCATGCATTGAATGCATGGGACATAGACATTTACTTGAATTGATTTTACCACCCTACATTGTTTTCACATTTCATTTTGGCATTTGAGTTTTGTAGCTATCGCGTAACATTGTGGTTTCCAAGTTCATTGTGGTTGTTCTTTTTAATTGTAGCTCAATGTTTTTCAGGAGGTATTTGAAGCACTAAGGGAAGGTATGTTGTTTAGCTTGTACCCATCAAATGCTTCTTTTGTTTTGGAATAATAGTTTTGGGAAAACGCTATACTAGTTCGTGAATGAGTGTGTTGTTTGCCCATATTTCAAGATCGTTTTGTTATCTCCGAACAAAATCTTTCCATGTTTGATTATCGTGGCTTGAACCTTGGTCATGGAAATTTTTATTTCAATATTGACTATGTAAATACAATGAGGGATCGGATTTGTTTATGACTCTTTTCTAATCCTCAAAAAAGAATGAAAGCTCTGGTTATGGCCTCCTTTCCACTGATCAATATTTAAAATTGAAAAAATAATTTGAAATATTCATGGGTTTTGTTTTGTACACATATATTACTTTTTGTTCGAAGGGTTTCAAACCCAAGACCATGGATTTCCATTCTTTGGATTAAATGATTATTATTTAATTTTGCATGGAATCGTTTCATTCTCGACGTGAGCTTCAAATGTCGTTCTACATCCGAGTCCCATTGATCAACCATGCATTTCTTGGGTTTTTTCCCTCTTTGGTTTGTTCAAAATCTAGTTCTAGTTCCGCACTTGATATTCATGAGTCCACAAGTATGCCATTTCATCGTTGATTCCCTTAGCATTGAAGTCATGAATATGGTATTTAAATTTCTTACCCAAACTCATTGGGGGGTTTTTACATAATTATAACTCTCTACATAAAGAAACTTATAAATCCAATGTCCACTTTTCCTGCATAAGAAAACTTACAATGTGGTCATTACTAGTTTCAAACACTAGTTGATTTTTGAAAAATTGGTTGTTATGATTGTTTGAATAAAGTGTTTTAATGAATTTTATGCAGAGGTGACAGAACAAGCTCACTAGTTTCATAGTTCAAACCCTAAGTTTTTAAAATATGTGCATGGAATTTAAAATAATTGTTTTAGTCTAAGCTTACTAGAGTTATGCATACCTGGTCGACTCAATACCTTTTCATTCTTGATACAAGAATGTTTTTAAAGAAATAAAATATGTTAATTAGCATTGGTATATTATGTTTATAGGACCAACAAGGTATTAAAGAGGATTATTATCACCCATTTTCGAGTCTTGTTGAGTTTGATGAAATTTCTGTGATTATGGACAAGATGTTGATATGGATACAATCATTATTTTTGGTTTCGAATAAATCATTGGAAGAGAGGGTATGACCTATGCATTACTAATATCAAGGATAAAAATGACCTCGATGTGCTCTCAAAAGTAATTATATATTACATACACAACTTATTGTGAGTTTATATGATGATTATAAAAAACATGATGGATGTCCTAGCTTAAATATTGAACTATCTATAATGTTGGACTTATTTGGTTGGGTTTAAAAGGAATCTTAATTATGATTTTTTGGGCATGAGATTTCAACTAAAAGATAACCCATATTATTTTGAAAACATTTTATGTTTTTCATATAGGTCCAAGTCCCTCCATAACACCACTTTACATTCATCACTCCTTAAATCCTAGAATCATATATCATTTAAGAGTTTTCATTATTTCCCCCCTGTTGTATGAGTCATGAAACTATTTTTTGTTTGAAGAGAAGTGTTACCAACCTGGCATTGTAATACCCCAGGTTGACCCCAATTGTAATTGAGCATATAGGTTGGAAACAACCATATGTGATTTCTACTAATCCATATGCTTGGCAACAAGAAGATGCCATGATTATGAACTTGTTCCAATCATCCATGGATGACCTTTTGTTGTATTCTCATGATTGTTTTTGGTCATGCCCTAAGGAGTTTATGCTTATTCTTTTGAGCACTTGTATTTATTCTATGAAGAAAATTTTCAATCATCACCGTGCTCTAATTTTGATAAGGGTGAGGACGTGGTTTCTATAGAGCAAGATTTTTGTGACAAGAATATCGAACCTCCTCTGCAATCATCTTTCCATTCTGCTTCAGACATGGTTGGGGTTTCCCCTTATTATGGTCACTTTCCTATCAGAGGGAGTTGTTTTCAACCTTTTCTTTGTTGTAGGAATTTCCAGTTTCAAACAAAATATCAACAATCCTTTGGTTGGGAGAAAATTTTTTTCTCTAGCCTTGATTTCATCCCTTACCTTGCACTCTCTTTTCCCATAGAAAGTCATAGAAATTCCCATAGGTTTCTTCTCATCCCTTCTTCTTGACCTTATGGAGATAACCTTGTAGATGAGGATGAAGATTTTCCTTCATCTTATTTTCTTTGCCTTGTTTTGGGATGGATAGGGAAAGGTTGTGGTGATTCCTCTTGGCATGATTTTTTCCCTCCCTCCCACCTGCATGAGTTATATTTTATGATTTATTATGATATAATGCACTCTGTAACTCATGTTACTTTTGTGTTTGACTTATTCTTTCCATGGTTTATAATGAAGCACAAAGTTAGATCTTATGATACATTGCTATCATGGTTGTACTGATGATATGATTATAGCTAACATTGAGACCTCTTAAAGTTAGTGTAGGTAGGTAGGCATTTTTATCTTGGATATCATTGTATATATGTTGCATACTGCATATCATAGTATAGTATAATTTGCATTTAGATTAGTTTAGTTTGCATGCATGCTTATGATTTACATGTGTTGGCAGCATGCCGAAGTGGAAAGAAGGATGATCGTGGGGAAATAAAGCATACAGAAATTGAAGTAACAACTGGAGAGAAACACAACATGCACAATGCAAGAAAGCGTGCACAAGGGAAGCGACAAATGGGAGGAAGAACAACATGTGCGCATGGGAGGAAGACCTAACGTCGGTAGGGTTAGGTTTTTTGTAATACATTGTAAACGACTGAAGAGCTTGATAGATATAAATATAGATACATAGGTATACTAGAGGGTTCCAGTTTTTGTTGTGTAAGGCTGGTTCTTGATTATTTTGTCTCTGTATTGTTCATGCCGAATATGTATGAGTCGATGCGATATGTAATATTTTGATGAACTATTTTTTAAGATGTTGAGATAAGAACAGAGGAGAGGAGGAAGATCTGAGCATTAGATTGTAGGATGAGGAGTCTGGTGCGATCTAGTTTGCCTCATATAGATCTTACCTATTTGAGGAGAAGTGTAAGCATCCGACACTGGAGATGCAGAACTACCATAATAAAAGAGCCAAGAGCCAAATCTTTTTGGATGTAGCCCAGGAGGGGGTGAACCATGGTAATATATGTGTAATGTGATGAATGCATGTATGTCTTTACTTTTCTTCAACAGTTAATTTGTACGCTTAATGAATGAGTTAATATATTTTTATGGAATATGATTGTGGTGCTCGGGAAATAAACTGTGGTATATCAATGCATGATCGTGAATAACAATAGATTACAATCACAATTCGTAGTGCATGCTTCTGAATAATAAACCCATATCTCATACTCAATCCTAGGTTGTAAACACCTGATTCTTACAACCACCCATTTAAAGCTATCTCGGGTGAGACTACGTAGTGCATTATGTGTACTATGTTTCCTTCTGGTTTACTAGGAGGGTCGATAGTTTTAGAGGCTTTGTTGGAATCCCGAAAGACATGAACCCTGGGTCAATAACTCAGATGGTCAAGAAAGAAGAGTAAGTAACAGATAACCAACAAATGGTTCCATTTCCACGTTAATCGGAATGAGAAAGGAATGAGTAGATGAGATAGATTGAGCACGAAGAGAATGAAGAAAAGAAGAGAAAAATGAGCCACTAGAAGGGAATGTCGAGACCGCGGAACCCCACGAAAGCATAAATTGAAAGAAAGTTGAGAACTAAAGAACTAGAGTTTGCACAAAAAGACAATAGAAACCCTAGGATCACACCTCACAAATATCTTGATAAATACGTATTTACTGATTTACACAAAGTATTTTTCTGTGATTTTCCGCATCTACTATAGGAGTGGATGCTAAGGTTGAAGGATAACCACATGACAAACTAGAATTGACAGCTAGATTGGACTCTAGTACACATTGAGTTGTTACATTAGGTGAACAACAAATTCACCCGCACAATAGACTTTTGGCTAGATAGTATCGTGGAAGGCTTCATCACAGAGTTTTTAGTTGACACAACAAAATCATACAATGCAACAGAGAAAGAATTTCTACATGGACCTTGAGGAAGGTACATCCAATCACTCTATACTTCTATTAAGATGATGCTATATAACAAAGGTGTAATGACAATGGAATCAGACAACTAAACTTCCCTACGTACATGGGGGAAGGGGGGGAAGCACTGACATAAAGAGGATAAATGGAAGGAGGTAAGGACAAAGGCAAGTAGGAGGAGGAAACCTTGGACCTGATCATGATGGATAACGACCAGATCAAGTGGATCTTGGCATCAACAGGAAAGACGTGTAGTGGAGTACCCTACCAATACAAAATGAATACTAATAAGAGAGTTGTAGCCATGAGGGAAGGCTTGGCGAGTGATGAGGAAGAGGTAGAGGATCTCTAGGCTATGGAGAATATTGAGGAAATCCTGCACACAACATATGAGAGGAAGACCAGAGGTCTAAGAACAGGAGAAGAAGGCATCCATCCTATCTATATTAATGTCAGTGTGGAACCCATAAACCCATGTGCGACTAATACACCAAAGAGAACACCACCGTTTAGATAAACTAAGTTTGGAGGAAGTCCAATAGCATGAATCACATCTACACACGGAGCAACAACTGGAGGATCTAGATCAGGCAACACTAGTCAAGTATATACACTACGTGGAGGAGGTAGTAGTTCCATATTCAAAATGACAGGACACAACCCCACTATCCGATTACCAGAATTTCGGGGAGAAGCAACAAAAGACGCTGGGAAGCATTTGTTCATTTGTGTAAAGATCTGGTAAGAAAAACAGATCACTGATGAATATACCAAACTCGCGCAGCTAGCAATTACGCTAAGAGACCGCGCACTAGACTGGTGCATGATTCTAGACACAAACAGTCCCCTAGGAACAACCAAGACACTTGTCGACATTAATAAGCTACTGATTAACGAGTTTCAAAAGATGAGATCAGAGGACCAGTACATGAACAAGATGATCGAAATCAAACAAAGACTAGGAGAATCTTTATGGAAGATTGATCATAGATTCAAGCGATTGAAGGGAAAGATCAAATACCTTATGATCGATATGCAACATCAACACCTGTTTGTTAACTCACTATTACCACATTTAAAATATCCTTTACGACAACAGAAGTTTCAAATGCAAGAAGAGGCTCTACGGGAAGCCTTGCAACTGGAAGAGAACCAATACCAGTAGATGGACCTATTTATCGAAGAATTGAAGGAGGATTTGAAGAATCTAACATTTCAACTGAACTAGAATAAGAACAAGGACAAACGAGAAGTCGTTTGGTGCACCACATGCAGGATGGAAGGACACCATAAGAATGAATGCCCAACATTTGTGCAGTACATGGAAACAAGCATGCCAAATCCATTACCACAGGGAGGACTATGGTGTGAAATATGAAAGAAATCGGGTCATGACCCTTATCATTACACAATGATGCAGAAATACCAGACAGTTCCGAAGAGTTCATACTACACCTTTTGCAAATCAGTGGGCCACGATGATAAATATTGTAGAACCATGGAGCTGATGCAGGAAAGAACATCAGATGCATATAGGGTACAAGCCGAAATGGTGATTGGTCAAGCACCGCCACAGTTCAATCAAGCCCCAACTCCTTACAACACTACACAATCGCAGTATAATATTGCGCAACAACCATACAATGTTGTGCAGCCACAGTACAACCCGACACAACCCCAATACAACACCATGTAGTACAATCAGGCACCACAGTGTAATGTGTTGAGAGGTGATTGAGAAGGCTACAGAGGAGGATGAGCTAGAGGAGGTTTTAGACATGGTAGAGGACGAGTCACATGTCATAATTTCCAGTAGCCAGGAAATTATGCATGGAAATGTCCACTTCCACTAGCAACTTGTATGTATTGTCACGCATCGGACCACGATACAGAGAAATGTTCGACACTACTAGTAAATATTCAGGAAAAGAGGAACCAGAACAATCAGAATGTTCAGTGGATTTTAGCTGAAGAAAGGGATGATGGAAGAAACATCAACATAGTCACTCATGGAGGAACGAAAATAAGCATTGACGCAGTTCGACAGGAACCAATGTAGAACCAATGGGTAAAGAAGAACACTGAATGAAGAAAGTAGTTTAACGTGCAAAAAGAAAAGGAGACCTTTAAGGAATCCAGAAAATAATTTCAGAAGGAGGACACAACGTCGACTTCAATTGCGAAGTCATTCAAGGAAGCCCCAGAATGTGAGATGCCGCCCTCACTGGATCATACCAATGGAATGCAGCCCATGGGAAATGTAAGTACAATCAAAGGCTTTTTGAAATTATGCATGAAAGTATTAAGTGATCCATTATCTGTGAAAATAATGCAAAACATACTAGATAAATGTAGCAGTGGGACAAAATAAAAGCTAGAACCAAAAACTGTCAACCAACTACATACAAGAAGAAGAACAAGTAGGGAATTTAGATTGAATGCTAACATTGGGGATTCCAACATGGGAGACATTATACTAGATCTAGGACTCGAAGTGAATTTATTACCAAAGAAGACATGGAAATGCATGGGAGAGCCAACACTGAGATACTCAAATGTCCAATTGAAACTAGCAAACCAACATAGGGTCTTACCAATAGGTAGACTGAAATGAGTGATAGTAAATCTTGATGGAGTGTGCACTAAAGAAGATTTTGAAGTCATTGAAATAGTAGACGACACAACACCTTACCTGAGATTTCTTGGTATGGACTGGGCATTTGAGAACCAAGCCATAATCAATTTGAAAACTTGGAAAATGACATTTGAATTCAGAGAATACAGGGTCATAGCACCATTATATCCATCTGAAGGGGAGAGGTTTGTAGAACCCACTTGTCTGGACTTAGAGGAAAACAGTCAGTTGTACAGAACAATTGCGTGCAGTGAGGATTACGTAAACCCAACTACATACAAGGTACTTAGTTGGCAGAGCATTACTTCATGTGCAACAGACTCGGACACCAAACTATAAAACTGGCAGCAGAGACTACACGAAGTATCCACGAGAAGATGTGCAAGAATAGACTGTGCAGTAAGGTGGGTAGGCACAAAAATCAGGGAACCACCCAGTTTCCATGAACTAAATGATTTGGAAACATTCTTGACATATTAAGAAGACAAAGTATAACAGAATCAAAGATTGTTTTCACTCGACTTTGCACTAAAGGCCACACCCGCAAGATGGTGGGGCACACATATAGAGACAATCACAGACTAGTATCAATGTAAGCGATAACTATTCATAAGGTTCAACACAGAATAGGAAAACAACAAACAAAAAAAGTATGAATGTTAAGCCCTAATATTGGCTCATTACCCCTTAATTGGGGCATATTATATTAGTAATGTTATTTTATTTATGTCGCCTTTAGGCCATTAGTTGTAATTATACCTCCTAGTCTCCTATATATACTAAGGAGACATTTTCATTTTGAATCATCTTGTAATTGAACATTTAAGTGGGGTAAAAGGAGGTTTCCCCCTTGAAGAGGCTTATTATCTGAAATTATCTATTTTTCAATGTGTTGAGTACTTTTTCTGAGGTTTTTCTATGCTATATTGATATTTGGTTCTTAACATATGGTTTCAGAGCTCAAGGTCTTGGGGTTTCGCTGCTACATCTGAGACACCTTGGAATTTTCGCTATAAATTTTTTTCTACAATGTTTCAGAATCAATGGATTGGAGGATATTTATAATATGGATCAAGGTACGTTGGGTTCAAAATTCAGCTCCTGAGGCATTATACTTTTGGAGATACAACTTGTACAAGATAGGGTTCTGGAATCATCCTGAACTGAGTCATTGCGGAATTTTCGCTATAAAATTTTTTATGTAACGTTTCAGACCGTAAACTCTGGAGGGTATTTACAAAAATTAGCAAAGTATCTATGGTAAAATGTTTAGCTTTTGGGTCATCATAAATTTGTAGATATACCTTGTGTAAGATATGGTATCTGACTAGTCCTATTGACTAGTCTCAAGAAGGTGTTCCAGGTAAAACAATCATAACTTCTTTCTAGAGTATCCAAATTGAGTGGGACTGGTTTCATTGGATCTTGGACATTTTGTAGTATTTTTGGTGCAAGTTTAATAATTTTATATCAATTATTTTGTGTGGGGAACGCTATACAAGTGAGATCTTCTGGAAAGGCCAAAAATAGGAAAGTTGTGGGGAAGTTACCATAAATTCCACTTGGCACATACAATTTTGATCAGACCTATGGAATTACAGAGAAGAAATATCATAGAACTACATAAAAGAAATTTTCATACCCAGAAGGGCCGAAACTTGGGAGATACAACAGAAGAAATATTGTCTAGCAAAACCACCTCAAAATCAAGGTTCAAAAGTGATACTTGGCCAACATGCCACCCAAAAAGGGAACTTCTACACCAAATAAGCCTCCAGAAAATCCTACTTGGACTCTTGATGAAGGTGAAGAAATGTGTAGGGACATAAATGATTTACAAAAGAAGATAGTAACAAAAGACGAACTACAAGAGATGATGGAGGGTTTAAAAGGGGAGATCATGGAAGTATTGAAAATTTTCGTAACAGAGAAGACACCTAAAAGTGAAAATGCATCCCATGAAATTCATGACGAGGACACAAGGAAGGTGAATCAAGAATGGATAAACTCCAACTTTGGTTTGAAGACCAACCATGTTCCTAAGATTGATATGAGGAAGTTTGATGGCAAGGACCCAATCACATGGATACTTCAGATGGAGCAATTATTTGATCTCCATAATGTGCCACATACACAAAAGGTATGAA
>ML776993.1:87743-104596 GCA_009831015.1 Picea engelmannii
ATATGAATGTTGTTAGGGAAGTCCACTTTAAATCTTTTTCTCTCTGCTTTTCATTGAATATTTCTTTTCGAAAATGTAGTATCATCATGAAAATTTTAAATGGAAAGTAAAGAGATAAGTAAATTTGAACTATCAATTCAACCTTGACCCAAGGTGCCACGAGTAGGACTACACCCATCTTAATAAAGATTTTTCTATTTTCTTTTAGTCTCTTTTATTTTGAATAATAATGCTTGGTCAAAGTAGCATCTCATGCATCAATATATTAAGAAAAGAACTTGCTCGCACATGATATTTTACATGATTTAGTTCTTCCTTTATTTTACAGTGAGATGATAGTGGATCCAAAAGCTCAAGTTTATCTTTGGCCAAAATCGTTTCTTGAAAAGTTTTCTTTCGCTATTTTGATTTTGTGTACTTCTAATTTTGAATCCCATTAATAAAATTTGATTTGGTTTGTTGTGTGTTTTTTGTTTTCTTTGATTGCTTTGAATGAGTTTCTTTCTTATCTGTCTTTTTGAATCAATATATTTCTAATCAAAGAGCTATTGTCGAAGGAAGCATTTATTTTAAGAATTTTGTTTTTAAAGAAAATTGAAATAAGTTCAAAGAGGTCATGATATTAAGATATAACTCAGACAATTGATTTTTAAGTCAATTGTCACTCTCATTTTGTCCTCAAATTATCTTTGCTAGAGTATTACACCAGAGATATGGTTTAAATCTTTGAGAATCACGATGATCTTTAAACTTTTTACGCCGTCCATATTCTTAAGGAATCATTTTTAAGTGCTTCCCCATTCTCTAGATGATTTCTTAAAGGAAATCTAAAATCTCTAAACCATGATAAAACTTCCAGTTTTGAAAGAAAATAAATAACATGGTCAATTATTTACCTGTATTGCAATTAACCTCCAGTATCACCCCGCTCTCTTTGTCATCAAGAAATCTATAATTGTATTATTATTTAAAAGTGGCATAAGAGGGTTGGAAGCACTTAAGTGTGGGAAGTGTGTGTAAACCCATCAAGGTATTGAATAGGCTCACTAGCAGCGGGTAAATGCACACATGATACCAAGACAACTTCGTCGGGGTATTGAATAGACCTGTTGGCAATGAAGCAATGTCAGGTCGAGAGGTAGCAGGTATATGTTTTTAAATTAACTTTTATGGAAGTATACATCATGTGGATACAACTATTTGATGGGATTAAAGCATTTGAGTGGATTAAATGACATCCCTTTCGAGGCTTGAAGTTCTTTTATAAACATCATGACTCTTTGATTAAGGCATTATTTCAGGTCATAATCTTCTGCAAAGAAAATTCTATTGTCTGGTTATAACATTGAGCTTATCCTAATACTATATGGTCTTAGAGTGAATTTATTTAAGAGATCTTAAATCCTTTTATCAGTCTTATTCATTTCTTCTTGAGGAAATATTACCAGATCAAAGATAACTGCTTCACCCAGTAAGTCGCCATTTGTTGGGCCCCAACAACTCCCCCTAAATTTTTACAAAATTTAAAGGGCCCCAATTAGAATCTTGATAATTATAATGAGCTACAGAATCAACCTTTTCAAATAGTTCCATACCTTAGCTTACTTTGAGACAAACTTAAAACATTCACTGTAGTATGAGAAATTCATTACAAGAGTATATGTCAAAAGTTTGAAACGAGCATAGAAATCTCAATTTAAACAAAAACATTAATTTTTATCAACTATTTACTTTCGTTTAAATTATGATTATGTGTTCTTTCTTTTGCTCATTAGCAAGTTTGACTATTTTGAATAATGGGTTCAATACTTCATCAAATAATATATTGGTTGGTTTCACGTTTTCATGAAATCATTTGGTGATATTAATTAATTAAATTCTTTTTTCATATTGGATCTCATTTCAAAATAATAATAATAAAAGAATTATCTATCATTTGTTTGATTTTGTAAAAAAAAAAAATTAATATTTTTCTCTTCTCCATTAACTTGAAGCTTCTAGAATTTTAAGATCATATTTGAAAGCAAATTATAAACAATGTTTGTTTATAAGTTATAGTTAGTTTAAATTCATTTTTTATTTTTCTAGATTTTGTTTTATTCACAATTTTTAGGTTATTAATTTATGTTTTTTTTTTTGTTTCACAGGTTTCTATTATCAAATATTTGATATGGATCTGATCATAGCTTGATTTAATTATCCAAATACGTTCAATATGATTGATCCAAAAATAATTTTGGATTGCTACAAATAATTTTATGAGCAACAACATATAAAATTTGGAAAGGCGTCAAGATCAGATAGACAATTTTGCAGAACTGATTTCAGCCAAACCATGAGGAATTTGAAGAAACGGTTGAAAACCCAGAACCAAAATGGACCCATTTACCTTCCACGCAAAGATTTTCCCAAAAAAATGAACGATTTGAGAGATATTGATATCTTTTTATGAGGTAAATTTCAGGTGGCGAAAATTAATAGTGACGCCTAGCCTATTCATTCATTGTATAAATATATGAGAATGTTCAGAGCCATGTGGATCCAAGAATTGGAGAGGAGGATTTTAATCCTTTCTCTTTTGTATATTATTTCTTTTGTAAACTTTTCTTCTTTTCAAATGGAGTAATGGATGGTTGGAATCTTTGGAAGAATGGACGAGTATTTTCAAAGAAGAATATGGAATTCTAGGTTACTTAATGGCTTTTGTCCTGTGAGTAAAAATGTTTTATTTTCATTATAATATCTTCATATTATTTGAGTAATTGATTATGCATTGATTTAAATTAGCTTTAGTCTGTTTTATCAATACATGGTTAATTGATATCATTTATGTATTAATTTTTTCAGTCTTTAAGAGTCTATTATCTTAAAAATGCTTTCAGGACTACAATATGGGCATATGATTTTAAGAAAGAATATGGGAAAACAATTCATCTTTTGCTTTAGACCTGTGTGATGCTTATTCCATTTCATTCTTTCATTACTGTTATATTATGAAAATATTATTATTGTTGATTTTAGCTTTAGCTTGCCATCATATGGTGTTTTCATACTATTAAATGTTATATGCTCTCCATAATTTCTTATTCCATTTTTTTATGTGTGATCAATTGATCATTTGATTATTATGGAATTTATTTCTAATGTTAAATGATGGATAATATCAATACTCAGAATTGAGTTTTCTTTCGTTCTTAAATATTGATTATCTTAAGATCACATAATTTTTAATTAGTTGGCTTCCTGTTGTTATTAATTTACTCCAATATCAAATACTTCTTTGAATGTATTCTGGAAGTGCTAGTATTGTTCTATTATAGGTTTCCCTTAACAACAGTACAAGCATGAGATCATACAACACATAAAGATAATACCAGTTTCATTGATCAACGACAGGTTATTATGAGTGTTATTTAGTTAAGTTGTTTATGAATGAAACAATGATTACATTAATTAGCTTTGACTATTTTTGTGCCACTGTTTCAATCGTATTCATTTAGTATTTATTCATTTGATATCTTTAAAAAAAAATCCAAAAAGAGGTGTTATTCATATTTGATTCAGAAACTTTATCAAATAATCATTTTCACAAGATTTCATACAAATCTTGTAAACTATATATAAACTATTCATAATCATTTGTATATTCACATTCTTAGATAAATATTTGTGATTATTGTGTCGATTGTTAGAATATTTTCTTTAGTTAGTTTATTTTATTTTTCTATCTTTAGGACCCTAGTTGGCTAACGGATCCATTAAACCTGTCAGAATAGGTTACACCAGACAGTTTGGGTTATTTAGACAACCTCGAACCAGATCTATTCTTCTAGTTGATGGCATGTCAAATTTTAATCCTGTTACATGTGCAGGTCTGATATCTTTAGATTAAATGATCTGTGGTGTGTAGGAGGTTTTATTTATAAATGTCATCTATCATTTGCTTAATCAAAATACAAATGTTGTGATTATATCTTCGATTTAAATAATGGGATTTATCTTTGAGTTTTAAATTGAATGATAAAATGAATAGATTGCTTCTAGATTTATCTTGCTATAATCATGTATAATTATGAGATCACAGGTTTATGTTTTTGTTTCCTTTTCTGTCATTAAAACCTAAGCTGCCAATACATGTTCTGAATTTATTTAGAACAATCATTAGGTTCATTGTAGATTTCTCTCTTGGGCATGGCAGTTGGATGTTCACCACTCATGCAGATGCTTGGATACACCTCACTAATTCACTGACAGGATAACTTCTTTGTATTTTTCTGTCATTTACATATCATTGAAACTAGAATGTATGGTTCAGCTTTGACTATCCACATGTTCATGTTTCATTAACTTTTGTTTTGCAAGATTCTTTAAATTTATAAAAGAAAAACAATAAATATTTTTATGTGCTTTCTTTTTCTGCTTCCTAGAAGCAATTATTTTTCACATCGATTTTCGTAAGTTTCGATTAAAACTTGCAGCTTGTAAATCATGTAAATAAACGAGACTTGTATACCTTATGCTTAAATACAACTACTACAGTTACATTAGAACATATGTACATATATATATAGTGTTTAGTATTAGTTAGTTATTTCTCTCTTTTATTCGTTTCTTTTAGGATTCTTAGATTGGCTAACGGAGCCATTAAACCCGTCAGAACGAGTTACACCAAATGACTTGGGTTATTTAGACAACCCTCGACCTGACTCATTTTTCCAATTGACGGATGGTCATTTTCGTCTGTCAACACTAATGTGGCCAACAATTCACAGAGACTAGAAAGAGTACTGTCAGAGATGCGATGTCTGTCGAAGGGTAGGAAAACCCAATAGAAGAGACAAGATTCCACTACGACCAAAAGTAACATTATAGGAATTTGAAAAATGGGAAATCAACTTTGTGGGACCAATTAGCCTACCAACCAAAAGAACAGGGGCAAGGTACATTATCACTGTGACGCAATATCTAACAAGACAGGTGGAAGCTGCACTAGTAAAATATTGCAGCGCAGAGACAAAAACACACTTTTTGTTTGAACAAGTAATCATGAGATTTGGGTGCCCAAGAGTCTTGATGAGTGACCAAGGCACACACTTCATAAACAACACCATTCGTGCAATGACTGAATAATTTGAAGTCCATCACCAAAAAATCACACCGTATCATCCACGGGCAAATGGCATAGTAGAATCCTTCAACAAAATTCTGGACAACGCACTAATAAAGATATGTAACATCAAAATAAATGACTGGGACGTCAAGGTACCAGCAGTATTATGGGCATATAGGACTACATGCAAAAATTTGATAGGACACACACAATTCAAACTGGTTTATGGCCAAGAAGCAGTAATGCCATTAGAATGTTTAGTACCCAGCTTGCACATAGAAGCTATCACACAAATGATGGAACGAGGCGCAGTACAATAAATACTAAATTCTCTATTGAATATGGAGGAAGACCGAATCCTAGCAAGATTCCATCAACAAGTGAAGAAAGCAGGATACAAAGCTTGGTACGATCGACTCATCAAGAATAAAATGTTCAAGGAATGAGATCTAGTATTAATGTATGACAACAAATCGTTTGAGCACCCGGGAAAGCTTAGAATGCATTGGTTAGGACCATACGAAGTAAAATCTATCACAGACGAAGGAGATGTATAGTTAATAGATTTAATAGGTGCAGAAATCATAGGAATGACCAATGAGAGCCGACTAAAATTGTATAAGGACAGTCGACCACCCACCGCGCAGTAAAAAAAAAAAACTGGAAAAAGAGCAAAAAGGAAAGAAAACTAAAGAAGGCGCAGTATGCCAGAAATAGGAAGGCCACATGAAGTTGGAAATTTTTTTTTGGAAAAGGAATGAACAACGATTACATACAAAGTGAAAACAAGTGGGAAACGTAAATTCGACAAAAGCAGGATGACAAGACAACACTAATCAAAATTAAAGCATGACAAAGACCGATGGAACATCACATTAAATGCGCCAACTGGAGCTGACAAAGAAAGTGTAATGGAAAGTACGAAGCATCCACAGATGCATTGAACCCACAATTAGGATGCATTAAACACATAATGAAGGAAGCATCCTCGAAAAGCTTCATGACAAGCCCATACAACATGCGAGCACGAGAGCAACTATTCTATTCATGAAAGGAGAACAAAGAGAGAGTAATATCAATCAAAACAAACAGAGCGAGACTACAAAGCTCACAGAAGCTATTTGAAATCAACAAATGTTTGATAGTCACCACTATGGCACCACCGAAGCCAGCAAAAGCAGGCTAGAATGCCATGCCGACTAGGGTGCAAACTAGGTCACGAGGACCATGGGAAGAAAATGACCATCAACAACCGAAGATTGTCGATATCGACGAAATCCCATCCCCAGAGATGATACCGGTGAACTCTACACCAATTGTGGAATAAATTCAACAACCACAAGTAGAGGCCATGAAAGTGGATACACCAGTAGTGGCGCAGGAGCCTCAGAATGAGAAAGTGGAAACCCAAAAGGAAGTGCAACCAGGAAGCACTGAAGCAGCCTTGGAAGTTAACAGAATGACACAGAATCTAGAAGTAGCAGTGAAACTAGACGAATGTCAAATGACCCTATTAGGTGAAACAACAGGGGAGACCACTGAATATTCCTCGGCTTGGCCAACATGGCTTACGGGGAACAACCGGAAGCTGGTGGAACTTCGATCGAGCCACTAGAGCAGGAAGACAGAGTATAGATACCGAGCTCACACTGCAAGAATCCTATAACATAAATTTTTCTACCATGCATACTAGCTGGAGTACAGGTAGAACCAGAGCTACTAGGTCATGTCGGGAAGCTCAAATATTTAGACCATGACATATCAGACGAAACCAATTTCCCAAAACTTGTGAGGAGGGTATTTATAGAGACCATAGGTGCAACCTGGCTGGGAGAAGATATTTCCCATCCATACCAGTGGGAAACTGGGCTGGAAAAAACAAGAATCTTAGGTCTGCTGACCTTACCACATTTTGGCAGAGGCTAGTACACGACAGCCTACGTCAAGCAACTGTTAGCAGTCACACATGGAGGGGACATATGTATGGACAAAATTGTCCCCATAACTATTGATATTATCTCACAAATCATAGGGTTACCAACTCGGGGTATGGATCCTGCATTGATTATGGATGACAAATCCAAGGAGAAAGCGCTAACAGAGAAAGTGAAGAAAATGTATGGAATTTCCAGGGGAACGAGAGGCATCATGATCAAATGAATCAACAACACAGGTACACAATTGGGAACAGGTATCTTAGCCTACAAATTACTAAGAAAATGTTGCAAAGATGAAGTACCAACGAGATTCATTGCAGTTGCAGCTCAGTGCACTGAAGGCACCTCAATGAGTTGGGCACCATATTTATTGAACTTATTTCAAGAGGACTAGAAGGATGCATAGGACCTAGGCACATACTTCCATTACTCATGGCTCATCACCTTAATAGCCTTCATGGGATGGCGGGAACCAGGGTATGCAATTTTTTGTACCAAACCACAGCCAACAGGAGCTAGATACCTACTACTGAGATCCGAGCCGCAGTCCAGGCATAAGAGGGAGAATAGAATCATATTCAAATCATACCTACATGACATACATGAAGCTATCAGTCTATCATGGAGAATAACACTAGAGGTCATCGCGTGATATGTAGACATCGCCAACTTCTGAGCCAAATGACAAACAATGTGGATACAACTAAGGCAGGATCCATATAAATAGTGGCTACATATGTGCTATTCCATCATAGAGGGTGATATCAACATGGTCATCAATGAATGGCCCGATGAATGGAGAATCCCAACCATTACCTGGGAAGTCCCAGAATGAACAATAGAAGGAGAGGAGGAGAAGGCGGAAATGCAACCCCCGAAAATCCAAGTGCCCAAGAAACCAAGAATGGGCCAAGGAAAGAAAAACCAGGCAGATGAAGGGTCAAAGAAGACAAGAACCCAAAAAGGGAAGAAAGAGACTACAAAAATAGCTAACAAACAACATAAATAGGTTGCGGGAGCATAGGAGACCACCCCAAATCCCAATACGCAAGAATCAGGGGGAACTAAGAGACCGATAGTGCAGACAGGAAGTGCGTGCAAGAAATAAAAGGTGCAATGAACATCACTCGACTACACAATAATGGAGGAAGATGGGGAAATGATCTCCAAAATGGTCCAAGATTGTCTAGCAGAGGACTTCGATTATGCAACACATCACAGGGATAAACTGCAAAAATAACTGGTAGAGATGGGGTAGTTCCTTAAGAAACTTCAGGAAATACAAATAGAAAGCACAAACAGAGGCATAGAACCATCAACACCATAGACCAACGAGAGAGTGGAGGTAGAAGAACGAGACCCAGTCCACTCAATGCCACACACAAACAAAATGATCTACATCACACCTAAGATGTTGTGCATGGATGAAATCGTGGGGAAGAAACCCCTGAAGGATTTAAACCACATCCAATTGGTGTTGATGTAGATTCCATAAAGGGCACTACACAAGTTACAGGTGAGCATCTACCACGAGGTAAAGTCTCGTGCACACAAAAAATTAGTCGAGCTACAACAAGTAACAAAGAAGTGGGAGGTGCTGGACAAAGATTGGGAGAAGGCCAAGCTCAAAACTCAGGAGGAAAAATAACATAGGAATGAAATGGAACGAAGAGTGGGAGGAATTTTTGAGAAACTTCCAAACACCATGCAAGGAAATGAACTCCCCATAGCAGAAACAATCGATCAGATTGAGAAGACCATCGAGCAATATCAAAAGGATATCGAGACTCTCCGAGAGAAGATTACAACAACCACTCCACCAGCAGTGAAGGAGAAAAGGAAGAAGGAAGAAACAATGCAGCTACAGGAGATAGAGCAATAGGCTAGCACAACAGTTGATTTGTTCGACAAAGCAACGCAACTTTGGACAAGGATGGAGGAGGATCCACAAGTCCAACGTTGGGACAAGGAAGAGGAAAGGATCAGTGCAGCGAACCAAGAGCTCAAGCAGAGGAAAAATACCATATCAATCCTAGAACGAGTCAAAGGGATGCAAGATATTAAGAAGATGCAAGCATAAATTATCACTGTGCAAACGTAGAAATAGGAGCACCAGGCTCAAATAGAGCCATTGCAAGAATGGGTAGCAAAAGTACTCGCACAGGAAGAAGGATATAAAACACAGATAGCATAGACCTAGGCAGAATGTGTGGGATTGCTGAGCAATGAAGTGCCAGTTCAGGTATTGGACACCATGAAGGAGAAGACCGTGCAGGAATTGACAAAAGTAGTAGAGCTCAAGGAAAAGTTCTAGATGATCACCAAGGATATCGATGAAGCTCAGAAGGATTAGCTGACTCGAGACGAGTCACATGTCAGTGTTGGGGGCTTGTTGGCAGCAGGCCGAAGTGGAAAGAAGGATGATCATGGGGAAAGAAAGCATGCAAAAACTGAAGTAACAGCTGGAGGGAAACACAACACGCGTGCATGCATGAAAGTGTGCACAAGGGAAGTGACAGCTGGGAGGAAGAAAAATACACGCGCATGGAAGGAAGACTTAAGGTCGGTAGGGTTAGGGTTTTTTTAATACATTGTAAATGGTTGAAGTTCCCGATAGATATAAATATATATACGTAGGTATAATAGAGGGTTCCCGTTTTTGTTGTGTAAGGCCGATTCTTGATTAGTTTGTCTCTTTATTGTTCATGTTGAACATGTACAAGTCAATGCGATATATAATATTGTGGTGAACTATTTTGTAATTTGTTGAGCTAAGCACAGAGGAGAAGAGGGAGATCTGAGGATTATATCGCAGGTTGAGGAGCCCAGTGTGATCTAGTTCGCATCATATAGATCTTACCCATATGAGGAGTAGTGTAAGCGCGCAACGTTGGAGATGCATAACTACCATAATAAAAGAGTGAAGAGCCAAATATTTGTGGACATATCCCAGGAGGGGTTGAACCATGGTAATATTTTTGTAATGTGATTAATGCATGTATGCCTTTACTTTTCTTCAGCAGTTAATTTGTACGCTTAATAAATGAGTTAATATATTGTTATGGAATACGATTGTGTTGCTCGGGAAATAAACTGTGGTAGATCAATGCATGACCATGAATAACAGTAGATTGCAATCACAATTCATAGTGCATGGCTCTGAATAATAAACCCATATCTCATACTCAATCCTAGGTTGTAAACACCCGAGTCTTACAACCACCCATTTAAAGCTATCTCGGGTGAGACTGTGTAGTGCATTTTATGTATTGTGTTTCCTTTTGGTTTACTAGGAGGGTTGATAGTTTTAGAGGCTTTGTTGGAAACCCGAAAGACATGAACCCTGGGTCAATAAATCAGTTGGTCAAGAAATAAGAGTAAGTAACAGATAACCAACAACATGTTCCTTTCTTTTCATATCACATCATTTCTATATCATACTTACATGCTTTCATTGACATGTTAGAATATAATTTTATTTTGAAGTATTTACTTTTGGATTTTGATTATTTTTCATAAGAATAAGGGGTGCTAGTGCCACCCTTGCTTGAGTGTGTAGGCACAGGTTGTTCCATAGATGATGAGGTTCTCATATGCTCTATGGTGAGCACATGTCCCTGAGTAGGAGCTCAATTTTACCCCCATATACTAGGGGTAACTATGGATATCATGTCTCGAAGCCCACAAATAGCAGACATGGAGTGTCAAGAGACAAATTGACTAGCATAGTCCCACATGTCTAATCTTATTCATTGATGCACCATCATACATCACCAACAAAGAAGCATTCACCACATCATCCTGGCCACAAAGGAAAACTGCTCTTACTTCATGAGGTAATAAGTCGAGTATCATGGTAAGTTTCACCCTAATAATTGAAGCATTTGAACATGTTGTGAAGAATTATTTTTTGATTATAGAATTTTTTCTTGGAAATTATTCTTTTTTCCTTATTTGACCTTGGTGGGTGTCATTTCGTATGAGTAAATTGGTCACCCTTGGGTATAGGGTGTTATTTGGGGTCCCTTGAAGATTCATCATCCATTCCTTATCATACTTGTCACCCTCCATGCTCTTTCCTTTTTGTTTCCTCATCTTTTAGGATTTTCGGGTGTACTGACCCAAGAAGGGATTGTACCTCATTTCGTAAAAAGAAGGGGTTGAAGGCCCAGAGGGAATGTAGCCGGAAAAATATAAAAGATAAAATCATAACCTTCTATAAAATCATAACCTTCTAGATGTTTTCCCAAAGAGGTCTTGAGAATGATGAAACGTTTCTCGTAAAAGAATTGAATACTTGGAGATTTTAGATTATATAGATGTCCCACTTGTTGAGGTATGTACACGCATGAAGTGTCCTTTTCTTTCCATGCATATGGAACTCTATGTACATATAGCTTCAAGCGACATTGTGGCAATCCTTTCAATTCTTATGTTACCCAATTGAAGTACCCATTTGTTCTGGACTTTATTTAATTAATGGAAAATAAATGGGCCTGGAAAAAGGATGCATTGAAAATGAAGGTTCATCACACCCTCTACAAAGGAACCCATAAATGAGACAATATGAAACCTTGTATGTCATGAACCCATGCCCAGAGGTCTTACCCACTCCACCTCACACTCATACATGAATTAGATGGGTTTCTCTTGGAAAACAACCTTGACTTGAGGACTGCCTAGCGCAATAGAATGCCTTGACACCCCTCCCACACCTAAATTTAACAAATTGTATAACATATTTGAGAATTTGTTTATCTTGAAAAGGGGGGTTTAATGTGCATGTTCGGTTGGATTGATTATTAGATGTTTCTTACTTGTCATGATTCTTGTGACTTATAGACCCTTGGAGGGTGTACCTATTTGTATTTGAAAGACCTTTCCTGATGGACATGTATTCATGAGGAGATGACTTGTTTGAACCTTCACGGGGGATTTGGATCCCAAGTATGGATGTACAGACTTCATATTTGGGGAAAGCTAGTCATCACTATTGCATAGGAGATCATTTCCTTTGGAGGAAATCTGTCAAGCCTAGATGGAGGGATCCCACCTAAAATCTAGCCTTTGGAGGCTTGGACATCACTTACCTAGCCTATGACGTCACCATGAAGAAGGATAGGGTTTTATCATATTGAAGGAGGTTATGGAACATGTGGCATTGTTATTTTCCTTTGGAGGCCCAATGTTCCACTAAGAAACCTCAATATTCCACATTGGATGCCCAACGTCACCCTAGAAGGGCATGATGTCACCCTTTGAGGGTCATTTTGTAAAAAAATGAATTTATTTTTAGTTTTAATGAGCAAATTAAGAAGTAGGATTGAATTTTTGAAAAGATACAACATTTGGATAATAAGTCTAGGATTTCCCATATAAATATGGCTAGCCCAATTCACTTTTTACATAACTTTTCCTCACAAGAGGAATTTGGATTTGGAATTTTCTCCCTTTACGGGGTTACTTGGATGAATTACTAGTGCGCACCTGTTGGAGACTTGCTTCAGATATCTTTTTGGTGATTTGTGGTGGAAAGTTCTACAACTAGGTGTTTATTGCTTGATTATTCTTGGTGAGGTAAGTAAAATATGCAATCTATTTTCATGCTTTGAATGGTTATGGTGTATTTTACTTCTTCATGTTTAAGATTATAAAATTATTTGCTCTTAAACCTTAGGAGAGGGACATAAGGTGTTTCTCCCTCTCTCTAGTTCTTTCCACTCATAAAAATTATCAAAGTTATCTTAAATAGGGTGGGATTCTAAATACCTAAAACAATAACACTTTAGAAGCATTATTCTAGATGCTAATTGCATAAATATATTTCAATAGTCTAAGGAAAGATAGATTCACAAGGGCCTAAAAGTGCTTATTCTCTAGATGAATTTGTCTTCAAGACTTGAATTATTGAGGCCTTGAAGTGCCAACACCTTTAGCATTCATCTATTTTTTCCTTTGACAAGTATTATCAATTGATTTCTCCAAGTTATTGTGCTGCTATATTTGACTCCATGATCCCTAAGGGAACTAGTTTCTACATTTCTGTTACTTAGGGATTGAACAAACAAATTTTACACTCTCTTCTTTGAATCTTTTACTAACTAATTCTAACCCTAGTTTATCTTGAATTACTAATTTTGTGGTTGTTGTTGCAAAACACTAGTACAACCAACTTAACTGTTATTGATTTGATGCATTATTAACTCTAATTGATAGGTAATATTACCAGAATTTTCTTGTAACCATTGCTAATCGATCTATCTAGTAATTGCTAAGTTTTCATTATGTTTTCAAGCATTTCTGAAGTATATTTTTTGCAGTTGTTGTAAACTTTTACATTTTTGCAATTTTATATCAGCTAGCTTATTTTTACATTTGTCTACTATATTTTTAGGCTTTACTATCATTTTGTACTTGTAATTTCCATATATATTCTCTATTGTTCTTGTTCCAGAAAGGTACACAAGTTACTCTTCATTTTCCTCAATCTCTCAGACATAGACCTTGTGATTTTGGTAACCAATGAGAGGGGGGATAAACTTGAACATAACCTTAGCTTTCCAACCCTTTAGGTTACCAGGGATGCCTCCCCCAGGATAAACCTTACCTATCCATAAAACGTGGGGAGTTCCTATTAAGGTGACAATGAGAGGTTATCATGTAGTTATGCCAATTTTCCCTACTTGTATTGGGATTTGGATAAGTACAAATTGTGAAATAACATTTTGTTGTCATTGCTGGGGAGAATTGAGTAAATGTTCCTCAACAACACATATTTGGTGAGATTTTTCCTGAAACCCTTATCTTACAAAGCTTAACTGGAAATTCCACTGAGGGTGATTCCCTCACTTCATTAGATAATTTTAGAAGGATTATCTGGCGACTCCATTGGTGACAACCTAATAATAGAAAACCATGGATTCTTCATGAGACCCAGGTGATATTTTAAACCCTTATAAATTATAAAAATCTCGGGTTACCCTCAGGGAATGCCTGCAAGGTATGAGAAATGACTACTAAGGTTCACTGGTAATGATGTAACCTCGACTGAAGAGCATATGGATAATTTTTGGGCTTTCTTCCAAATCAATCCAGTGAGTGATGATGTTGAAGACTTGGTGATGAAAATATTTTCATCCACTCTTTATGATGATGCTAGAGTATGGTATGAGGGTCTCCCTAATAAATGCATCACAACCATGGACCAATTCGAGTAAAAATTCTTGAACAAATGGTTACTTCACAAGATGTTTCCCACCCTAGACATTCAACATATTCCAGGGTACTTGTTGAGACCATTTTGTGCTTCCATGCTTTCCTTCCACATTCTATTTTCCATACTTATTTACTCCATTTATTTTCCCTCTTCTACATCTCCCCTTATTCCATTTTTCTTTTATCCCTTTTTGGTTACTATACTTAGTCATATTTCAATTTCACGGGTTCGCGGGATCACGGGTTGGTGGGATTTCATTTCCACCCACTTACTTATTTCATAAGTCCATTTTATCACTTAGTAATATTTAGTTTCGTGGGTTTGCGGGTTCGAAATTTCACTCTCCATTTTTTGTGAGCTTCACTTTGCACCCCAAGTTTTGTGTTCTACATTTCAACCATTAGCCATGTCATGGGTGTCGGGCTCCAAAGTATTTAATTTGTCTTTCATGCAAGTCCGACCAACTATTCCTCTACACTTAGTGTATTGTTTATCATCTATACAACCATGGGTTGGCAGGTTCCAAAAAATCCTATATTTGAATTCTCTCTCACTTGTCCCCACCCTTTTTGTTTCTTTTCCTGATACGCATTAAGTATTGTTTAATTCTAACAACTGTTGTGCAGGCCTTGAAAAGATCATCATTAATGGAGAAATGATTGAGGAATTACTCATTAAATATCATTAAATATTCATTTTCCAAGCGATTAAAATGTCATTTTCTTTTCAAAAAGATTTATTTGATATTATTATCCCATTGAAGAAATAGTTTTGTCAACCTATGGCAGCATCAACTAGGCAACAATTTTGTGGTGACACTCTGAATATATTTGGTCATGAAGACCAAAAATTCCAGTGGTCGAGAGCATATTTTTATTATTCCTCTCCTCCTACACAGAAAGATGTATTTTGGACATATGGAATCATTTGTGATGGGTGTGTTCCTGAGTTTCTTGATTGTAAGGAAATCATTGCATGGTGTGTGGAAAAGTACGTACCAAGTCAAAGAATTATGCAACTCCAGGATAATTCTTTGATTTCTCTTTCACCTCAAGTTTTTCGCAAGATGTTAAAGCTTCTAGATCCAACTCTTACTTTCAAAGGTGAATATTGCAAACAATTCTTGAAGAAATATAACAATGGGCTTGACCTCCTGCTGGAATATTTGGAGAATCTTGCATCTATCCCAATAGACATAACTAGAATCTAGGTTGAGTCTTTACAAAATACTTATCAAGAAATTACATGTATATTTACTAGGTTGACAAGTTAGGAAATCATTGCTATGATTTTATATATTCTGTATTTTACAGTACAAGAACAAGCCATTTTTTATTGGGAAAAACTCATCTCTATCAAAATCTTCTATCATTTATCACACTATAAAAAGGACAAAAAAATATTTATGGCCTCTTGATTGATATTTTCTATTGTGCATTGTTGTCAATTCCCAAACTTAGCCATCAATAAGAGGGTGAATTGCGAAATCGATCTAGTTAAATTTTGGTATCAGGCATTATGGAGGCATAAGACCCCTCTATTTTTTTATGAATTTTATAATAATTTTTTTTCGGTCTTCAAAAATCTTTTGTTTGGCAAAACAATCCAAGGATATCTAATCAATATACCATATTTTTAGAGAAAAGGGGGACAATAAAGAAAATGGAGAATCACAATATCCTAAGGATATTTTTCTTGAAAGAGAATCCTTCTTTTCTCCCGTATCATGTATCTAATAAACTATTTATTACAGAGGTGGCAAGGTAATATAACTTCTGGTTACATTTTTTCCATGCAAAAAGGAAAAAGAAGTTTATTCCCCTACCATGGAATATTGGAGAGTTCATGTACAGAAATATAAATAAAATTGACGAATTTGCAAATCATTTTAACAATGTGAGTTTAAAGTATGATGAAAGGATCAAAGGTTTTGATCTGAACAAAATATTTGTTGGGCATATGCTTTTAGTGAGTTTTAGTAATGCCTTCATTCAAATTGTATTGAATGAAGAAGAAGAGGGTAACAACCAAAGCACTCCTGTACATAATGTTGGCGATTTAGAAACATTACTTAATAGTAAAGAGGAAAAGGTCCTAGTGAAAGAAGTGCTCAATCCCAAATTATTACTCCTAAGAATACTACATCCAGGAGAAGTACTCTATTGGCCCACCCAATCAAAAATATTGTCAACAATAGTTCCAGTGGAGGGGGAGAGAAGAATCCTCCCCCTGGAAAAATTGAGAGTTCACACAAGTTTCCTATGAGAAAGAAAAGAAAAAACTTAGTGCAAGAGAAAGAAGATAATCTTATAGAAAATGACATCCAAAGTTTTTCCTTGGAAGATATGGAACTAGAAGTAGACATTGAAAAAATATTTCCTGCAATAGTGTTGGACACACCTACCACACTTAGAGGGGGGGTGAATGAGTGTGGGGCTCTTTTTCCTAAAACTTCCCTCTTGCACAAAAACTCATCAATTAGCATTCAACATTTATTCATTACCCATTGTTGTCATTTATAACTAGTTAGATGTGAGCACATATCAACAACATATATCAGCAATATATCATCAACAAGTCATCACCACAA
>ML776993.1:120089-152971 GCA_009831015.1 Picea engelmannii
CTAACTACTACTAATTTATTGAGTTATTAAGTGCATACAAGATTCATCAACACATGGAGATCACAATATATTCAAGATGTAGAAGCACAAGCAAAGATCTGACCTTTTTATTATGAGCAGTGTAAGATCAATACAATAGATGGTCGATCTGGAATAAACCTCATATGGTCGTACAAACAATAGATATGAGCTACTAAAAAATGCTCCCGTCAATACAAAATAAGCCTCCAAAGGCTGGATATACAATGAAGACTGAATCAAGCAGATCTGAGTCGTACAAATGCTCAACCTCCAAGCTGGAAAGTGCCATGTCCTACTAGAATGCTGAAGCCCTCAATAATTCTACCCTGCTACCAAAAGTGTCCAATCATCCCAAGAAATATGCTAAATGATAGATCGGGCAACTGTAAGGACAACCCAGATGTTCAAATTCCCAAATCCACTCTCAAACCCCTTAGATCTGAATTCCTCCACTGAATGGTGCACCCCACTGGATGAATGAAACCCTAGCTGGTTCGGCCCTGATGAAGGAGGCCTCCAAATTCTCTGAAACTCTCCAAGAATATAGATCGGGCTATGAGAATCCCATGGGAGAAGTTTTGGACTCGGATCTCAAGCATATCTCCCTAGATCTGAGTTTTATTGAATCACAGGACATCCCCTATGGCTCCAAGACATCCCAATCTGCAGACAAATGTAGAATGATGATAACCCTCTAGAAAATCCCTCAAATTGATGGTCCTTCCCCTGCAAACAAAACCCAACTGTCGAAATGGCCCTAGGCCCTCAAGATAATATGGATCGAACCTCCCTCTAGATGATGGTGCGCCCTTGCTGGAAACATAAGAACAATACGACCTGCTACCTTCTGAAGCGCTAGATGGAGATGGGCTGAGACTAGAATGGTGTGGAGGAGTCTTTCATCCCCGAGACCAAGCTGCAGAACAAGGTGAGTGGATATTTCACCACTAAGTTTCTCACAAGGGTTTGTACAGCAAAACCCCCAAACTGAATGCTCAAGAGAAATAGAAAATGCTAATCCAAAACCATAATGAGTAATAGGTTCGCCCCAGCTTCTTACTTATACTTTTCCTTCTAATTCTCTGTTGAGTTAGGTTAACTCCCAAGGTTAATCTTCTATTCTTTTGTTGAGTTATCTTTTACTCCTTTATCCTTTTCCTTTCTTAAGTCAACTTAAAAATATAACTTTTAACTTCTTGACTTTCCCCCCCTCAGTGTGAGACTATGACCTAGTGGGGGTGCCCGGGCCACTGAGTCTCCTCATCACCTCTCTAAGAGGTGGGGGATATTACACATAAATCATCAGTCAATCAATCCTTTGACATCAATCAATCAAACCATTGGCATCAATGACAACATGATCCAACAAATAGAACAACAAGATCATATGGCTCAGCAAGATTCTTTATTGGAAGTCATTGGAAATGAGACCTTTAGTGAAGAAGAATCCTTCACTTTTCAAAGTGTTGTTTTTGACAAAGAATCTAAAAAGTTGATTGGAGAAAGAAGTGACCAGAAGAATAAAAAGTGAAAGTCCGTCTTAGAGGTCAACCTAAAGTATATGCGATTGTACCATATTTCAACAATCCATAGGGAAACCGAGGACGCACTCAACGAATCTATTGATTCTTTAGAGGTTGAGAATGCCAAATTAAAATAGAAGATCAAAGAATTTGAGACTTCATTGATGCATCTTCTAATGTTGTCCAATCCTTTGAAAATGGTCAAACCAACTACACCCGGTATTAAGTTAAAGGGATCGTCAATTTTTCTCACAGCAATCCAAAGTTATGTTGAGAAAAATTATTAAAAAGAGAATGTCATTGGTAATAGAAGGATGGGAGGTATAAAAAAATATTGTTTTTTTCGGTTCAAGGGCCCATGCATTTCATGAATATCTCCAAGCTGATTTAAAGAAGGAAGAAGGATTCTACACAGATGTTGTTTTACCATTTGGGATAAAATTCTCAAACATGATAGAATTGAAAAGGAGAGAAGAGTATTTTCCTTCTCCAAGTCGAATTAAACATCTGAATGCATGTTGGAAAGAAAATATAAAGAATTTGAGTAACATTGTCCAAGCATGCAGCGAAGCCATAGTGAAAAGAGAACAATTATTCAGAAGGCTCACAGAGATATATTTGGAAGGAAGCATTGATGAGGTACAATATCCTAAGTGAATTCTCAATTCAATTTTTATGACAAGGAAAACATTTGATGAACAAGTGGACATATTAAAAGGATTATCGGTTGAAAAATTTAATGGCATAATTGAATATGATGAAGAAGAGATAGATAATTGTTGGTTGATTATTCTATAAAAAATCAAGATATTGAGGAGGAAATCCATGGAATTTCTCATGACCTAAGATATTTATAAGGTGAATTGTTTAATATCAAAATTAGGCATGAAATAAATGTTGCGCCAATGAAAAGTTACATTGAAGATTGGTTTAAGAAGGAAATTGATAAATTAACTAAATAAGTCCAAGAAAAAATAGTTGAGATGGTTCCTATAACCCTCAACGAGGAGAATTAAAGGACAATAGAAAGAAAGTAAAGGGAGAGAGACCATCATAGTTGTAATACCCCAAGGCCGATCCCAGTTGAAATTGTAAATATGTTTTATAGGCTGGTGAGCGAAGTGATTATAATCTAGGAGGCTTATCTGTTGAATTAGGTTGGAGAGCCTAGATGCTAAAGGCCAATGAGCCTATTATTGTATATGTAAACACTCATAGAATTAATATAATACATCGTTGTGTGTAGACCGACCATGATAAAAGAGTATGGGGGAATAAACTCCACTAGGAAGGGAAAGGGAGGGCTAAGATCCTAGGAAAGGGGCTAAGCTAGAGGAATTATTTCAAAAGGAATATTATAATATTATTCCTAAAGGTTATGGTGAGGATAATTATTTTATCCTAAGTTCTTATGGGAAGGTGAATGAATCAAAAGTGGAGAGAAATGAGCTCCAAGAGAGCCATGTGCCATCAAGGGTGCATGCAAATATATGTGGTGAAAATAGACTATTTTTCCATCCTTCCCCATTCACTCACGCAACCATTGACCCCAACAATGGAATATCTCAATGCCTCATGCACACCATCAACAGTGTTCTCATACATTTCCTGTTATGCACAATGCACTTGTACATTGCCTGAGCCCGTACTGTACCTTACCTAAATGTTGTTCCTGCCAACATAGTTCCTTGCCTGAGCATGGTTGTTCTCATTACTTGTTCCATACCCAAACTTTGCTACTGCCATCACCCATACCTAGTTGACTTAAGAGCTGGAGATAAGTGGGTTTTCAGGCCCGTGAGCATCTCTCTCCAGGTGAGAAAATTGTTGGGAAAGTGAATTCCTGCAGGATCCCAACTGCAACTACAATGCTCAGAGACTTCTTGTATAACTTGTTGCTAAAGCCCTGGAAGGGAACTATGACAGTTGAAGGACTGTTCAATAGAGAAGGGAAACACTTCCTAGGGTGGGACATGCATGTGGGGAATTAGAGGCTGTAGGTTGTTAGTGTGAGTTGGCTCCCGAGGAAAAACCATTCCTGTTAACTATGTAACTTCATGTTGCCTTGGCCTAGTTAGGAATCCCTTTACCTGGGTGGAGTTTAGTCCCAGCTCGGGGGTGACCCACTGCTGAGAGTCCTGAGCAGCATGGTATAAGTTTGGGAGGATCGTGGAAGGTCTTCAAGTAGTTGGTGGTCTTATATAAAAATATAAGTATCAATTATGTGTTCATCTTCATGTTGTGTATTTATACATGTCTTTATATTTATGAGTATTTCCTATGTATGGTGTATGTATACGATTACTGTTATTTTTGCATGAATCTTTGTATTCGAAGAATGTATTTGTTAGCTTAAGTTTTATATATTTGAAGTTCTGCAAGAGTTTCTGTGTGTCATATCCCAATAGGTCTATGGATGGGTATGTTACATATCAGAGCATGAAAGTATATAGAGAGGTGGCATGGCACAACCTAAAGGTGTCCGGGTATGTTAAAATTTGGTATCAGAGCTCCAGTTTTCAACATTGAGCCTGGATGGGCAGTGTAAGTGGAAATTGAAGCAAATATTTTAGAGTGAAATGATTTTAAAATGGACATAATTCGAGTTTCAGAGTGTCCATGAGTGCCAAGAGGGAACTGAGAGCACACCTTCATTGTGTTTGAAAGATCAAAAGGTGTAGCAGTGCAGAAAACTTCAATGAACGTAGGATATGTTAGGGAAAGGTTCGAATCTTTCACAACCTTCAGATCTGGGAAAAGGAGCATGATGGTTAACCCCTTCAAGTCCTTCAGACTTCGCTGCTTCGACAATTTTTAAGATTTTGACAAAAGGAGGCAAAATCCATGAAGCTCTGAAGTCTCATAGTGAATCTACACTGTAGATGATTTGGGATAAGGAAAACCGTTGGATCCCCCAAGTGGTTAGGAAGTTTAGAGTTTGGGAAAATTTAGTTGTGGTTGGGCGGGGTGGAGTTTTCCCAAAGTTCGGAACCAATCTGGACCATTCATGTTCGGGTACATGTGTCTAAATATTAGGAAGTGTTCGTAGTTCTGACGTTCGACAGCTCTAAGGTGGGCTGGTGGTCAGCAACGAAATCCTCTGAAGCCTGAAGTGTTGAAGTCCTATAGCATCGGAGAAAAGTGGAACCAATCGAGAATTCGAAAGGTTGGAGATCGAGAGTTTTAAAGTGTGCAGCTGAGAATTTTTTCGAAGTCCCGAAGCCCCTAAGTTCCAAAGCTCCAGAGAACAATGTTCAAGAGTTCAAAAGTTCGGCATTTGGGTGTTTTGATGTGATCTGGTGTGGGATTCTCTAAAATACCATAGTCCCAAAGTCTCGGAGTGTCAGAGTGATGAAACATGATGAATTCACCCAGAGTGACGTGGACCTATTGGGAAATTGAGGGCCGGAGAAAAAGGGCTAGTTCCTGGAAATTGTTTTAAATAAAAAAAAGGGCTTTGGAAAAGGATTCTGTGCAGTGCCGATTTGTACATATTTTCACCCAAATAAGTAAATAAGGCTTGTAAACCTGAAGAGAGCATCCAACACAGATCCAATATCCAATTCATCTCTGAGAAAGAAGAATAATTGTACAGGGATTACCTCCCAAGAAGCACAATTGTTCAAATATCCATAACTTTCTGCTCAAGACTCAGAATTGAGCAAGAGAGTAGTCATTGGAAATATCTTGGAAAATATAATATAAGTGTTCATGGATAAAATTGAGCTAAATATTCAGTTTCTAAGAAAATCAGAAGAAAGAAATATGATATATTATTGAACCAGAATGGTTCATATTTTCATGAAATTGTTGAGATAGTTAGCCTGACAAAGTTCTGTTGGCTACACATTTTGCAGAATTAACAACAACTAGATCAGATCAGGATCCACATAGATTGCATAGGGATGGAAGAGACACAGGGGGCTTACAATCAAGAAGATGATATCAAATGGATGGATTTCCATGTGGGTATTGAAGGAACAAACTCCAATGGTCATGGAGAAAGAAAGGATGAAAACATGAATATGGTAGAGACCATTAACAATTTCCAGAAAGATGTCCAAATTCATAAAGATAATAATGAAAGTCTTATGAAATCCAAGGAGAAACAATATGACTTTAACATGAAGTTAAGGCAGAGCCTAGACATAATTGAAAATAAATTGGATAAGGAGAATGACTCAAGAAAATCAGGAAGTCACAGGTCTCTTGATGAGAAAAGAAGAACAAGGAGTGTTAGAAGACATCACCATCACTCCCCAAGCCATTCCAATAGGAGAGAACACATCATCTCAATTCCATCCCCTATTAGGAAGCATCATAAGAGGTCTGGGGTGGATGAGCTACGAGGAGAAATGAACAAAATCAAACCTCCTATATTTGATGGTGAGCACAAGAAGGCTGAAGATGTAGAGACATGACTACTAGGCATGAGAAAGTACTTTCAATTTCATAATTATTCTTCACATGTAGAAGGAAGAATTGTTATCTATAAACTCATGGGAAAGACATCCATGTGGTGGGACCAACTTGTGCAGGTACAACACATTAAACAGAAAAATGTTACTTGGAAGGAATTCAAGAATTATTTTCAAAAGAAATACTTGACTAAGAGATATTATGACAAGAAGGTGAAGGATTTATTTTAACTCAATCTAGGGATTATGACCATTGATGAATATAAAATAAAATGTTTAGATCTATTAAAGTATGTCTCCTTCATCAAGGATGAGACAGTTAAGATTCATAGGTATTTTAGTGGGATTTCATCATTCATCAGGGACAAGATACAATATGATGATCCCAATACTTTGAAGGAGATCATAAGGAAAGCTAAATTCCTATATGATCAACATAAAGGAAGGCCAACTTTCCAAAAATCTTGGGAAGACAAGAAGAAGTTCAAGGTGGAACAAAGGAAGAAGGGAATAACCCACCATTCTTCATAAATAATCCTTAGGGACAACCAGCTTCTAGAGAGCCTAGAACAATTGAGATAGGTGGGAAAAGGCCAAGGCATCCACCTATTCAATGTTGGGGTTGTCATGGAAATCATATGTATAGAGATTTTTCTCACAAAAGTGAAAATGTGAGAGCTATTCACAATGTACAACAAGATGAAATAGTGGAGAACATGGGAAGGAATGTACCCAAGATCTATGTAGCCCTAGACAACAAACATGTTGATTTCCAATCACACATGATTGAAGTGGAAGGTATGATCAACAACCAAACCATTGCAATTTTAATTGATTATGGAGCTATTCATATTTATATAGATCCTAAGATGGTGGAAATATTTCATTTTCCAAGAAGAAAGCATGGAAAATATTGGTTGGTACAGTTGGATACTCGAGCCAAAAGAAAAGTTAATGAGATGGTTAAGTCATGTCCAGTGGACATGAATGGGATGAGCACCAAGGCAGATTTCAACATCTTTCCTTTAGGATCCTATGACTGTCTAATTGGTATGTATTGGTTGGAACAACACCATGTTATCCTAGAATGTTATAACAAAGAATTTACATGCTGGGATGGAGAAGGGAACCTAAGGATAGTTAAGGGAATTCCTAGGGTAATAACTGTCAGAGAAATCTCAACATTGCAGCTGAAGAAATTTTACAGAAAAAGATGTCAAATATTTGCATCTCATATGGAAGAAACACCTAAGGATAAGGTGTCAAGTATTGAAGATTATGCAGTCCCAAAGGAGTTTGAGGATGTATTTAAAGAAAAACCAGTATTACCCCCTAAAAGAGATATCGATTTATCTATAAATATGATGACCGGAGCAACTCCAGTATCCAAGACCCCTTATAGGATGAGTACACCAGAATTAAAGGAGTTTCATATGCAACTTGAATAGCTTCTGAATAAGGGGTATATACACCCAAGTGTGTCACCTTGGGGTGCTCCAGTATTATTTGTGAAAAAGAAATATGGAACATTGAGACTTTGTATTGACTTTAGGAAATTGAATAAAGTAACAGTAAATAAATGTATCCTTTTCCAAGGACTGGTGACCTATTTGATCAGTTGAAGAATAAAAAAATATTCTCCAAGATTGATCTTAGGTCAGGTTATCACCAGGTAAAAATTAAATATGAATACATCAACAAGACTGCTTTCAAAACAAGGTATGGACATTATGAGTTCACAGTGGTGCAATTTGGGTTATCGAATGCACCACATGTCTTCATGTGTTTAATGAATGGTATTTTTAGATAATACTCAGATAAGTTTGTGATTGTCTTTTTGGATGACATTCTTATAAATTCCGAGTCAAAAGAAGATCATGAGAAACGCTTGAAGATGGTATTACAAGTATTAAGGGAGCATCAATTGTATGCCAAATTGAGCAAGTGCTCATTTATCAGAACCAAATTCATTATTTGGGGCACATCATATATAAGGAAGGGAGAGCAGTGGATCCTATAAATATTGAGGCCATTAGAGGATGGTCAGCACATAATAATGTGAGAGAAATCAGATCATTCATGGGCCTTGTTGGCTAATATAGAAGATTTATTGCAGGATTCTCAAAGATTGCACACCCAATTACTTCCTTGCAAAATAAGGGAGTGAAGTTTCAGTGGAAATTGGAGTGTGAAAGCAGTTTCCAACACTTGAACAAATTATTAACCAGTGCTCCAATTTTAAGGATTGCATATCCAAATGAAGACTTCATTGTATGCACAGATGCATGAAAAGAAGGACTTGGTGAGGTCCTAAGACAAAATGGGTTTATTGTATGTAATGAATCAAGGAAGTTGAAGGAGCATGAAAGACATTATGCCACTCATGATTTGGAGTTGGCAGCCATAGTGCATGCCATGAAGAAGTGGAGGCACTACCTTATGGGAAAAAGGTTCGAGCTGAGGAAAAACCATAATGGTCTGAAATATTTATTTGATCAGTCAACTCTAAATGTCAGGCAAAGTAGGTGGTTGGAATTTCTCATTGAATATGACTTTGATATAAAGCACATCAAAGGGAAAGAGAACAATGTGGATGATGCACTCACAAGAAGAGTGCATGAGTTGCATGCTACAACCATCAACATGTACTGATATGATTTGAAAGATAAAATCTTAGAGGCTGCAAAATTAGATTTTCAATTCATGGAAATGGTAAAAAAGTTACAGTAAGGTATTTTGCAACAGAAAAATGAAGACTACAAGCTGGGGAATGATGAAATTACCAGGTACAAAAGAAAAATTTATGTAGCCAATTATCGAGAATTAAAAAATATGATACTGATAAAAATGCATAACGTACCTTATATTGGACACCGAGGGTATTAGAAAACTATTGCAACTGTCAAGAGTCAATATTATTGGCCAGGCATGAAGAAATAAGTTGTTGAGTACATTGCCAAATGTTTTGAGTGTCAAAAGGTCAAGGATGAGCATATGAGGTTCTATAGCCATTAGCCATCCCTTAATGGAAATGCGAAGTGATAACAAGGGAATTCATCAACAAACTACCTAGAACAAGAAAGCAACATGATTTTATCATGGTAGTGGTGGAAAAACTTACCAAAGCTTCCCATTTCATTCTAGTGAAGCTCACTCATAAGGAAACTAACGTTGTTGATATTTATATGAAGGGAAATTCTCAATTGCATGATATACCCAAGACAATTGTGTCTGACTGAGATCCAAAGTTTGCATCCCATTTCTGGAAAGGATTATTCAAAGGATTTGGAACAAATATAAATTTTAGCACAACTTATCATCTAGGATTGGATGGGTAGGCAGAGAGGGTGAATCAAGTGATTGAGGATATGTTGAGGATGTATCTGATGGATAAACCATCAAAATGGGAAGACTACCTACACTTGTTAGAGTTTTCTTATAACAATGGGTACCAAGCATCTCTAAACATGATCCCATTTGAAGAACTTTATGGTAGAAAGTTCTACACACCTGTAAGTTGGGACAACCCGGTAGATAGATCAGTAGTTGGGATAAAACTACTCAATGAAATAGAAGAACAAATGTAAAAAATAATGCAGAATTTAAGGGCTACTCAAGATAGGAAGAGAACATATGATGATAAGGGAATAATTCATAGGGAATTTAAAGTGGGTGATAATGTATTCTTGAAAGTGAAGGACAACAAAAGTTCCCTTAAGTTGGGAAATTGTTCCAAGTTGGAAGCTCATTATTTTGGATCATTTGAAATCCTAGAGAGGATTGGGCCTGTAGCTTATATGGTTGCATTACCTGCATCAATGTCTATTCATAATGTATTCCATGTATCATTGCTCAAAAAGTATATACCTGATGTTAATCATGTTATTGATTGGAATGTGATTCAGGTGGAACAAGAAGGCGCTTTTCAAGTGCATCCAGTGTGCATATTGGACAGAAAGATCAGGAGCTCTAGAATCGATCCGTAGAGCTAGTAAAGGTCCATTAGACCTAGTACAATACTAAGGATGCAACTTGAGAGCACACAGATGCTGTGTGGGAAGAATACCCACATATTTTTGAACATTTTTGAAACTTTTGGTTGTGTGTATATATATATAATAATTCACTAAGGACAATGGATAAATAGGGGGAGGGGAATGTAATACCCCAAGGCCTAGTCCAGTTGAAATTGTAAATATGTTTTATAGGTTGGTGACCCAAGTGATTATCATCTAGGAGGCTTATTTGTTGAATTAAGAAGGAGAGCTTAGATTCTAAAGGCCAGTGAGCTTATTTTTGTATTTGTAAACACTCATAACATTAATATAATACATCGTTCCATGTAGACTGACCACGATAAAAGAGTATGGGGGACTAAACTCCACTAGGAAGGGAAAGGGAGGGATAAGAGCCTAAGGCTTATCTCAAAAGGAATATTATAATATTTTTCCTAAAGGTTATGGTGCAGATAATTATTTTATCCTAAGTTCTTATGGGAAGGTGAATGAATCACAAGTAGATAGAAAAGAGCTCCAGGAGAGCCATGTGTCATCAAGGGTGCATGCAAATATATGTGGTGAAATTAGTTTGTTTTCCCATCCTTCCCCATTCACTCACACAATTATTTACCCCAACAGTAGCATCCCTCCATGCCTCACGCACACCATCAGTAGTGATCTTGTACATTTCTTGTTATGCACAACACACTTGTACTTTTCATGAGCCTATATTGTGCCTTACCTGAATGTTGTTGCTACCAACACAGTTCCTTACATGAGCGTGGTTGTTTCCATTACCTGTTCGATACTAGAAATTTTTTTCTACCATCACCCATACCTCGTTGACTTAAGAGATGGATAGAAGAAGCAGGTTATCATGCCTGTGGATTGAAGAGGCAAGTTGTCAAGCCTATGAGAAACTCTCTCCAGGTGATAGAAATGTTGGGAAAGTGAATTCCTACGGGAGCCCAACTGCAACTATAGTGCTCAGATATTTCCTATCAGGCCTATTGTTGAATCCCTGAAAGGGAAGTGTGGAAGTTGAAGAATTGTTGAGTAGAGAAGGGGCACACTTCCTGTGGTGGGACAGGTAGGTGGGGAATGAGAGGTTGTAGGTTGTTAGTGTGATTTGGATCCTAGGACAAATCCCTTACTGTTGATTTTGTAACTTCCTATTGCCTCAGCCTAGTTAGGAATCCCCTTACTCGGGTGGATTTTAGTCCCATTTCAGGGGAGAACCACTACTGAGAGTGTTGAGCAACGTGGTCCAACACTGGGAGGATCGTGGAAGTTCTGCACATAGTTGGTGGTCTTCTATAAAAAGACAAGTATCAATTATGTGTTCATATTCTTGCTATGTATTTACACATGTATTTATATTTATGATTATTTCCTGTGTATAATGTATGTATAGGCTTACTACTATTTTCACATGAATCTGTGTATTAGAAGAATGTATTTGTTTGTTTAAGTTTTATATATTTGAATTTCCACAATATTTTTTGTGTGGCATAGCCCAAGAAGTCTATGTTTGGGTATGTTACATATTAGAGCATGAAAGTTTATAGAGAGGTAGCATGACCCAGCCTAAATGTGGTCGGGTATGTTACAATAGTCTTGATACTCTATCATCGCCCACCATCTTCTCTCCATAACTCACTTATTTTTTATATTTACTTTTATGTTCCGTGAGAGCTCCGATACAAGTCTTCATGACAAATGCATTTTAATTTCAAAGCTTTGTAACAGACTTTAATATTTTTTCATAGATCTGAAGAGAACTAATTCGGGATCATTTTTTACGGTGTTTTATAACTCTGAGTTTTGAGTATAAAATATTTGATATTGATCTATAATTTTATTCATTTGAGCTCCACATGTGTCTACTCTATTAAAATTCTCTTATGCATATGGACCACTTTATTTTATTTTTATATGTGATAAAAAATATTTAGGTTAACTATGATGGATATGAAGAATTTTTTCTTATTTTTTCCAAATATGTGATGTGTGAGGTTCCTAGTCATCTCTTAGGAATTCTCTTTGAATGCCACAGTGGAATTTCTCAAAGTCCTATATCATTTTGGAAATCTAGAATTCAAAGAGTATCATAAAACAAAGAGGAGTACCACCTCTATAAAAACACAAGATGATTTGTATTTGTATCCTCGTGAGGTTGTCATTTTGGTTCTATTAGACTCAAGAATCAACATTTTTGGTGACCATATTGGGGATCCAACTGAAAAATTGAAATTTGGTTTAGCATTATTTTGAAAAATACATGAATTTGCCTTAGGCTGATCAACCCCAGTTAGAAATTGGATTGAATAATCAATGAAGTATTTTGCAACAACTATATAATTTGGTAATAACAACAAATGAGACCAGGGAAGAATTGGAAATATATTGGAAAACATTGGTCCAAGAAGAATAAAGAGAAATCCTCCGAACATAGAGGAGAGAGGAACGACAAGGCTGAAGAGATGAAAGACAAGCTCGAAGAGCACAAGAACAAGGTCAGAATTGAAGTGGGACGAATACAAGGGCCCTATTACCAGAAGTAAACGCAATAAAATGTGTATTCTAGGAAGTGAAAAACACATTCCTGAAATACCTCCAGATATGGCAGGAAGAAATGAAGAGAGACATGAATAACCAAGAGAATAACCACAAAGAGAACCTCATGAATAAAGATAAGGAGGTGGAGGAGGTGGTGAAAGAAATCAATAAGGATGAATATTTGGAAACTAAACAAGATTAAGAGATTCCCCCCTCAATCTTAGAGGTGAGAAACATGACCTCCCTATTCTCCCTAAGGGTACTCTAAAATAATTTTCCAGAGTTGGAACAATTAATGCCAAAAGACACCTTGATTTATTTCTATATGATTTTTATTTTCATCGCATTGAATATGATGATGTGATGGTAAGGTTTTTTATTCAAACCTTATTAGGATGAGTTGATGAATGGTATACGACATTATCCACTAGATAAATTGGTTCATTTAATGACCTTGAAGCCATGTTTTTCCTATGTTCGCTCCCCCAATTACATATGATACCCTTCTCACTAATTTCACCCAGATTGGTTTGAGGAAGAATGAGAGAATACGATATTTTAATCTCAGATTCAATAAAAATATAAGTAAGATTCCAAAAGATGAAAGGCTGAATGACCCAGTAATACTTGGTCGTTATAAGAATGTGATTGCTCCAAATACATCCCAAATGGATACCTTGGAGGAAGCAATGATTAAATCCACGCAGATGGAAGAAATTATGATTGATATGGGTTTTGACCCCGATATTATCCTGGGAAAAATATTGAGTATTGATGATCAAGGAGCCTCTAGTTTGAGAAAGAACGAAGAGAAAAAACCATGATCGAATGCTAGCGGGAAAAAAACCCCTTTAACTACACTAGGGTTCAAGATGTAGACAGAGTGAATAACCATATAAAATTTAATCAGTTTTCTATTCTACCATAAACATACCAAAAATTATGTAAATAAAGAAAAGAGAGAAAAGATCGGGTAACTATACCTCTAATCCCACATTTGGTGAAGATATCCTCGCACTTGGAAGTTCCACTGACTGCATGTCTCCTCTAAGGTCTGACCTGCATCCAAGAATTGAAAAACAAAGAACTAAAATAATGTTATTCCATATATAAGTTAGGGTTAGATGCTAGAATGTAAAGTATAAATCAATAAAAGTACTCAAGACACCATCATTTGGGACAGGAAAATGTGATTCTTTTATTCATAATACAAAGATTATACCTTACAATCTGAGTTGGCTACTGTTCCACGAACCTGGTTCAGGCTCCTCTTTACCATGCTCCAAGTGAACCTTATATGAACTTCTTCTCTCAAACTTCTGATCACTTCTATGGAAGGGAATGGGTTAAATGGAGGAAGAAGGGTTGATGAGGGAATTTTGAGGCAATTTCTCACAAAAGGAAACAATATCTTGGGCAAGGAGGGGAAGTGAAATTGGGAAGAGTTTCATAGTTCTTATGCTTATATGTGAAATGAAACCCCAACATCACCTTTTATATGACAAAAGGATGGTTATTTGCTTGGGTGACGGGCTATAGTAGGTGGATTAGTTGGGAAACTTCCAATAGCCTGTAAATTTCAACGAATTCCTTGCAACTTTTTATTTTTTGCAACTTTTGCAAGTATACACAGGCTATAATGGCGCAACATGCATATGTACGTGAGTTGTAGTGGTGCAGAAAGCATATGTATGTGGGTTGTAATGGTGTAGAGCGTGTACATCCTCTAAAAAATGGTTTTTTAAGAAGATCTTCTCAACATTGCTTTGGAAAAATATGCAAGTAAAAGGGCCAAGGCCATGTGTGCATGAGTAGGGAAATTTAGGGCTATAACAAATTCCCCCTAATGTGTGAGGTCAGAAGATAAACTCATGGCCGAAATACATTACAATATCTTCACTAATGTACGAAATCGAGTGAGCCTGGGACTAGAGTTTGGGAGGTGCCATCTGCAAAACAACAAAAATGTCTCTCTGAGGAGGACATACCCATGCTCGGGATGAACTAAATCATGGCTTCCAACAAAACACACTGTAGATCCATGTCATATAACTATATAAATTTTAGCCGTGAGAAATACACAACAAATCTACATCTCAAAATCAGTCAAAGATATAAAAGTAGAGTATCCATCTTCAAGAAGCTAGTGATGCCCGATGGCTGTAGATGAGGTCTTCATAGCTCGAGCAACAAATTCAAGATCTTAAAAAATCAGGTAGGAGTATAATGGGAGTGCATAACTCACTACCCTGAGGTCTTTGATGACTCGTTGGAAAAATACATGAGGATATCGATGATCAGGCAGAGAACTTCATCGATTTTGAATCAGGACTTGACTAGACTCTTGGGATGGCTGACTCATGAGGTCAAGAGACAAACTGCAGAAAGGTTGATTCAGGCTAGGTGAAAATTCCCTTGGAAAAAATCACTAAATATGATCAGGCTCAGGCATTATGACATTCACATAAGTTCACGATGCAGGAGGCAATGCAAACTCTCCATGTGTTTGGAAGAGTAACCAAACAGAGGAGGACACAACTCTATGTAGTGAGAACAACTTCCTAAGGTCATACTAGATCTTAATTCTTGACGAACAAACAAAGGGATGTGCGTTGTCCAAGGGAGACTCTTTGTACTGCCATAAAAAGAATACATATTTCCCATCCCCTCTTTTTGGAATATTTGATTTTTTTTTCTTTTTCAATTTTTTAAAGAGATTGAAAAAGAATAAAAGAATGCTACATTACAAAGGAGGAATGAGTGTCACAAGAAAGCATACTAGTTCCAAGCACAAGGAGAATACTAATGCTTAGACCAAGGAGACATGTGCAGGAAAAGGACACTCAGGGAAAATTCCTCCATGGGTCAAGGTGTCAAGTTGCAGAGGCATGAAGTGCTACAAGGCTTGCGTATAAGGCATGCTTCAAAGGTTCATTTGAGAGAAACATGGAGCCAACATTAGGCCAAAGACACAGAGATGCAAATGCAATTAAGCAAGACACAATGAGACCCCTTCCATATAATTTTTACGAGCCTAGAGAAGGTAAGACCGATAGTTGTTTCACGTTTAGAGAGTCTGAAAAAATGTAAAAGAAGACTCCAGGAAGTACCTTCTTTTCAAAAATAGTCTAGTCAGTTCGAAAAAGGGGTAAACTTGCACCGAAAAGACATATATTCAAAACCATTTTAACGAGTGTGACAAAGACAAGATCACTCAAAAATGTTTTCAATTTTAAGGAGTCTGAAAAGAGATTAACTATGGACTCACTGCCTTTTCTGAGTTTAGTCTCCTTAGCTCAAAAAAGTATAAAATTTACCGAGGAGAACTCTCCCGACGAAATGAACCTCCTGAGGGATACCTTTTTTTGGTATAATCTATAGGCTGGAAAAAGGGTTAAACTCATGACAGTAGATGTTCTTCTAGACCAATTTAACGAGTGTGAAGGAACAAAGTCACTTGATGATATTTTCAATTTTAGGGAGTCTGAAAAGAGCTTAACTATGGACTCCGTGGGGGTTCCTTTTTTGTAAGTAATCTCCAAGGCTTGAAAAAGGTGATAAAACAAAACCATGGAGAATGTTCCTTTTTCAAATATTTAGTCCCTGAGGCTCGAAAAAGGGTTAAACTTACGCCTAAGAATACTTTTCTAGAGAAACAAATTTCATAGAGCATACCTTTATTCATGAAATTGACCGTCCAGGCCAAAAAAGGAGTAAACTACCACCGGACAGATGTGCCTTCAAATTTGAGTTCGGTGAGCCTGAAGGGAAACAAGCTCAACAATCTTTTCATCATTAGAGAGTCTAAAAAGGGCTTAAAGAAGAATCTAGTGGGCTACTTTTCTCAGTTAATCTAGACAAGATCGAAAAATAAATACAATCTCATCGAATGTTTCTTTCGAATTGTAAAGCAAGCTTGAAAGACAACAAAGAGTTATCATTTGGGAGTCCTGAGAGTGAGGCCAAGAATGATGGTGGATTAGACGAATGAGGCTCAATATCATAATCATGACAGGAATAACAAGGACTCCCGAGCCTATAGTCATTACTGACAACATGGACGCCAAAATGCAACTAGGATCTACCTAAGGCATCCATGTAAAGGTAGGTTCTGCCACCTAATTACGACACTTCTAGAGAAACAATGAAGGTTATGTGTCACACTTTGGTGGGTTCAATCCTATGGAAAAGCAGAAAATACAACGAGATGCGAAAAGTGGAGGAGAAATCCTAAATTATATGCAAAAAGTTGGAAAAATAACTTTTACCAAAGGATACCAAAAAGTGACCCATCCCCAAAAAGTTACCAAACTAAAAGAAAAAGTGCACCATAACATCCAATAAGAAACTCGGAATCAAAATCAAGTGATCACCAAGACAGGACAAACGATAAAGGGGGTAAAAAAAGTGGCAAAACGGGCCAAAAAAATCTATAAATAGAAGTTGACATCTGATTTTTACCATTGCAGTTTGAAAAGCACCCAAAAGGAGAAAAAAGCCCTTTTCTCAAGAAGTTGATTCTGGGAGCTTCAGTGGACAAAATAATTTTTTGCTTGGACCAAGTAAGTACAATTTAATCCCTCTTGCAATTCAATACTTCGTTTATGCATTTAATTTGGTTTTTGAGGGGGGCCTCTCACCTAAAAAGAGCGAACCTCCATGTACGCAAGTTGTCCAAGGACACCCCACGTATGTACTAAGGAAGAAAACAATCTGCCTATGCACATACACGACTGTGGCCAATACATCTCCCATACACCCTTAAAATCTTGCAAAATAAATTAAAAGGCAAGAGCTAACTTCCTCCAATTTTCCATGGAACAAGATGTATGTCCACTAGAGGGAGAGGGAACATGAGGATATAGACATACTGGTCGAAGAGGATCCTACAACCATCGCCGCACTGAAACAATATGGGCTATGGAATTTCTTCCAGTGTTCTTTCATGAGGGAACAACCCAGGTTACTTAACTCCCTTGTTGATTACTAGCACCCGGATGCAGAGGAATTCATATTAGAGGGACAATCGTTGACTCTGACGATTGAGGATATCTACTTCCTCACTGGCCTCTTGAGGAGAGGGGAACTAGTCAATCTTGGACCTTTCCCCTTAGGCCTTTCAACGTCGAGGACTAAATCTAGATGTACGGTGAGGCTGATATTGATAAGGTAGGTTCTCAGGTGCCTATATATAAGATCACCAACTTGAATCTTTGGGTGATATTGTTACTAATTAGGTGGATTATTGGATTTTCGGTCGTACATCAGGCTTCCTGGGAACACATGCACTGTGCTATTTAGTGTCATGAGGCACACATTTTTTACTGGAGCACGACCATGCTTACATGCATGAAGAGAAAACTAATAGAGTGTCTGAAAGAAAACAACAAAAACTTTGGGTTTGGCACTATCATATGCTCTTTCTTCTTCGAGAGGGTACACAGTCTCAGTCCTAGAGAGATGGTGTGGGGGCATGTGGCCTCCTTCCCAACAATATTCATATGGGAAGCATTTCTTCCACGAAAAGGGGGAGGGAGGACCATAGAGGCCTTCGATGAAATTTTTTTTGACTAGTGGGAACAACAAATTCTGACGATTGAGGACTACCCCTACACCAGGATCAACTTCCCTAGGGATCCAGACATGCCCATGCCTCCCGGAGAGGAGTGAGGAGAGATAGGTAAATTGTTTTTTGATGTTATTTGATTTTAATTGTTTTTATATATATAATTTTTATGTGTGTATAAAGTATTGACTTTCATGTATCTTCTATGTACATATGTGGGACCAGTGCAACCAATAGACTTTGTGAGGACTTGATGACATCCTTGACCAAAGGTAGGACCAACAACAGCCGACGGACCAGCAGCTATAGGGGGGCCTCTAGTTGGAGAGGATGAGAGAGTTTTGAGACGATTGGATCACAACCTTACAACGCTCACTCGCACAGTACCCATGGTCGAGATCGAGGATCTCCCACCTTCCATGTAGCCTCATGTAGTGGGGGTGCCATGGATGTGGGTCCATCTTTTCCAACATTTGGCCAACACCGAAGTTCATTATGGTAGGGACAATAGGCCTCGATCTTAGATAGGCTATATTTTATATGTGCTGAGGGCGTCTTTTGTACTTTTATTTTTTATGGCATATGCCCAACGATGTATATTGAACCTTATATTTTAGGCACTCATGCCCACCCATGTAGTCATGACACGTTTCAATATATATATATATATATATATATATATATATATATACATATTATTTATCTTATGGATAACATTTTTTACAAATGTATGTACATGTGTATGTGTGTGATTCTCTTTCTATGTGTGTGCAACATTCCAATCTAATATTTGATTAGCTAGAGTATCTATCATACGATTAAATCTCTTAGGAACATGGATATATGTAATGTAATCAAAGTAACGTTCTAAGAGACGTACTCTAAGGAAACGTCGGTGCAAAGTAGGATCATAAACATGGTAAAATCCATTTAATTGGGACACAACCAGCTGAGCATCTAAGTAGACCTAGAGGTGTGAAATACCATGCAACAAAGCGTCACGAGGCAATTCTATCATTGTGTTGTACTCAGTGACATTGTTTTTTGTGTCACCTAGACAAATACCTTTGGAAGATAGCAACTTGCCTCTAGGTGTGAAAATCACCCAAGAAGCAGAAGAAAGCTTCCGAGTGTGTCCGCTAGCGCCGTCAGCGAACCCAAAAAACCCCTCCAATTCACTTGACATCTTCCATAGTGAATAAGAAGACATAAATAACTAGACGTCCACAAAACAAAAAAGAAAAAAAAATGTATAAGAACTATACATATGTATAATAAGTCACCTAGGTGACCAACCTAAGAGTAATAATTCTTGAGTTAGAGCCCATTTCTAGGTTCCTCCAAGGCATTTCCTTCAAAGTCAACCAGACGGTAAGCGCCCTTCTTCAAGACCTATTTCACGATGAACGGTCTGAACCACATGGGTTTGATCTTGCCTGCCCCAAGGGAATCTTTGTCTTGATCATAGACCAAGACAAGATTGGCTTTGGAGAAAATCCAAGGACAAACAGACCAATCATACTAACACTTGACTCATTGCTTATGATCCTCATTGGCCGAGGCTACATCACGACACTGCTCGAGATATAGTAGGAATTCCTCAAGCGGTGAAGTGTCTGGCAGTAATTCCACAGCCAACTTTAAAGACAGGATATGAAACTCAATAGGTAAGACTTCTTCTAACTCGTATATGAGTTGAAAACGTGAGAAACTGGTGGCAGTCTTCACAGACGTTCAGTGGGCTTACAACACTGACTAAAACATCAAATGCATATTTGACTTGGCAGAACAGATCGTCCATTGAATAATATTCGCAAGAGACTTATTCATAGCTTCAACCTAACCATTTTCTTGCGGGTAATAAGGTGAAAAATGTTATTTCCTGAACCCAAGATTTGACGTTAACTCCGTCATCATTTTTTTTAGAAAGTGACTGTTGTGGTCAGTGAAAATCTCCTTTGGGATGTCGAGCCTTGTTATTATCTGGTTAAAAATGAAAAGAGTCATTGTTTCACCATCATTGTTAAACATTTTCATAGCCTTGACCCACTTCGTGAAGAATTCTACCGCTATGATGATGTAACGATGCCTTCTGGCTGAAGCTGGGTGACATGTAGTGAAGTAAATCCCTCACTTGGTGAAAGGACCAACATCAATGACAGGAAACATAGGAGCAGGATGTGCTCGCATCTTGCAAGAGAAGATATGACATGGGTGGCACTTCTTCACTGCCTCAACTCAATCCTTTCTTAACGATGGCTAGAAGTAACTGGTACGTAAAATATTTTGGGCTATTTCCAACCCAGACAAATGACCACCACTTGCTCGAGTGTGACAGTCATTCAAAACGAGCTAAGATTCTTCATGGATAAGGCACCAACGAAGAATGCAATCTACACCTTGATGATACAAAGTTTCATCGAGGATAATATAGTTTTGTTCCTGATGGCGAATTTGTCTACACTCATCACGTGAATCAGAAGCAAGGCACTTCAAAGTCTAGAGATAAACTAGTATATCACCATACCATGGGTCTGAAGATGCGATTAGAAAACGATCTCCTTTGATAGGCGATTCCTCAGGCATGATATCACTAGACTCGACTAGAAGTTCCAAAATAAGTTTGGAAAAGACCAACAACCTTTTGGATTTTGTGGAAACAAAATCCAAGTCAAATTATTGGATTATTACTATCCATGTACCAATATTTCCTCCAATGACCCGTCATGTTAACACATATTGAAAAGGGTTCACAATGACAATGACAATGTTCTTGCGAAGGAAAATGTAATGACGGAACCGTTGGACAACATGAAATTCTTCCAAAGAAAGCTTCTCAACATGAGAATAGTTGATTTTTGGCCCAACCAGACCTCAGATAAGGTAATAAATAACATGCTCCTTGAGCAGATCATCCTCTTGAACCAAGACCATGCCGATGGTCGACTCTGTGATAGACAAGTACAACAAGAAATATCTGTTATAATCAGGACGTTGAAGCAGAGGGGCAGATGTAAGGGCACATTTAAATGCTTCAAAGGAACATTGAGTGACTTCATCCCAATAGAATGAGACTCCCTTTTTCAAGATATGCATAAACCCTTTAGTGATCTTGACGTAATTCGCGACAAAATGCTGAAGAAAGTTCACTTTCCCATGTAAGCTCTAAAGATGGGGTATTGTGCATGGAGGAGGAAATTGAACTATCACCTCAACCCTGAGAGGATCGACCATGATCCCTGTTGTCGAAATAATAAAACATGAGAGACAACCTGAATTTATGCAAAAACTGCACTTGTTGGGATTTAAGCGAATGCGATAGTAGCGACATGATTCAAAGATTAGTTGAAGATGAGCAGGATGATTAGATTTATTGTGAGAGCGTGATGCAAGAACATCAAGATATGTCTGAACTATATGTCTAAGGTCATGAAAATAAAACGACATGGCCCGATGAAAGGTGGCTCCAACATTCTTCAGGCCAAAAGGCATCTTACGATACGTGAATGTTCCCTAAGGACAAATAAAATTTGTTTTATGTTGGTCTTCGGGTTTGATCTGGATCTGATTATATCCTGAGAAACCATCCATGAATGAAAATACCTCGCAACCTGAGCACTCATCGACAATATGATCGATGAATGGGGTGGGAAATTTTTCTTTCATACATGCCTTATTCAAATCACAAAATTCCATGCACATGCAAATCATGCCTTGTTTCTTGTTAACCAGAACTCGGATTGACACCCATTTCGTCAACTATACGGGGTAGATAAAACCGACTTTGAGTAGTTTTTCTACTTTAGCCTTAATTGCTGCCACTTTTTGAGGATTCACCAAACGAAGCTTTTGTCAGACCAACTTGGCATTAGGATAAGTATTTATTTCATGTTCAACAATTCTTGGGCTTATTCCTATCATATCCTCATAAGACCAGGAAAAAATGTCGTGAAATTCCTTAAATAACTCTGTATAAATTTGAATCTCTTTAGGGGAGCATTCTACTCTGATGAAAACATTCTCCATGATGCCAGGGGTTCTGGAGATATCTATGGGAATAGTTTCAATGATACTTTCCATATTACCCTCGGCATAAACTCCATGCATAACTAGAGGATTAATAGGACAAGAATTATCTCCATTCACGGTCTAAACAAATTGTCCCACCTCTCTTCTCCTTAACTCAATAAGGAAGTAAGATCTATGATTAAGATCATACCAAGGTTTGTCTGGACCAGTCAATGTCTCAAGAATATCCTCTTCAAAGGGAAAGACTAGGTCTAAAGGATCTGTAGTGGCCAGAGAACCTTGAGCCAAAATAGGCTCGAGGAATGGATCTAACTCCTGTGGGGGAGTCAGATCATGGTTGGCTGAATTTTTTTGGACAATGTTGTATGCAACCTCAGCGATGGAAAATGACATGGCCATGCTAGGATGCCCTATCCTTTCCATTGAAGTCGATGGGGAAGGAATATTTCATGTATCGTGAAAGTAAGTCATTCGAAATGACAGCACTTGAAAGATTTCATCCCTAGGATGGATGGGGAAAATCGATATAATATTAACATCACCAGAAGGTGGAGGGTAATCGAAAGTTCCTATTAATGAAGAACACAAACCAACACCTAATTTGATGGTATTAGGCTGCATATTATCAATAATCGGGACCGTGGAAGTCCCCGATGAAGGGTCCGGATGGGAGAAGGACAAATGTTCAATGGTCACAATCCGACTCTCATGTGGAAAACAAAAGAGTCGAAAAACCGTAGCAACCACTGAATGCAATGCATAAGTCCCACTCCTTCCTAAAAAAATGTTGTAGTCGAGAGGCACATCGACCACTTCAACTTCGACACACATGTTTTTTCCTCCCAATTGCATGGGAAAAGAAGGAATGATTCCATGTGGTCTGAATGACCTATCGTCAAATTCCGTAAGCAACGTAGATGATGAAGACAAATTGGTTTAGCCAATGGAATTCCAACATACCAATGACATCACACAATTCGAGGCGCCCTCATCAACCACCGTATGGAAAATGTTCCAAGTAAATGATTTCATGGTGTAATCCACTACTATATGAAACACAACGTGGTAAGGAAGATGGAGTTTCAATTCGGTTGGATCGAAAACGATCGCTGCCAGATTACAATTCTTTGTTGATCCCAAGACGGATAACAAACATTTTATCTACGAAGGGAAAATCTGGAGGACTTCAAAAGAAGATATCGTATAGGGGGTCTATGCCAAATATTATAAAATAGAGTAGTTCTAGGTGACCCTCATATTTGGATTATGAGAATCCTTTTTAAATGTACCTTTTGGGATGCGAGTCATTGTTTCGCCTGCCATCCTCTCAATATGGAGAGGAGTCTGTGGGTTGGTGGCTTCTTTGAACTTTTCTATAGACTCTGAAATTCCATAATCTCAAGCACTGGTCACTATATGAGCCTCGACATTTATCATGTAAACATTTGTGGTCAGGTTGGTATTGGTAGTCGCAGGGGGTCCCTGACTGCCCCCTTCCGCGCTCAAAGATGTTGAAGCTTAAGCCATGTTTTTTCCATGTGGAAATGGGTTCGTTAGCACAACAGGTTGTTGTTGCACCAATATCTTTTGAGATTCTTCAAGTCAAGGGCATAGATGAGTTGAGTGATCCTTCGTGCAAATGTTACACGGATACTTCAGCTTCCTCTTCTCTGTTTCCCACCCGCCAACATTGTTAGTATCCTTTTTGTCCCCTTTACCCTTCTTGCTCCGTTGTTTCTTCTTTCCCTTAGGCTAGTTGTTGGGCTTAGGGTTCATCATCTACACATTATGTATGTCTGACGTTTGGGCAGGGGGAACCACTGAACTCAAGGTCTGGCTGGGCACAGTCTGTTGTATCGACAATTGTTTCAATTGATTTGACAATAGATCAATGGAATTTCCTTGTGTTGATCCCAAAATACCATCAGCATGGGGTCCAAATTTTTTCTTGGCATTATCGAGGATAAACCGTGGTGCCTCTAGAAAAATATCATAGAGCATGCAGGACTGAGACTAGATCAATTCAAGCTACTACACTCTCATTATCGCCTCCTCTTCTGAAAACACTTCAGAAATTGCTACGTCCTTAGATACGAAGGGCACCAAAGACTTCAGGAACCACTCAAGAAAGAAAGAAGAAGGGGCATGGACCTTGATCAAGCTCTTTCGACACTGCCAGTCTCGGATATGATCAGAGATATGGTTGGCCTTAGTTTGCTCAAAGTTGGCCAACAATTTGGTACCAACATCGTATCTCACGGGTAACTGGAAATTGTTCAAAAATACCATTGCCAAGTTGTTGAAGTAAGAATAACTTGAGTGGTCGATCTCAGTATACCATTTCATGGAACCCCCAATAAGAGTGCGTTGAAAAATGCACAACTATACAAAGTCGTCTCGTAGTGAGTTTGACGAGCACCATAAGTGAAAGTTTTTCACGTGATCATCGTGATCTTTGCCAGGCTTTCCTTCAAATTTTAGAATATCTGAGGGAAACTTAGTCAGCATGGGGGGCCAATGCGGATCGTGACAAATTGGGTCATTGAGTAATATTGACAAGTCTGGCAGATGTAGCGTTACCAAAAATGATAGTTTAGATTGAGTACTATGTACAAGAAAAGAGGGTCTTGGATTTTGATTGGCACCAGGTTGTCAGGAAAAGTTCGACTGTGGGCCAAGGTTTTGGTAGAAACTGTGGCCTTGACCAACATACAAAAACTGCATATGTTGGGGTATCATCCACTAAATCCCATAATTAGATGACATAGCTTGCACGAGGATTGCACCTTGTGTTGTGTTCCAAGGATTTTGGAAGGGGATGCCCCCAATCGATTTGCGTGCATAGGTATGGATCCCTTCCCGGGGTTCCATTGAGAATGGAAGGGGTTTCCCCCAACTGACATCCCTTTCTAGGAACTAATCCCAAACAACGATTCCAAAGACCATGAGAGGAGAAAAATCCAGTTGTCGCTCCTTGTGAAGGAATAGTACTCTACACGGGGTTCTGTTGCCCAAAACCAGGGTTTCCCTAAGTCGACACTGATGTCGAAGAAAAATTGTTCTTCTAAAACGTGCCTAACAAAGAGAACAACATAGATCCCACCGAATTTGTGTAAGATGAAGGTCCTAAACTACCTGCTACAAACAAGATATAATTAGCATTTGACCCAATTGGTTGCTGGAAAGAACCAACAAGTGAGGGGGACAGAGGTGGTATATGACCCTAACCATAAGGGATAGCATTAAAGGGGATTGAATCACCCATAGTTGACCCTTTCACAGTAGATTTTGATCTCCCTTCCCCCAAGCCCATGGTCTCTAAGGTGGAGTAGGTAAGAACCAAGTTCGAATCAAAGTCGTGAATCCCATATGAGAATGGAGGGACCGTCGCACTCTGGGTAAACGAAGCACTGGTCATCACCGATGATGGTATCTGACCACTTACCAAAGTAGAGGGAGTGGAGACCACTGTGGTCCAGACTGGCGAAGGTGGGAGAGGAGGAAGGATTCCCCCTATGGTAGTATCTGAAACAAGAGTATGAGGACTCCCAGATGAAGTAGAAACATTTGCTTCCATTTCCGCTTGTAAGACTAGATGGTGCTCAGAGGGTGTCACCTTAGGAGGGACAACTTGAAATAAGATCGATGTTGACAAGTCAGTAATCAGAGGGTTGGCTGGCCTAAGATCTTCTGCCTCAAGGTTAGAAATGGTAGCTTCCTTTGAAGTCTAATAGTCTCCTCGCGGAGTAGGTTCAAGAATATTTTCCTACGGCTTGGTTGCTTCGAATGACCCTTGTTGGTCAAGTCTTCATCGTAATGGCGGAGGAGGTGGCTCCAATGTAACCAATGATAGGCCCTGAATCCATCGTGACCGACAGAGTTGTTGTTATTTGACCTTGTGAAATGATAAACCGACACAGTAATGATTAACTAGCGTTTAAACACCAAGCACACACTAAAACAATTCCTAGAAGACAAATCAAGCAGTCAACTATCTAGTAGGAAGGACAGTTACCCCAATCAACACTAGAACAACTAACCGATGTAAGTTCAACTCGAACATGGAATTACCCTGGGTATACTATGAAAATCGCGATTTGACGTCTGCCCCAGGTGCCGTGGTATACCCCCGCAGTCACCCATGTAAATCCCTAGAATATAGACAACTAATTTTCCATCTCGTAGTTAGTCACCAGGTGGGTACAATCGACAGTCGGACGGATCTCAATGAGTAGGATCGCAATTCCAAAACCTGTCAAGGGTATCAAGAGAAAATGGTTGGGAAGACAATAGAGGATCTTGAACATATTTGAGGTCCATGAAACTCCGTAGTAAAATGAAGTCGGTAGTACTCCCAAGAAAAATCCTCAATATGCATTCCCCACTACGTTCAGTGTGACTTTGGAGGGGTTGTCTTCGTTTCCTTTCCTCACGTGACCTCATGTTTATCCCCTGTGTTAGAGGGGGGTCTCGGATAACTTTTACGATGTTGGAATTAAGAACTCCCTAACTCAGATTCCAATGTTTGATTTGATGGCCTTGAAGAGTTTCCTCTCCAACCTAATTCAAGGCCCTAACCCTAAATAACCAACTCTAACTACTATACCAAACTGAAAAGATTTTTTATTTTTCTGAAATTACCTTAAAAAGAAAAATCAAAATAAATCCTTTTCTTTTTTCAAAGAAAGTAAAAAAAGGATAAAAAGATTGAAACAATACTAGAAAAAACCTTTTATCCCACTACGGATCACATGGATTCAATCAAGAAACCTAAAGGGCAAATTTACAATTCAACAGCTTGCTTAAAACTTTTTTTTTTAAAGAGTAAACACAAGAAAATCAAGAAAACAAGTAAACTCAACTCTATACCCAGGCTATGGCTACAAATAGAGACTCTGGACTGATCCAAGAAAACTCTAAGAAGTGTGAAATTCAATCAGGAAAGAGGCAAACTCCCTCCTTTTCAAAAAAATTCTTGAAATAGAGACACAGGTTCTTGCATCAACAACCTGCATATGTACACGGGTTGTTTACTGAGCAGAGCACGTATGTACGTTGGCTGACTCAAGAAGGGGTGTGTACACCTCCTTATCTTTCCAAAAAAATAAAATATCAAGCATTCTTATAGGGAAGGGACAACTGGTATTGCAACTGAAGGTGACCAAAATCCCTTGACAGAATAAAAAACTCGAAAGAAACTTGAAAGGCAAACAAACCAATCAAACAACCAAAAATCCCCTAAAAAATCCTAGAGGCTTCCCCAGTATGGTCAACAGTTCTTCTAGTGGGAAACCCCCCCTTTAACTACACCACGGTTCAACATGTAGACAGAGTGAATAAACGTCTAAAAGTTAATCAATTTTCTATTCTACCCCAGACATACCAAAACTAATGTAAAGAAAGCAAAGAGAGAAAATATCGGGTAATTATACCTCTAATCCCATGTCTGGTGATTCTCTCCTTGTGCTTGGAAATTCCACTGACTACATGTCTCCTCCCAGGGCTGACCTGCATCTAAAGATTGGAAAACAAAGAACTACAAGTGATGGGTGTTCTATATGCACTAAAAACACACTTAAAAACCCTTAATTAAATTGTCAACCCGGGGTAAGTAAACTTAGAGTTGTAGAAAAATATATGCCAAAGGTAGAAGGGTTGGTAGTAGTATAGTCTAACTAAGGAAGTGGCTATCTAAGGGTTAATCTATTCAAGCAAACCTATCTAATGAGCAAACCCTACTAAGCAACTTAAAACTATGTAACCTACGTACTTTTGGATCAAGAATCGATGGATAGTTCTACAAAAACAAGTGAAAACCCTATTTAAAGAAAACTAGTTCATAACAATAAGAAAAAAAAACTATTAAGCATAACAATAAGAAAATAGCAAAAGCAACTATTAAGCATAACAATAAGCAAATAGCAAAAGCAAACTACTTTCACTAGCCCACCTAAATTCAATGAGCAACAACCCTATAAAAGCAAGTAAATAAACCAACACCTATATTATCAAAACAAGAATAGACAAGTAAGCAATTTAACCTATTAAATCAAGTAAATAGCTAACTACCCTCAGATAACTTCTACTGCAAGTAATCTAATGAGAACTGCTCATTGAACAACTAGCTAAGCTAAGAGGCAAGTGAACTCTATTTTTAATTCAAACTTCAAAACTATTTCTAATTCATAAAAGGAAATCTATTTAATTGAAAGAAAGAAGAACTAACAACTAAACTTTAATCTATGATAAGAAAAACAACTCTTTAATCTATCAAAACGAAAGACTATCTATCCTACAGTAGCAATAAAACTATCTTCTGATCTATGGAAGCAAGAAACTATCTTTTAACCTATGAAAACTCAAATATAATGTTGGTGGTTGTGTGAATGTATTCGGTGTCTTATAATATCTTGATGGCACTTGACAACAAAAGATAATTCAAGCGGTATAAGCTCAATATTGATATCAATAGCAAAGTGAAAGGTATGGATTAAACAATCCAATGAGAATTTAGCCATTATGGAAACAATCATCAATTACCCTACATATTCATGGAATTATTAATCATCAACAATATAACGAGATTATAATTGTACTCTATGCTATGTAAGAAAAATTTATAATTAAATTCAATCATTAACTAAGAATTGTAATTGCAATCTAATTCTAGGAAAGAAAGTTCATAAAATGAAACTATGCTATATCTATTTTAATAATTCAAAATGCAAGAAAGAAAGTGCTTAAGAACAAGAATTAAAACATGAAATATAAAAGTTAAACTAACGAATACATTAACCAACAACTAGTTAAGAAATATCTACATAAAAATGGAATAAGCAATCTATAATTAAAAACACTGAAGCTAACCCTATCCATCCATCAAATCCTTGGTAAAGAAAACATGAAATAGAACTTTGTTCTACTCTATTTTAAACTTGATTCTAAAAGCATGAATAAAATGCAATCTAACTTTTAATTTCACACAGGGTTAGTGTATGAATTTTCAAATTCGTTCCTAAATACAGAATCAATGCAAACTAACACAAGCCTTCATATTCACTTGCTAAAGAGAATTAAAATAATTAAACTACAACAACAAATTAAATAACAAAGGAAAATTAACAATGCATGTATAGGAAATAAACAAGAGGCATCTAAGCTATAAAATGCATAAATAAATTAAAGAACAGTTACCAAACTGTTGGTGGGAACCCCAACAAGTCATGGTCACTTCTTAAAGGCACGCCATGAACTCAACAAAACGATCTCACCATTAAAACTCAGAAACATAGTTTTATATAATTCTGGCAATGAAAAATGGAAAAACAGAGTAAAATCGTGTTTGTCTCCAATACATTGGTTCTTCTACTGCTTAACTTCTATCTGACCACCACAGTGGTATTTATAATATTTACAGACCAAGTGGTCGACCACTCGAGGGTCGAACCACTTCTAAATACAACAAATTACATTCATGGTTCCCTAACTGCCGAAATAGAGTGAGCCAATAATCGCCCTCCTCAACAACCTAAACTGAGTTGTCAAGAGTTCACTAGCTGGAGGGGGAAAGCATGAGAAAAACCCATGTTCCTAATTTGCCCACCATTGGCCGCCAATACCATAACTGCCAAATCGCCCACCATTTTTGTGCAAGATGCAGTGTTGGACAAAGTGTCGAACTAGGTATCGAATCAAGTATTGGATGGACTGTCGGATTGAGTGCCGAAAGAAGAAACATAATGCGAGTTTTCCCTGTAACACCAAAAAATGTGAATTAGATCCTTGGAAACCTAAAAACGTGATGAATTATACTCAATATCAACATCAAACATGAATCATACATACCTGGTGTAGATCATACCTTTTTGGCACAAAATTCTTCAAAACTCTTATCCAAAACATGAAAAACACATATATACATTCAGCAAAAGTGTCTAATAACTTTCATAAAACTGATCATATCCCAGGCCCAACATCACCCCCACACTTATGATTTTGCAAGTCCCATTGCAAACAAAAAGAAATTACCGCTCGTGACTAGGCTTGTTGAGGAGGATCATCTTTGGAAGCTTCTCCTTCTTGTTGTGAAGACTTTTCCTTGTGCCTCTTGTGTTGTTTCAATTGTGCTCTGAGGCTACAGTTGGATTTGGTCATCTCATCAACCAACCGTTGAAGGGAGTTAACCTTTGCTTGGAGGACTGCATTATCATGATGAAGGTGTGTATCTATTTTCTTCCTTTCTTCTGACTGTTGGAGAAGTTGATGGTTTTCTTTTTGTAGCTTCTCAATGGAAGGGGAAGAATCAGTGATATCGAAGGAAGGCTTAGATCCTTTGAGGGATGTGGATAATCTATCAGTCTTAGGATCTAGGGTAGGCATGGGTGAAGTATGAGTGATGGGGGATTGGTAAGGAGAGGTAGGTTCTGATTTTGTCTTTCTTAGTGGCTCTAATCCATCCGCAGAAACTTCCCTAAGTCTCTTGTGAGGCCTCTCAAGATCGGAGGACACTTGAATAGAATCCAACGTAGGCATGCGTTTTTCATAACGTTTTGTTCTTGTGCTCTGGGTACTCTTTCGAAAGGGTCCTTTACCAAATCGATTAGATCCCCTCCTATTTTTGGGAACGATGGGAAAGTCTTGTTGAATCACTTCTTGGAGATTTTTAGGTGTGGGATCAAGAGATATTGAAGGGATAGGGGGGTTAGCAATAGGCTTCTTTTGATCTTTACTCTTGGTCTTTTTACCCGATGATGAAGCAGGGATATCAACAAGCTTTTTGTATTGTTCTGGTAAAGAGAGGGTTAGTGCAAGGGGGTTTGGAGTTCTTGGAGAGCGAGGCTTGGATGGAGAGATAGTTCTTAGACTAAGTGGTTTTTTGTCGGTCTTAATTTTCAAGTGAGGGTTTGCAAATTGATAGATAAATGCATCCCAAGTTTTCTCATGTTTCTCTAGTTTGGCTAGAACAAGGAGTTTGATGAAGCCATGGTGAAAGAGACTGTTGTGGGGGTTAGTCACATTCTTCCTCACTTGAGAGGACATCTTCTCCAAGCTTTTTAGAAAATAGAAGGGGAAGTTCAAAGGTTTGTTGAACTGAAAATGAGCCAGCAATTTGAAATGACAAGCTTTAAAAGTGGAGTATCTACCTTCGCATGTAATCAACCTCATGATGACAATGAGAGGGTTGATCAATTCCACCTTTATCCACTCCCTAGAATATCCTTTTTCTCCTGAAATGTTCTGGAATTTGGGCTTAAACACCTTGTTATAATTTGAGTGTGACAGTTGGTGGTTTTTTAACCATCTATCTCCCATTATTGGAAGCTTTGTGGCTGCAACAACAGACTCTTCTGAGGCCTTAAAAAAAAGAGACCCTACGTGTGTTGTCTTCCCATCGAAACCAAGGGAAAATTGCATGGAGAGACCGTCATCGTGGCCCTGCAAGTTAGACAAAAATGGCCCCCAGCATGTGCCCAAAAACACCTCTCTTCATTGTGCAAATTCAGGAATGGAAAAAATATCTACATAGGAAGAGGGTTCATACCTCTTAGGCATTATGGCAGAGGAAAAATTCACCAGGCAAGGGCGTGAATGGGCCAAGCGATGGTACGAATTAGGCACGGGCCAAGTGTAATTCAAACAGGGGAAGAAATGGCAGAGGTTGGGCACGATTTATCAATCCAGGGCAAAGGAAATGGCAAGGGTGAATTCAGATAAAGGTTACCCAACCTGAATTTGAATGTGCCTATGGTGGAGTAGGTTGCACACATGTGCGCATGAGCTTCCATGTGTGGGAATTTTTGAATTCGAAGGCTCGTTTTTGGGGGCAATGTAATGATGCATAGTTAGATCCATGTCCAAGTCTTTTGACTTGGACATTTGATCATGAACATATAAATAATCTTTAATCAATTTCCTGCAACCAATTCAATTGAATGTCATTGATTCTTGGTTACATGGTGATCCAAAATCAGATCCAGGAGCCTTACAGGGCTAAAAAAGGCTCAAAAATGAAAGTGCTCAAAATTTGACGAAACCAATGCCATTACGTATGTCTCGTTCTCCCAATTTCATCCATATATTTACTTTCTCAAAACAGACTTCGGATGTGAAAAATATCGCACGACAATCAGATTCTTCTATGGCAAAAGTCAATGGTCAACTGGAAAATGAATAAGTGCCACATGGCGCAGGCATGGCCAGCCACATGGAACTTCACTACTGGTTGGCATGTAAAATGTATGTAGGGGTCAATGGGATTCTAACCTCTGACCCATGCCTAACTCCAAGTCTTTGGTAAAGCCTTATTACCAACCTACCAAAGCTAAATTGATGAAAAAAACCCACTTTTATATAGTTTTGGGTTAAAATGTCCAAAGGAGGGCACAAGGGGGCTAGGGCTAAGCCCCAGCAAAAGGTTTCAAGGTAGGTGTGTGCCCAAGGGCTAGTACTAGGTGTGCCCAAGGGGCAGTTTAGCCCAAAACACATGAAAGATGCCCCAAAACCAAGAATTGCAGTTAAGGGGGCTGGCACTTAAGCACTAGGAGCGCCAACACTTGGCCATGTGGCCCCATACGACCTGTTAGAGGGGGAGTGTGCCCTGATAGAGGGGGATACTTTGTAATTTGGGAAAAATGTGGTTTTTTAACATTACAGAGTGGGTTTTTCACTGATATTATGCCCAGAAAATGGATTTTTTGGGGATTTTGGCCCATTTTTGGGAGATATTGGGCTCTTTTTGAGGCCATATTTTGGGAGGAAGTTGGGGATG
>ML776993.1:153591-191129 GCA_009831015.1 Picea engelmannii
TGAGGCCACACAAATCAAGTTGGCATCTTTGAGACTTGTAGGTACAATTCTCATCTGGTGGCAAAGCAAGTTACAAAACGGAACACAACGAATGGGTAATGTATTTCCATCATGGAAAAGCTTCATTTCTGCACTTAGGAAAAAATTCTATCCTTTGGGTTATAAAGAAAAAACATTAATTGAATGGAAATATTTAAAACTAAGAAAAGGACAAACAGTGCAAGAGTATACTGATGGTTTTCAAAAAATGCATTGATGTTAGATATCCCTTTACATACACAGGAAACTCTTACGAAGTATATAGGAGGTTTACCTGGGCATATTAGAAACATTGTATTCATGTTTGGACCCACTAACCTTGATGAGGTTTATGTTCAAGCTACGTATATTGAAGCAGGAAAAGTAGGTGTGTCAGGGGAATCATTGTCTTCAAGGAAAGAGGACAAGAGGAAATGGCATGGAAAGAATTCAAATGCAGTGACAAGGAAGGAAGGGAAGCCCTCTTGCAAGCATTGCAAGAAAGAGGGACATGATGAGGAAAGATGTTGGCTGTTGCATCCCGAGAAGAGGCCAAAGTGGTTCAAGGAAAAGAAGGGAATGCAAACAGTGGCAGCGACAACAAGACCCACAGACTTGGGATCGAATTCAGGTGATGAATCAAAGATCTCATTGGTTGGTATGACAGGTAAAATTGGTGAAGGCATTGATTGTGAAGTAACTTGTTTCATATAAGGACCATCATTGGACACACTAAGATAGACAAATTAATCGACAGTGGATCTCAAGCTAATCTAATCTCAGAAGAATTGGTTAAGAAATTGTGGTTAAAAACACAAACTCATCATAATCCTTACACACTTAAATGGATAAGCAATCATCATCAAATGCACATAACAAAGCAGTGCACAATCAAATTTGCAATTTCATCTAAGTATGTGGACGAAGTAACATGTGATGTAGTGTTGTTAANAGAATGTGGAATGGTCTTAGGTAGTCCATATTTATATGATCATAAGGCAATCTTCTACAGGACAAAGAATCAATATCAATTAACCAAAGCAGGTCAAGATTATGTGGTTCATGCTCATCGTGTTAAGGAAAATAAAACACTTTAAACAATGGAATAATTAAAGAAGGCAGTGCAAGCAGGCAACAAACCAATAATTGTTTCAAATGAAGTAATCGATCTTAAGCAAGAACAACAAATGATTGTTGAATGGAAAATCAATCATAAGTTGCTTCAAGATAAGCTCATGTCGTGAAAATATTTCAAGTATATCAGCTCATTTGCAATCGTCTTTTTGATGCTGTCATTAGTAATGTTGTCTACATGGATGATAGTGGCTTCAGTAAGATGTAATAGGGTTCAAATGGCTAACAATATGCTGTCAGTTGTCATGATTGTGTTATAGTTGATATTTATGAGACAGGTGCATAGGATAGAGTTTTGAGATAGAGGACAAGCCGAGTGGCCTATCCTGAGCTTGTTGACTGGTCAGTAACCGTTTCGGGACCAAAAGGTCCTTTAGTGGGGAGGTGTGATCCAAAATCGGATCCAGGAGCCTGACAGGGCTAAAAAAGGCTAAAAAATGAAAGTGCTCAGAATTTGACAAAACTAATGCCATTGCATCCGCCTCGTTCTCCTGATTTCAGCCATAGATTTACTTTCTCAAAACAGACTCCGGATGTGAAAAATATCGCACGACAATCAAATTCTTCTATGGCAAAAGTCAATGGTCAACTGGCAAATGAATAAGTGCCACATGGCCCAGCCATGGGCAGCCACATGGAACTTCACTACTGGTTGGAATGTAAAGAGTATGTAGGGTTCAATGGGATTCGAACCTCTGACCCATGCCTAACTCCAAGTCTTTGGTAAAGCCCTATTACCAACCTACCAAAGCTAAATTGATAAAAAAAACCCACTTTTATATAGTTTTGGGTTAAAATGTCCAAAGGAGGGCAGAAGGGGGCTAGGGCTAAGCCCCAGCAAAAGGTTTCATGGTAGGTGTGTTCCCAAGGGCTAGTGTTGGGCACGCCCAAGGGGCCTTTTAGCCCAGAACACATGAAAGGCACCCCAAAACCAGGAGTTGCAGTTAAGGGGGTTGGCACTTAAGCACTGGGTGCACCAACACTTGGCCATGTGGCCCCATACAACTTGGAAAAGGGGGCGCACACCCTGTTAGAGGGGGCTACTCTGTAATTTGGGAAAAATGTGGTTTTTTAACATTACAGAGTGGGTTTTTCACTGATATTATGCCCAGAAAATGGATTTTTTGGGGATTTTGGCCCATTTTTGGGAGATATTGGGCTCTTTTTGAGGCCAGATTTTGGGAGGAAGTTGGGGATGGATAACCAACTTCAGATCTATAAAAACCAAGCCTTTTTGAGGCCATGGAGAATAGTTAGAGTAGAGTTATGTTGAAGGGAAGCCAAGCCAAAGCCATTTTTATGCAGGGAAGTTGTTGAGGAGCAGACGCTTGTGGGCCATTTCTGGGAGCTCCGGTCATCCGTTTTGCGTGCCGTTTCTTTTGTTGGGTTCTAGAGATCTAGAAGAACATGACCAGATTAGTATTGTAGCCTAATGGCACTGCTGCGATGTAATTTTGAACTTTGAATGGAAATAAAGAAGCCTCCCCCACTGAGACAAAGGCCCAGAGACGTAGGCAATTTTGTGTCAAACTCCATTATCACTTCTCTTGTTATGGTTTGGTGTTCTTATTGCTTCAGTTCAGATATATATTATGTATTATGGTTGTGATATATTCTCTCATCTTCATCCTCTTTCATTCAGCTTCATAAATGGTTAATTAACACATGCAATTAATAACTCAACCACAGTCATTAAAAGATCTTTTCCGGACCACCTGGAATCTAGGATAGTTACTAGTGTGTAATTCATATGGAACTTCATTCGACACATCATACGATATTTCATACGACACTTCATACGGCACCTCTATGTTGAATATATTTTCACCTCTTAAAATGGATAGCCTGCAAATTTGAAGTGTTTTTGACAATCATGGTGGTTACTGAGCAAAGGAAGAATGCTCCATTGTTGTTAATTTTGCCATCATACTCACTCAATCCTCTTGCATATGACATATAATGTCAAAGCTACAATGAACAGGTTATAGTAAGCATAAAACATGTACTGTCAATCCTACAATGTACAGCTTGTAATGAAAGATAAACTGATAAAGAGTGGTTTGTTAAGTATGTGTTCAGTAATTTATAGCACACGTGAGTTTAGCACTTGAAAAATAAAATGACTATTAATGTAATATCTTGTATCATGGAAATGATACAAAAATTCTTGCAAAGATTTATTTCTCCAGGCAATGGTCATTTGTCAGCTCATGAACCCCTCCCCCACACCTAAGTATTGTGACACCTCACAATCAAAAGTATAGGAAACCAGTTAGTTCCCCCAATAGCCTAAGGTTTATAGTATGTCAAGTGTAAAGATAAATTTCACAGATTGGTCTGACAAGACGGGTATAAGATGGCGCCACCTATAGGATAAGAGATCATATATATAGATAAGAAGAGATAGGAAAGAGAGTTTCAAGATAGTCTTAGAGTTATTTCCTGATGGCAAGTTTATAGAGTTCATTAACCTTATCTTAACCACACATACTTCATGCCAGCTTTTTCTGCAAGTAATTTCATACAACGGGACAAGTTTAAATTTATTATTTTTTTTTGTCAGATCACCATCCTCGCTAGGTAGAATGCCCCGCTACCAACAAGCTTGTTCAGTACTCCGACGGGTTTAACTAGTCATACCACAGGCCAGTACCCACTGCCAGCAGACCTGTTCAGTATCCCGATGGGTTAGCCTCTTACACCCTCAGACACTGGCCCTCCATATTTTAATATTTTAGTATAATATTGCTTTGTGCAACAAGATGGGGGGACAACTCTAAAAACAACTCTTTTTTTTTTTTATTAAATTGGGATGGTATTTATGTCAGAGGATGACTTTCTATTATATTACTTAGTGATTTCCACGATGTAAGGGGTACTTAAGTGGATGTGGCCTATCTAAAGATATGATATAATCAAGCTATTTAGTGTGTAGTGGATGGTACCATTGAGAAAGAATAAAAAGGCATCTCTAGGCTCAACTCACTTTCTTCTTTTGTAATTATTGTGATGTTTCCATGACTAACCGCTAATTAGACCTCTGTGTTACTCTTTGATAAAGAAACTTGAATCACTTACATAGGTTTCTTGGAAAATTTGTACAAGAGACCTCTAGGCTTGATAATTATGGTATCACTTCCTTATACAGTGCTGAAGAGTTTCTAGAGAAACTGCTTTAGAATGTCTTAAAAAATGAGATTTTTTGCAAAAATATGGCTAATTACAGTAAGTTAATATTCATTTAATGCTTTAGCAGACACAAAATTCAAGCGTAAATTTTTTTTAAAGAAATATCCTTGAAACTGTGTACTCTTAGTGAAATAAATACTTACATAAATCTCTAGAATTGCCTTATTAACAAAAGTAAAAAACTCTTTACATATATACAGTAGGAAATTCAGAAAAAATTTCAAGAACATGGGGGGACTTCCCCATCTACTAAGGCCAATGCCTTGTCAGTTGACATGACCTATAGAAAATCCTTTTTGGAAATGGGCTTATGATAAAATTTTAGTCGGTGTCCATTTACTACAAAGGAGACTTGTCCATCATCAATTGTTTTAATTTTTAAAACTCCATTGTCATATACAGTGTCTACCTCGTAAGGGCCCAACCACCAGGTGGTGAGTTTTCCTTTGAAGGTTTTGAATCAGGAATAAAAAAATAGATCCAAATCACCAAGTTGGAAGTGTTTCTTCTTAATAAGCTTGTCATGCCACTTGCTCCTTTGGTTTTGGACTAATATTGTCCGTTGGATGGCATCTTGCCTGATTTCATCCAACTCATTCAATTGTAGGGATCATTTCTTCTGAGCCTCATCTAGTTTCAATCCTAATTATGCGGATTGTTTCCCGTACACTAGCTCATAAGGGGTATGCCCAGTGGTATTTTTCCAGGTGGTCTGGTATGCCCACAAAGCCTTTGGGAGCCTATCAGCCCAATCCTGGTGATGTAATTGGACAGTCTTGGTCAATATGGCAACCAAAACTTTGTTTGTATATTCTACCTGACCAATGGCTTGCAGATGGTATGGAGAAGATTTACAGTGTTTAATCCCATATTTCTCTGTTAGCTCTCTCATCATCTTGGAAGTGAATTGAGTGACTTAGTCAGTAACAATTTCACGAGGGACACCAAAGCAGGTAAATATGTCTTCATATATGAATTCAACAAAAGACTCTATGTAGCCCTGAATAAGGATTTTGCCTCTACCCATTTGGTGACATAGTCCATACAAACCAAAATATAGTTCTTCCTACGAGACATGGGTGAAATTGGTCCTACAAAGTCGAGGGCCCATTTTTCAAAGGGTTCTATCATAACTTGGGAACACAAGGGAATTTTTTCAGCTGACATAAGTATTCCTATCCTTTGGAAACTATCACAACTTCTCACATACTTGGCAACATCTTTGAAAATGCTAGGCCAATAGTAACCCGAATGTAACACCTTATATGTTGTACGTTTGTCAGAAAAATGGCCACCACATGGTCCATCATGACAACTTTATAGTATTTCAGGTACCTCATCCTCTCGGACACATCTATGAATAATCAAATCAGGACCTATGCAAAAAGGTTTAGGACCAACCCAAGATTTTTTTTGTTTGGTAATTTGTGCGGGACCTGTTGGCTATGAAATTAACCTGTGGCTTGAGAAACCGTGACTCATGGGCATCTAATCCATCAAAATCACCCGAGGATCGCACCCGGCCTGAGCCACACCAACCCTTAACATGGTTGGATTTTTTGTCCCCGCAGGTTTCGAACCGGTGACTTTAACATCACGGAGTGGCTTAACAACACACTCAGTCACTGACTGTCCTACACCTCGGGGATAGGACCAACCCAAGATTAATTAGCACTCTATGTAATAATTTTCCATTGTTCATGAGGTGACAAATGAGACGGTAACTTCCTAGTGACCAGATAGTTTTCCATATCTTCAAACCATGGAGTATTGACAGAAAGGGAAAAGAGGTGCTCATCTGGGAAACTATCATCTACAAGGATATCATCATCCTCATTTTTTATTCAGGAAAGAAAATCACCTACTACATTATCCTTTCCAGGTCGGCCAAGCACAATGATACTAAATTCTTGCAATAACAAAAGCCACCTAGTCACTAGACCATTAGTTATGGGTTTTTTCATGAGAAGTCTAATGTCGAAATGATCTGTATGTACAAATAGTTCATAACTTGTAATGTAATGATGAAACTTGTTAATAGCATGAAAAACTGTCAATAATTATTTGTCGGTGACTGTGTAGTTCAACTCGGCAGGGGACAAGTTCTTGCTCACAAAATAAATGGCATAGGATTGTTGGTCCTCTTTCTACCCTAATACCCCTCCTATTGCGATGTCAGAGGCATCAGTGGATATATAAAATGGGATAGTCCAATTGGGCCCTCTAAGAAATGGTGCCACAAACAAAGGCAATTTGACACTGCTAAGCCCAAACAAAATCAACATCTTTTATTATTAATCCAAACATAGGTGCAACAATCTTTGTAAAATTTTCAATAAACTGCTGGTAATATCTGGCATGTCCAAGAAATCTTCTCACCTCTTTCTGAGTCTTGGGGGTGGAAGTCTGACGATGACCTCAATCTTTGCAGGATTGACTTTTATCCCTTCAAACAAAACATGATGTCCTAGAACCACTCCTTTAATTAAAAACATTTTTCATTTTTCATGACTTAGGGATAGGTTCATTTCTTGGCATCTGATGAGGAATTTTTCTAAGTTGTCTAAGGATTCCTGGTAAGTGTTACCATAGACTTTTAAGTCATCCATGTAGAACTCCACACAATCATGAATAAGATCGGAAAATATCCCTAATACTGCTCGTTGAAATGTGGCAGGAGCATTACACAATCCAAATGGTAAGACCCTATAGGCATAGGTGCCCCAAGGACAAGTAAAGGTAGTCTTGTCCTGGTCCTCAGGTGCTATAAGAATCTGATTGTACCCTTTCTACCCATCTAGAAAGGAAAAATACTTCTTTCCAGACAAGGTATCTAGAACTTGGTCAATGAAAGGGAGAGGAAAGTAGTCTTTCAGAGTGGCTTTGTTGAGTTCCCGGAAATCAACACAAATTCTCCATTTCCCGGTTACTTTCTTTGGAACCACTACAAGCAAGGATACCCACTTACTATCGGAGATGGGATAAATGAATCCGACATTTAACAACTTTTGGATCTCCTCCTTGACTATATCTTTAAGTGTTGGGTTCATCCTTCTCTGGGGTTTCCTAACAAGTGTTACTTCCCCCTGGGTATATATGTGATGGATACATGTGTCGGGGTGTATACCCTTCATGTCAGTGTATTCCTAGGCAAATGATCATGATTGTTCTTTAAGGATATCTAATAATTGTTTCTGTTGTTCTACATCTAGCCCTGAGTTTATATGTAAAAATTTCCCTGGACTAATCTCGTAGGGAATAGTATAAGACATGCCATACTCATATATCTTGAAAATAAAAGATGTTAAAGAAACAATGGATGGGTCTAATTGTTCTTGAAATTATTCCCCAAACATACACTTAAATTGGGAAAAATACTGTGGAAAATCCACACATGTGATCGCAGAAATGAACTAGTTTAGCACATTTTATGTTGTGTGCTCCTGAAGTTCCCATGCATGGTCACTTGGCAATATGGGTTCTTCCCAGTCCTCGTTCTCATATGGGCATTCAATCCACCATATATTCTCCATAATAGTTTGACCTAGAGGGTAAATGGTGAGCTTCTAGATAGAGAGACCATTTGAGATGGTCATTTCCCCTTATCTACAGCCAATAAATGCATTGGCTATGGCTAGCCAAGGTCTTCCCAAATGACGGGATGACCTTTGGCAGGATCCTTTGAGTGAATGACAAGAAAATATACTGGGTACTCCCATGAGGCTAAAGTAACCATGATATCATCTAAAATTCCTTCAGGTATAACCCTAGTCTTATCTGCTAATTCCAAAATGGTTGGGGTAGGCTGAAGAAGAGGTTATAACTGTAATTGTTCCAAGGTAGTAGAGGTCATAACATTGATGGTTTCCCCTAGGTCTATGAGAGTGGTTCCAATGGAGACCTCATTAATGGTTATTGTCACTATGGGGTTTCCTGGGTTCCCATACTTTGCTAGTTTTGGTTGCTCTTATATGTACTCAGAAATTCCTCCTACCAAATGTACTGTAGGGGGTTCACTTTGCTTCCTACCTGGATTCTTTATACACAATTATTTGACTATCTTACTATAGATTGGAATGTCTTTAATGGCTTGAAGTAGGGGAATCTTGACACAAATATTTTTCAATTCATTCAAAATGTCAAATTCCATTCAGGTGGTAGGTTTATCAATTACCAATCAGTCTAGATAAGGAGGGACCTTCGTAATTTGTGAAGGTTCATTTTGGGGAAGCTTGGGTTCTTGGTTTTTTGAGATAATAACATCTTCCCACCTAGTGTCATCCGTGGTTTGTTTGGTGGTTTATTCTTCTTATTATTCCTGGATGACTACTGAAGGTCTCTTCCTATCCATAACTTTTCTCGATCTTAGTTGAATCTCCTGTAATGGAACATGAGTAATAACATATGTCGGGAAGGCCTGCATCTCAACATTGTGAAGAGGTTGAGGGGGATTATTATTGGGATTCATAATTGATTGTGCCGGTAATAGTGTTAGTCTTGGGGAGCTTTCATTTTGATATTGTAGCAGTTGTTTTTGTGAAATAGGAGGTAAAGGTGTTGGAAACAAATTTGGCAGAAGCTATGGAGTGTTCGATGGGAACTGAGGATAATGATGGTTGGAAATAGGGATAGGTGGAGCTTGAGGGTTTCCTTGGTTATGTCCTCCTCTCCATCCTTGAAACCAAGGATGTTGGTACTGAGTAGACCAGTTTTTCCAACCTGGTGAGTTCCATTGTTTTTGTTGTTGATAATAGGGTGGAACTTGAGATTGTAGATCCAGGTATGTGGGTTGGTTCCTAGGCTTCCATGGCCTCCTAGGTGCATAAGAAGACTCCCCAGGATCTCCACTCCTATAGATGGCTAATAAACTGGGAAATTATGGAAATTTTTCAGTCACATGGTCTTCTGTACAGAAGCCACAAATTGAAATGTTATCTAATGGGCATTACCTTGAGGAATGCTTCCTCCTGCATCTTGGGAAATATATGCTCATTGCTACATTTTCCTCCTCCAGTTTCTTTTTTATTTTTAGGGTGTCCAACTGGGAACCCATTGTTCTTATTATATATGTTTTGAAGTTTTTCAAAAGGTTTCCTATCTATACTCTCGTAATACCACCTGAACTAACTGGTTTTAAGGTTCTATTGTAAGGGTCCCGAACATTCTTTCCTATTTTGGATCTACTCCTTGAGTAATTTTTACACATTTCACATATTTCGGAAAATGGTTTATGGGAGATGTCACCTAATGTCATCAGGTTAAACATATCTAGATATTCTTCTAAAATTCCCTTAAGGAAAAGATCCCTAATTGCATCTTTTGGGAGGTCATGGAATTTTGACTTCTGGGAGATATAACCAAATCTTTCCATATGATCTTCAAGGGTCCTGTCTTGTAACTGTTGGATTTTAAATATGTCATTATGAGACTCTTTGGTCTTGTAGTATTCTTGGTACTTCTTAAGAAAGATGACCTTCATGGCTTCCTAAGACCTAATACTGAATTCTCCCAACCCCATGAACCATCTTAGTGTGAAGTCTTTGAGGGTGGCAGGAAAGAGTTTTAGTTTCTGGGCATCTTGTACATAGTTGTAGCTCCTACAAAAGATGTCAAATTCAAATATGAAGGTGTCTGGATCTTCACTATTTTTACCATAAAAGGTAGGCAGTGCTGAGAGATGAATATTCTTCATGTTGGCATTTGGAGTGGTGTCTAAAATCGGAAACCTAAAGGTAGTTTCGGTTTGGTTTCCATTTTCTTCTTCCTCCCTATGTCTTACATTGTTATGGTCCTCCTGATCATCCATATTGGCTTGGTTTCCAAAAAGCGAGTACCTAAGTGGTTTTATCTTTGAAGAGAAATGGGTTTCCTTTTGATGGAAAGGTCTTCCTATGGATTGGATGCCTGGGACTCTACTCGAGCCAGTTGAAACTATTGGTGCCAAAGTTTCTATGTCAGTTTGAGAGATAATTACATTGGCTGAACTACCAAACAAAAGATTCACTTGTTTAGGGTCTATGATGTCCTCAAAGTAAGGATTTCCTAGTGGTGGTGTAAAATCAAAGGTTGTATTGTTTGGTTATGCGAAAGGCTCGAGTGGTCTTGCCTCCTATCCCTATAATATTAGTGCTTCAATTTCTTGTTCTATAGTGCTCCCTGTGTTAGTCCCTTCAGAGACTATTTTATCTCTTTGAGTTGAGCTAGCTCTTGTTTTTCGGTATCGTTCTGTGGATTTTATAAGTGGAACGTTCCTTCCTCCAAAAATATCGGAAGGAACCTTGGTTGGAAGATCTAATTTAGATTTAATGTATCTCTCTTTTGGGTCTCTGGGTCTATTCATGAAAGAAATCAAAAACAAAAGAAAAAGCTACCATTTGGTTTCTAGGTCGATTCATGAAAGTAAACAAAAACAAAAACAAAAACTACCATTGGGTTTGGGGGAGCCTGCAATAGCAGATGCGAAGGTTCTTACCTCTCATATTAAAGTTCCCCTGCCACCAATCTAATGCTAAGGTCTAGGAATGATCTATTTCCTAACTACTTCTTACCTTGATACAACTCCCCGACAATGGCGCCAAAAATGATGGGTGTTCTATATGCACTAAAAACACACTTAAAAACCCTCAATTAAACTGTCAACCCGAGGTAAGTAAACTTAGAGTTGTAGAAAAATATATGCCAAAGGTAGAAGGGCTGGTAGTAGTATAGTCTAACTAAGGAAGTGGCTATCTAAGGGTTAATATAGTCAAGCAAACCTATCTAATGAGAAAACCATACTAAGCAACTTAAAACTATGTAACCTAATTACTTTTGGATCAAGGATTGATGGATAGTTCTAGAAAAACAAGTGAAAACCCTATTTAAAACAAACTAGTCCATAACAATAAGCAAAAGAAACTATTAAGCATAACAATAAGCAAATAGCAAAAGCAACTATTAAGCATAACAATAAGAAAATAGCAAAAGAAAACTTCTTTCACTAGCCCACCTAAATTCAATGAGAAACAACCCTATAAAATAAAGTAAATAAACAAACAACTATACTATCAAAGAAAGAATAGACATGTAAGAAATTTAACCTATTAAAGCAAGTAAACAATTGACTACCCTCAGATAACTTCTGCTACAAGTAATCTGATTAAAATTGCTCATTGAACAACTAGCTAAGCTAAGAGGCAAGTGAACTCTATCCTTAATTCAAACTTCAAAACTATTTCTAATTCATAAAAGGAAATCTATTTAATGGAAAGAAAGAAGAACTAACAACTAACCTTTAATCTATGATAAGAAAAACTGCTCTTTAATCTATCAAAACGAAAGACTATCTATCCTACAACAACAATAAAACTATCTTCTGATCTATAAAAGCAAGAAACTATCTTTTAACCTATGAAAACTCAAATATAATCTTGGTGGTTGTGTGAATGTCTTCATTGTTTTATAATATCTCAATGGCACTTGACAACAAAAGATAATTCAAGCAGTATAAGCTCAATACTGATCTCAATAGCAAAGTGAAAGGTATAGATTAAACAATCCAATGAGAATTTAGTCATTACGAAAACAATCGTCAATTACCCTACATACTCATGGAATTATTAACCATCAACAATATAACGAGATTATAATTGTACTCTATTCTATGTAAGCAAAATTCATAATGAAATTCAATCATTAACTAAGAATTGCAATTGCAATCTAATTCTAGGAAAGAAAGTTCATAAAATGAAACTATTCTATATCTATTTTAATAATTCCAAATGCAAGAAAGAAAGTTCTTAAGAATAGGAATTAAAACATGACATATAAAAGGTAAACTAACGAATACATTAACCAACAACCAGTTAAGCAAGATCTACATAAAAATGGAAAAGAAATCTATAATTAAAAAAACAGAAGCTAACCCTATCCATCCATCAAATCCTTGGTAAAGAAAACATGAAATAAAACTCTGTTCTACTCTATTTCAAACTCTGTTTTAAACTTGATTCTAAAAGCATGAATAAAACACAATCTAACTTTTAATTACACATGGGGTTAGTGTATGAATTTGCAAATTCGTTCCTAACTACGGAATCAACGCATACTAACACAAGCCTTCATACTAACCTACAAAAGAGAATTAAAATAATTAAACTACAACAACAAATTAAATAACAAAGGAAAAATAACAATGCATGTACAAGAAATAAACAAGAGGCATATAAGCTATAAAATCCATAAATAACTTAAAGAACAGTTTCTAGACTGTTGGTGGGCCCTCTAGCAAGTCGTGGTCACTTCTTAAAGGCACACCACAAACTCAACAAATCAATTTCACCATTAAAACTCAAAAACACAGTTTTATATAATTATGGCAATGAAAAATGGCAAAATAGAGTAAAATCATGTTTGTCTCCAATACACTGGTTCTTCTACTGCTTAACTTCTATTTGACCACCACAATGGTATTTATAAGATTTACATACCAAGTGTTCGACCACTTCTAAATACAACAAATTACATTAATGGTTCCCTAACTGCCGAAATAGAGTGAGCCAATAATCGCCCTCCTCAACAACCTAAACTGACTTGTCAAGAGTTCAGTAGTTGGAGGGGGAAAGCATGAGCAAAACCCATGTTCTTGATTCACCCACCCTTGGCCACCAATACCATAACCGTCAAATTGCCCACCGTTTTTGTGCAAGATGCAGTGTTGGACAGAGTGTTGGACCGGGTACCGGACCAAGTACTGGATGGAGTGCAGACTGAGTGCTGACAGTAGAAATGTAATGCAATTTTTCCCTGTAACACCAAAAAATGTGAATCATATCCTTGGAAACATAAAAACGTGATGAATTATACTCAATATCGACATCAAACATGAATCATACATACCTGGTGTAGATCATACCGTTTTGGCACAAAATTCTTCAAAAAGCTTCTCCAAAACATGAAAAACGCATATATACATTCGACAAATGTGTCTAATAACTGTCATAAAGCTGATCATATCCCGGGCCCAACAACAAGCATGCTATTCCATATATAATTTAGGGTTAGATTTTAGAATGTCAAGTATAAATCAATAAAAGTACTCAAGACACCATCATTTGGGACATCAAAATGTGATTATTTTATTCATAATACAAAGATTATACCTTACGATCTGAGTCAGCTACCATTCCGCAAACCTGGTCGAGGATCCTCTTTACCATGCTCCAAGTGCACCTTGCATGAAATTCTTCTCCCAACCTTTTGATCACTTCTATGGAATGGGATGGGCTAAATGGAGGAAGAAGGGGTTGATGAGGGAATGCTGAGGACATTTCTCACAAAAGGAAGCCATATCTTGGGCAAGGAGGGGAAGTGAAATCAGGCAGATTTTCATTGTTCTTATGCTTAGATGTGAAATGAGACCCCAAAAAATCTGTTTATATGACAAAATGATGGTTATTCAGTTGGGTGATGGGCTATATCAGGTAGATTAGTTGAGAAACTTCCAATAGCCCATAAATTTCAATGAATTCCTTGCAACTTTTTATTTTTTGCAGCTTTTGCAAGTATACACTGGTTGTAATGGTGCAACATGTGTATGTACATGAGATGTAGTGGTGCAACAAGCATATTTATGTGGGTTGTAATGGTGCAGGGAGCGTACATCTTCTAAAAAATGGTTTTTTAAGAAGAGCTTATCAACAGTGCTTCGGAAAAATATGCAAGTAAAAGGGCCAAGGCCATGTGTGCATGAGTAGGGAAATTTAGGGCTATAACACTGATTCAAAATCAAGCCACTGGAGGAGGATTTTTTAAAGGAACCATACCATATGTGAAGGTAGACCCTGTTGCGGAAAAAGAAACTAAGAAAATAATTGAAATTGCACAAATGAATAGAACAATCAGGAAAATGCAAAATGAGATAAACAGGTTAAGAAGGGGTGATAATTATGTAGCAAATCTGAGAATTTCGGTCCAAGAGAAAAGAAGGAACCCTCCCCAATAAAATAGAGTGAGGTTTGAAAACACTAATAATCAACAAAGATAAAGGGTTCCCAGGAAACCAATCCCAAATGGAGTTGTTCTCGATGAGATATAGGATGAACAAATAACTAAGCAAGAAAATGATTATTTACCTGATGAAAATTTTGAAACCTTACAGATGGACGGATGTGATACATCCATGTATATATTTGGAGGCGAAAATGACCCTAAATCGCAAGAGAATGTTTCCCAAACACGAGTATTTTAAAATAAATCCAAAATTAAAGATGATTCTGAAAAAGAAAAGGAAAGAATTAAAGAAAAAGATAAAGAAAAGGTGAATGAGAAAGAGGCCAATAAAAATGTGATAAATAACAATGGAAGCGGTTTCAAACCCTCCCCAGATGAAATACAACGTTGTAGAAGATTTGATTAAGTTGAGGATAACTCTTCCTTTTATAGAAGTGGTAAATATCCCTCAACAGAGAGAAAACATTTTGAGATTGTTGGATGATCCATATGAAAGAATGGAGGATGTTGTTATAAGTCCAAAGCAAAGCCAGAACACATCAACTGTCAAGTTGAGAGGTAAAGTACCACCTTTTTATATTTCAACTGAAAATCATGATGTTGGACTTCATAATTGTTTAGTTGACACTAGCGGGACCAATAATATTATGCCATTGGAAGTCATGGAGGCGTTGGGTATGAGTTGCACCAAATATTATGAAATAGGTGAAATCATGTATGCAATTGAATCCATACAGGTGCCATCTTATGTGGAAGTCAAATATTTTTATGCTTGGATCACTATGGCTCCCCATATTATTACAATTTTCAATATTGTTGTGGTAGATCTTCCTCTTCCATCTGGATTTTTCCTAGGGAGAGACTGGTCATCTATGATCGAGGGCTACATAACGAATGATGGAAGTTGCATGATGTTGCCAGATAAAGAAGGAGAAATGATTAAGGTCCCTCATGAACCCAAGAGGTCGTGTTACTTCAAAAAGAAGGATAATGAGCTAATGGAAGATTATATAGATGTTGGAATTGGAAACTATGCTATCCTAGACATGGAGCAGATTGAAGACATGGAGAATCAAAAGAATCATTTTAAAGGTCACTGTAGGATGTCATTTGATGGATCTTTCTCAAGTTCTGGGAATGGAGTTGGAATCGTCCTCATAAACCCAGAAAAGATATTGCATCCACATGCTATCAGACTTGAGTTTGTGTGCACCAATAATGAGGCAGAATATGAGGCTTTGATTCAAGGAGTGATTCTTGCATAAGAAATGAAGATAGAACATTTAATTGTGACTGACGACTCTGAGTTGGTAATAAATCAATTTACCTAGATATACAATATTAAAAAGGAAATACTCGAATTATATTTCAAAAGAGTTAATGAATTGATGGAAGCTTTCATATCTTTCAACATCTCTTTCATCCCAAGGGATAAAAATCAAAAGGAAAATTCATTAGCTTTGATGACTTCACTATCGAAACTAGATGATGTTCATAGAAAAACATCTTTTCAAGTAAAAAGAATATTCCGACCTTCTATACCTAACAGTCAGGAGTATTTACAAGTATTTGAGAATGATGAAGAATTATAATTTTTTTTGGTGAATGATGATGAATATGAGGATAATGACATAACGGGTGTCCCAAACAATTTTATTCAATCCAAGTCTCTTTTTACAAGAGGTGGTCATGCTAAGAACCTCCTTGAAGAAGTATCTCTATGAAAAGTCCAAGAAACAAAAAAGATTAATATTGGAATTGATAGTTCCCCAAAATATGTCAATTTAGGAGTTGATTGCAAAATTGACGAAGTTGATCAATATGTCACACTATTTAAAGAATATCTTGATGTGTTCAAATGGATCGTCAGACATAGTTGTCGAATCTGACGCACCCACACACACACATGCAAAGAATATAACACATACCCAACAATGCTCAGATGCCCTTTGGTTTAAAAAATGTTGGAACTACATTGAAGAGGGATATGGGTCATGCTTTTGAGGGATTGATAGGAAAATTCATGGTGGAAGACCAAGATTATTTAATGGTACGCTAAAAAACAAGGAGCGATCACATTCATCACATGAGGAATTTTTTTTACAGGTGTAGGTTATATGGTGTTTCTTTAGATAAAAAAAAATGTTTATTTATTGTAACTGAAGGAAAAATATTGGGTCATATTGTGTGCAAGAAAGGAATCTATATTGATCTAGAGAGAGTTAAAGCTATAATTGAACTCAACCCCCCATCATCTAAGAAGGGATTTCAGTCATTTTTTGGCAAAATCAACTTTGTAAGAAGATTTTTCCCTGACTATGCAAGTATTGTGAAGCCTATCAATTCATTGTTGAAAAAGGAACAAAGTTTTGAATGGACCATGGATACATATGAATCTTTTAATAATATCAAAAAGGAAATCACTACAGCTCCATTCCTCATTAGCCCATATTTCCAAAGAGACTTCATCATTTATTCATTTGCTACAGAAACTGTTGTTTCATCTGTTCTTGCTCAGAGAAATGTCAAGGATGAAGAATTTCCAATTAGTTTCATGAGAAATACCCTTCATGATTATGAATCAAGATATTCATAATTGGATAAGCAAGCCTTTTCTCTTGTAAAAGAAGTGGTGCACTTTCAAACTTATATATTAAATTCTCATGTCATTGCGTATGTTCCATCGTCCCCTGTGAAGATTCTTCTAAATCAACAATTGAGAGAAGGAAAATGGGCAAATTGACTGGCAAAGATTCAAGAATATGATATTGAAGTTAAGCCTTTAAAAGCAGTTAAAGGACAAGGTTTATCTAAGCTCATTTCAAATAGTGATTCTTTGGATGGAGTACTTTTGATTTCGGTAGGAGAACCCATGGAAGTTTTAGAATGGTATAAAGATATTATACTTTATTTGAGGTCTGGACAATTTCCAATCACCATGAACTCTAAAGAGCAAAGAACATTGAAAATGAAGTCAAATCAATGTGTAATAATTGTTGATATATTGTTCAGGAGGAACTATGATGGCATATTGTTGAGATGTGTTGATGAAAGGAAAGCTCAAGAATTGATGAAATAATTCCATGAAGGTATATTTGGTGGACATTTTGCACCTACCACCACGACCCATAAAATAATAAGAGTTGGGTTTTATTAGCCATTAGTTTTTAAGGACTCGTATGCTACCATAAGGAAGTGTGTATCTTGTCAACAATTTTCAGGGAAAATGAAAAAATATACAATGCCATTACAACCTATATCTGTAGAACAACCATTTTCCCAATGGGGACTCGATGTTGTTGGACCAATAAATACAAAATCAAGAAAAACACACATATATATCCTCACCACGATAGATTAATTTAAAAATTGGTTGGAATCAGTAGCATTAAAAAAGGTTGATTATGAAGAGTTGATTAAGTTTCTCAAAGATAATAGTTTGTCAAGGTTCAACGTCCCAGAAAACATTATTACTGACAATGGTTCAATTTTCATCGGTTAAAAATTTACATAATTTTATGGAGAATATGGGATTATTATGGGGTGGTCATCAAATTATTATCCACAAGGGAATGGTCTTGGAGAATCCATCAATAAGACACTCATTCAGATATTGAAGAAAACTATTGATAAGAACCAAAATAATTGGCATTTGAAATTGACAGATTCTCTATGGGCGAGCATAATGACTCTAAAAGACAACATTGGGATGTCTCTGTATACGTTGGTTTATGGGAAAGAAGAAAAGATTACAATTAGCCTCGAGTTAAATTCCTTGACTTGTGTAGTCAATATAGAGGATGCAGAAGATAGTTCACCTATGCAAAAGAGAGTGAACCAATTATTGAAACTAGAGGAAGAATGAAGTAAATCTTTATATAGAACTTCTCAGAGACAACAAAGTATCAAAAAAAAATTTGATCAGAGCATAACCATAAAGATTTTTCAGAAAGGTGAATTGTTGTTACTCTAGAACAAAGCTAAGGAGAAACCATTGATGCACACAAAATTCGAAGCACTTTGGGTTGGACCATATATCATTGAAACAATTCTTGGTTTTAATGCTTATATTCTCAAAGATATGAAGGGTAAAATGTTAATGTTTCCTATTAATGGGAAACATTTGAAAATTTTCTTCACCTGCAATTTTCTCATTTCCTTGTACATAGTTTTTATTTATTTATTTTGTACATCCTTACTATTCGACTCCATAGCCCAAAATATAGAAGCATCTGGTCATGAAGAGTTTGGATTCTTGACAACCCACAGGGGGTTATCATCCCATAGTTGGAGCTAGTTATTGAGACCATTTTTTGCTTCCATGCTTTACTTCCACATTCTATTTTCCATACTTTAATCCATTTCTTTTCCCTCTTCTACACCTTCCCTTATTCCCTTTTTCTTTTATCCCTTCTTTTCTCCCTTTTTGGTTACTACACTTAGTCATATTTTAGTTTCTCCAGTTCATGTGTTGGTGGGATTTCATTTCCACCCACTTACTTATTTTATAAGTCCATTATAACACTTAGTCATATTTCAGTTTCACTGGTTCAAAATTTCACTCCATTTTTCGTGACCTTCACTTTGCACCCCAAGTTATGTGATCTACATTTCGATCATCATCATTGTCATGGGTTCCAAGATCCAAAGTATTTCATTCTTCTTGTATGTGATTCCGACCGACCATTCCTCTACACTTAGTATATTATTTTTTATCATCTATACAACCCCGAGTTTGTGGGTTCTCGGGTTGGAGGGTTCACAAAAATCCTATATTCAAATTCTCTCTCGCCTGTCCCTACCCATTTCTTTTCCCGATATGCATTAAGTATTGTTTAATGCTAAGAAATTTTGTGCAGGCCCCGAAAAGATCGTCATTAATGGTGAAAGGATCGAGGAATTACTCATTAAATCTCATTAAATCTTCATTTTCCAAGGGATTAAAATATCATTATCTTTCCAAAAATATTTATTTGAGATCATTGTCCAGCTGAAGAAATAGTTTCTTCAACCTATGACAACATCATCTAAGAAACAATTTTGTGGTGACACTCTGAATATATTTGGTCGTCAAGACCAAAACTTCTAATGGTCAAGATCATATTTGTATTATTCCTCTCCTCCCACACAGAAAGATGTAATTTGGACATCTGGAATCACTCGTGTTGGGTGTGCTATAGAGGTTTTTGATTGTAAGGAAATCATTGCATGGTGTGTGGACAAGTACGTACCAATTCAAAGAATTATACAACTCCATGATCATTCTCCAATTTATCTTTCACCTCAATTTTTTCACAAGATGTTAAATCTGTTAGAGCCGACTCTTACTTTCAAAGGTGAAGATTGCAGAGAATTCTTGAATACATATAACAATGGGCTTGACCTCCTTCCAAAATATTTGGATAATTTTGTGTCTGTCCCAACAGACATAACCATAATCCAGGTTGAGTCTTTAAAAAATCCCTATCGATAAATTGCATGGCTATTTACCAGGTTGACAGGTCAGGAAAACACTGCTTCTATCTCTCGCATGATTTTATATATTATGTATTTTACAGTACAATAACATGCCATTTTTTATTGGGGAAAACTCATTTCTATCGAAATATCATTTCATTTATCACATTATAAAAGGAAAAAAATTTATTTATGGCCTCTTATTTGATATTTTTTATTATGCATTGTTGTCAATTCCCAAATTTAGCCATCAGTAAGAGGGTGAATTGTGAAATAGATCCAGTTACCTTTTGATATCAAGCATTATGGAGGCATAATACCCCCCTATGTTTTTATGAAGTTTATAATAATTTTGTTTCAGTCTTCAAAAATCTTTTGTCGGGTGAAACACTCCAAGGATATCTGATCAAGCTACTAGATTTTGAGAGAAAAAGGGTACAATAGAGAAAATGGAGAATCACAGTATCATAAGGATATTTTGCTCGAAAGAGAATCCTTATTTTCTCTCGTATCATGTATCTGATAAACTATTTATTACAGAGGTGGAAATGCAATATAACTTTTGGTTACATTTTTTCCATGAAAAAAGGAAAACACAGTTTATTCCCATGCCATGGAAGATTGGAGAGTTCATGTTAAGAAATATAAATAAAAATGACGAATTTGAAAATCATTTTAATAATGTGAGTTTAAAGTTTGTTGAAAGGATCAAAGGTTTAGATTTGAACAAAATATTTGTTAGACATATGCTTTTAGTGGTGTTCAATAACTCCTTCATTCAAATTGTCTTGAATGAAGAAGAATAGGGTAACATCCAAAGCATTCATGTACATAATGTTGGCGATTTAGAAACATTACATAGCAGTAATGATCTTTACAAGAAAAGGGGAAAATGTCCCAGTGAAGGAATTGTTCAATCTCTAGTGGTTACTCCTAAGAATACTACATCCAGGAGAAGTGCTCCATCGATCCACCCAATTAAAAAGACTATCAACAATAGTTTCAGTGGAGGGGGAGAGAAGAATCCTCCCCCTAGAAAAAATGAGATTTCACACAAGTTTCTCATGAGAAATAAAAGATAAAATGTAGTGCAAGACGAAGAATATAATCTTATAGAAAATGACATCCAAAGTTTTTCCTTGGAATATATGGAACTAGAAGCAGACCTCAAAAAAATATTTCTTGCAATAGAACAATAGGATCATATGGCTCAAAAAGATTCGTTATTGGAAGTCATTGGAAATGAGACATTTAGTGAAAAAGAATCCTTCATTTTTCAAAGTGTTGTTTTTGACAAAGAATATAAAAATTTGATTGTAGAAAGAAGTGACCAGAAGAATAAAAAGGGAAAGCCCTGCTCATAGGTCGAACTAAAGTATATGCGACCGTCCCAAAATCCAAAATCCATATGGAAACTAGGGATGCGGTCGACGACTCTATTGATGGTTTATAGGCTGAGAATGACAAATTAAAAGAGAAGATCAAAGAATTGGAGATTGTCTTGATGCGTCTTCCAATCCTAGCCAGTCTTTTGAAAATGGTCAAACCAACTACACTAGGTATTAAGTTAAAGGGATATTCAAGTTTTCTCACAACAGTTTGAATTTATGTTGAGAAAAATATTAAAAAGAGAATGTCATTGATAATAGAAGCATGGGAGGTATCAACAAATATTGTTTCTTTCAACTCAAGGGCACATGCATTTCATGAATATATCCAAGTTGATTTAAATAATGAAGAAGGATTCTAAACAGATGTTGTTTTACCATTGGGATAAAAGTATCAAACATGATAGAAATGAAAAGGAGAGAAGAGGATATGCCTTCTCCAAGTCGAATTAAATAGTTGAATGCCTGCTGGAAAGAAAATATCAAGAATTTGAGTAACATTGTCCAAGCATGCAATGAAGCCATAATGAAAAGATAAGAATTATTCAGAAAGCTCACAGAGATAGATTTGGCAAGAAGCACTGACGAGGTGCAAGATCCTAAGTTAATTCTCAATTCAATGTTTATGACAAGGCAACAATTTCATGAACAAGTGGAGATATTAAAAGGATTATAGATTAAGAAATTTAATGGCATAATTGAATATGGAAAAGAAGATGTAGATAATTGGTTGGTTGATTATTCTATGAAAAATCAAGATATTGAGGAGGAAATCCATGGAATTTCTCATGACCTAAGATATTTAGAAGGTGAATTGTTTAATATCAAAATCAAGCATGAAATAAGTGTTTTTCCAATGAAAAGTTACATTGAAAATTTGTTTAAGAAGAAAATTGATAAATTAACTAATGAAGGCCAAGAAATAACAGTTGAGACGATTCCTATAATCGTCAACAAGGAGAATAAAAGGACAGCAACAAGCAAGTAAAGGGAGAGATACCACCATAGTCTTTCTAATGTGCCATCGCCCACCATCTTCTCTCTACAACTCACTTCTTGTTTGTATTTACTTTTATAGTCCACGAGAGCCCAAATCCCAGTCCTTAGGAAAAATGCATTTTAATTTCAAATCTTTGTAACAAACTTTTATATTTTCTTAGAAATACAAAGAGAACTAATTTGGGATTAGTTTTGACGGTGTTTTATAACTCTAAGTTTTGAGTATAAAATATTTGATATTGATCTATCATTTTCTTCATTTGATCTCCACATGTGTCTACTCTATTAAAGTTGTCTTATGCATATAAACCAAATTCTTTTATTTTTATACGTGATCATAAATATTTAGTTTAACTATGATGGATGCGAGGAAATTTTCTTATTTTTTTCCAAATATGTGATGTGTGAGGTTCTTGGTCATCTCTCAGGAATTCTCTTTAAATTAAAGAATTTTTTTTTTTGCAACTTTTATATTTTCTTTGAATGCCACGATAGACTTTCTAAAACTCCTATATCATTTGGAAATCTAGAATTCAAAGAGTATCATAAAATAGAGAGGAGTACCACCTCTATAAAAATGCAGGAGGATTTGTTTCCTCTTGAGGTTGTCATTTAGGTTGGCATTTCAGTCCTAATGGATTCAAGCATCAACAGTACCCAAACCTCTTTCCTCTTGTTTGGGTAAACAATTTTCCGAAGTTTGAAAGAAACCCATCCCTGGTTATTCCTCATGTTGTGAATTTCATAAAGTACGTATTAGAGACAAAAGCAACACATCAAGATATTCTAATAAGACTATTTTTTTTATCTCTACAAATAAAGAAAAGGGTTCGGGATGAGCATTGTTGAATGCCATATGATTCCCTTCCTTCTTTCCTCTTGTTTCCATTTTATGATTTTTCCTCTTCTCTATTTGTTTTATCTTGCTTACCATACTTAGCCATTTTCATCAAACTAGTGGACTTGTTTTTATTTCCCTTTTTTTTCATCTGGCTCAACACTTAGTTTATTTTTCATTGTGGACTTGCACTTGATTACTTTTATACCTCTCACAAGTCGCCCAAAAGATCTAAATACTTAGCCGTTATATTCATCGTGTATTTAGAGACTCACAAACTCACAGAATTGCATTTTCATTTGAAAAATTCCACTGTGACTCACTGCCTTGACATGTCCCCTTATTTCACATTTCTTGAGTCACATTAAATTTTATTTTTACGGACTCAAATGCTGAATTCATTTCTAAAAGGGACGTTAATTAATGATGTTTATATCGAGGAAAATTACATTTATTTCAAATTAATGCTTTCACCAAGGAAATCTAACTAAAGTGTCATTTTACTATGCTAAGTGATATTACAAAGAAGTTTTCTAAATTTATGTAGATGGTCGTGAGAAAATAACATTTATGTGGGCATAATTTGAACTTTTTCGCCATAGAAGACTAGAATTACCATTGGTCCAAGTCTTATCGATACTATTCAACATTGCCAAACATAGACAATAATAAGGAGTGGACATCAGGAATAGATCTCGTAGGTTGTGTTCATATGTTTTCGAAGGTAAAGATATCATTACCGCTTGCATTGACAAATTCGTTGAGAAAAGAAGAACCATCACATTGCAAAGTGGCTCCCCTTTTTTCATTGGCGCTTCAGTTTTCAAGAAGATATTAAAATTTCCAGAGACAAACTTGGTTTACAAAGGAAAAGAGGCCAGAAATTTCCTAAAGGGAAAAAACAATGGAATTGAACTCCTGCAAGAATATCTACAAAATCTTGCCTTAATTCTAGAAGACATATCCAAGATTCAGGTGAGTTCTTTGAAGGACCCTTATAAATAAATTTCTTGGTTGTTTACTAGAGTTGTCTGTCAAGATTCCACATAAACTATTTCTCAGTTGGCATTATACATCTTGCATTTCATGATCAATGAGAACACAATCTTCAACTGGGTGAAGATCATATCAAATGATTTTACTATGTTGTTGATGAATTCCAAAACTAAAAAGAAGTTCTATATGGAATCATATTTGATTTTTTACTATAACATACTGTCATGTTTTCAAAGGTTTAAGTATCGGCAAAAGGGTAAACTCAAAGGTGGACCCTGTAACTATGTTGTATCAAAGCTCCATGGAGGAAAAAGGTTGGCCATTATTTTTATGAAGTATATAATAATTTTGTGGATGAATTCAAGAAATTACTCTTTGGAGATGATACTTCCAGGATTTCTTTGGAAGCATCGACTTTTCTGAATGGAAAGGGAGTTATCGAAAAAATGGATGATTATAACATCATCAAGATTTTTTTTTCTCTCATGAAAAACCTACATTTCTTCCCTATTATATGCCTAAAAATTGTTTATCATAGAATTTGCAAGAAAATACAAATTCTAGTTTCATACATTTTATGAAAAAAGGAAAAAACAATTTATCTCTCTGCCTTAGAAGGTTGGAGAAATTATTTTAAGAGGAATTTCCAAGATTGATGAGTATGCTTCCTATTTTGACCAGTTTAACATGATATTTTCAGAAGAGATCAAAGGGTTTGAACCTGCTCACCTTTTTTATAACCACATAATATCAGTTGTGCTCAACCCTGCACTTATCAATGAACTTATATTTTGAAAATAAGAGAGTGATAGTCATGACCCTCATGTTCAAGAAATTTATAGAAATGTTGGCAATATAGAGACCATTGTAAGAAACACAAAACATCACAAAGAGAGAGGAAAACCCTCCAGTGAAAATAATTCTCAATCACCTGCCATTTCCTACAAAAGTGTTTTACCTAAGGTAAACCATGAGCCTAGAGTGGCCTAGTAAAGAAAAATCCTGAGTAATAATTCAAGAGATGATGAAGAGAGAAACCCTCCTCAGGGAAATTTAGAAAAGCCCCATAAGCTAAAAGTTAAAAGGAAAAGAACCATTTCTCATCAAGGGGAAGGAGAACCAGACACACCTGAAAATGATATCTTGTTGGATGACATGGACCTAGATGTTGATATTGAGAATATCTACTTCCCAGACGAAAAGGACCATGCTCAGGAAAATGTACAACATGTTTCTACAATTGTTGTCTAGGATGAAATTTTTTCTGATGAAGAAACCTTTGTTGTACAAAATGCCTCATTTGACAAGGAATCGAAGAAAATGGTTTTTGAAAGGACCTCAAAGAGTAATAGGGGAAAATCATGGTCTATCATTAACACTTGAAACATGTTTCCATCAAAATTGTCTTCAATTCACAAGGTTACAGTGGATACATTGGACTTTTCAATAGATATTATGGAAGAAGAAAATGTTCATATAAAAGAAAGATTCAAGGAATTGGAAGCAACCCTCATGATTCCACCTATTTTGGCTACCCTGGTTTCCATGATTCGGCCTAACAAAAGTTTTTGACAAATTCCAAAGTCAAGTTCAAGAGTTAAAATAATTTCAAGTTTGATTGTTGCCACTCGACATTGCGTCGAGGAAAATATAAACAAAAGAATGTCATTAATTTTAGAATTATGGGACTTGGAAAAAATATTTGCCTCTCTCGACCTTAGAATCCAAAATACTAAAGAATATTTGAATGAAAATTTAAAGAATGATGAAGTATTTTTCACATATGGAGTTGCAAATTTTGTAGCAAAGGTCTTGGCAATGAAAGAACAAAAAATAAAACAAGAAGATTTTCTCTCCCATAGCCGTGTGAATTAATTAAAGGCATGTTGGATCAAAATATTTAATACATTAAAGGGATTATTGAGACAATTGAATAATATTTCATGAAAAATGACGGAATCATATTCAAAGATTGTTGGCTTGGATATTGTCAGTACCAGCATTGAAGTTTCATACTCTAAGCTAATATCAAGTTCGATGATCATGACTTGACAACAGTTTGAAGAAAAAATTGAAGGTTTAAAGAAAGCATCGGATAAAAAAATTGATATCATAGTCGAGTTCACATATGATGACATTGACAACTGGCTTGTTGAATATACTAATAAAAATGAAGATATTGAAAACACGTTGACAAATGTATCTATTTACTATAGATAAATTGAGGGAGAATTTTTTAATATCAAAGTGAAACAATAAGTAACCATTGCTTCATTATGGGATTATATTGAAGAATCGTTAAACAAGTCTATTGCCAAGATTTCTGAAATACCCACGGAAGCAGTTACAATCGGCCACCCAACCGCAACGAGAAAAATTATAAAAGGCAGATCAACAAGCGAGGGAGAGAGAATCCATCATAGTAAGTCTACATTGAATCACATGTTTCCCTCTTTATCATATTTTCATTCAATTATACTTATTATGTCATTAGAAAAGAATAACCAAATTCTGATAACTTATTCTTTTCTTCTTTCCGTATCATGTTGTTCGTGTTCCACTCCACCCGTTCCCTCTTCAAAGATTTTCTTGTAAATATTTATTTATGGTCTATGGGAGCCCCAATCCCAATCCATTTATGGACAAACGCTTTTAATTTGAATCATTGTAACAGACATTATCATTTTGAAAAATTCCATAGAACTATTTCGGGATTGATTTTGACTGTATTTTATAATTCTGAGTTTTGAATATAAAATATTTGAAATCAATCTATCAATTTTTTTTTATCTTTATAAGTGATACTCTTTCAAATTTCTCTTGTGCGATCAACCATTTCCTTTTTATGTTGAATGTGATCATATCTCTATTAAAATATGATGGATGTGAGGATATCTGCATTTATATTTTATGCCATGTGTGATGTTTGAAGTTCTTGGTCCCCTTCTTAGGAACCCCCTTTTACATACTTATATTTATTTTTCAGCATTTGAATTTTATTGAGCATTGAAGATTTGGATTCTATGTTATTTGACATAGTCCTATATTATTTTTTATTTGAAATTTCAAAGAAGATAATAAGCCAAAGAGGAGTACCAACTCTCTAAAAATACAAGAGGATTCATATCCTTATGAGGTTGTCGCTTTGGTCCTAATGGATTCAAACATCAACATTTTTTGTGACTCCACTAGGGAAGAATTTGAAAATTTGAAGTTGGTTTTACACCACTAATTCATATTACTTTTTCTCAACCAAACCAAACCTAGTTAGAAATTGGGTTGAAAAACCAGATAAGTATTTTGCATCAGTGTATAATCTTGCAATAACATCTGGAACTAGAGAAGAATTAGAAATATCTTGGAAACTCTTTTTCAAGAGGAATAAAGGGAAATTCTCTTAAGATAGATAAGAGACAAAAGGAAAATTTGAATAGCGCAAAGACAAAATAATAATTGAACCTAGACAAGTATAAAGGACCAATCACTAGAAGTAAGAGCAAGAAATTATGTATCCTAGAAATTGAAGAGCATTGTTTTGAAAAAAAGAATAAACTTTCAGACATGGGTGATAGAGAAGATAGGAATGAATAAAGATGAGAATAAATACATGAAGAAAGACGAGAAGAAAGGTGTGAGTAAATGCGTGAACCAGTAGATAGAATTCCAAGAAGAAGAGTAAGAGACTCCCCCCTGAACCTTCAAGGGGAACAACATGAGATCCATGTTCTTCCTGAGGGTACTTTGAATTCATTTTCTAGAGATGGAATGATTGATGATAAAAGACATGTTGATTTGTTTTTATATGTTTGTGGTTTCCATCTTATCGAACATGATGATATAATGGTAATATTGTTTCTCCAAACTATGTCTGGCAAAGTCTATGAATGGTACACATCATTTCCCACAAGATATATAGGCCCATTTGATGATATTGAAACAATGTTCTTGAATATGTTTGCTCCTCCATTTGGTTACAATACTCTTCTTACCAACTTCACCCAAATGTTTTTGAAGAAAAATGAGAGGATTCGATATTTCAATTTGATATTCAATAAAACGTTGAATAAAATCCCTGAAGAAAAAATGCCTAATGGTCCAGTGATACTTGGTTATTACAAAAATTCCATGTTGTCCAATGTAAAATTCACTATTAGAGCCTCTAAAATTGAGACTTTAGATGAAGCATTGATTAAATCTACTGAAATGGAGAAAATCATGATTGAAACATGTGTTGAGCCTGACATTATCCTTGGAAAAGTGAAAAGGAAGATGGAAAGTTTGAATATTGATGATCAAGGAGCGTCTATTTTGAGGAAGAATGAGGATAAAAATCCACGACTTACTGAATATAAAGTAGTCGATGGAGGATTATTTAAAGTAACTATCCCAGATGTGAAAAACTGACCCCATTGAAGCTTACGAGACAAAGCAAAGAATGAATATTGCACAGATGAATAGAACCATCAGACAAATGCAAAATGAAATAACAAGATTGAGAAGAAATCAAAATTTTATGCCTAACCCAAGGACGCCAATTCTTGAGAAAAGAAGAAATCCTGCTCAAGAAAAAAGAGTGAGAATTGAAATGATGATAATCAACAAAGACAAAGAATCCCAAGGGAACCAAATTTGAATGCAACAATACTTGAAGATCCCTACAATGAGAAAATGGTTGATCAAGAAGATGATTATGTCTAAGAAGAAGCTCTTGAATATATATAGATGGATGAATTAGAGCCATCCATGTACATATTTGAAGAAGATGAAGAAGATCCTATCTCGCAAAAAAATGTTTCCCAAACACAAGCACATGTAAATAAGTTAAAGAATAATGAGAATTTTGAAAAAGAAAAAATAAAAGAAAAAGAAAAAGAAAAGGAGAATGAGAATGAGAAGAATAAATCAGGCATCATAGAAATGAAAAAGAAACAAAAGAATTCAAGTCCTCCTCATATGATATATAATTTGGTTGACGATATTAGTAAACTAAGAATCACTTTTCCTTTTACAGAGGTAGTAAAGATTCCCCAACAAAGGGAAAAAATTATCAAACTTTTGGATGAGTCGGACGAAAGAAAGGAAGTTGTTATTGCAAATCCGAAGCAAAACCAAAATATATCAGTTGTCAAATTAAGAGGAAAAGTTCCACCCTTCTATATTTTGATTGAAAATATTGCTGTCGTGATTCATAATTGTTTGGTGGATTCCAGAGCAACAAATAATATCATTCCCTTGGCGATGATGGAAGAACTTGGCATGATTTGCACCAAGTATTATGAAACAGGTTAAAGTATCTATGCGATTGATTCCAAAAAAGTTCCAACTTATGGAGAGATCAAGGACTTTAATGCTTGGATTACTACTGCCCCTCATATTATCACTATTTTCAATATCATAGTGGTAGATCTCCCTCCAGCATATGGATTAGTCCTTGTAATACACTAGTCCTCAATGATTGGCGGTTACATAATGAATAATGGAAGTTGCATGATTCTACTAGACAAAGATGGGACAATGCTTAATGTTTCTCATGAAACTAGTTGGCCATTTTCATTGAAAAAGAAGGACAATGAATTGATGGAATGTTATATAGATGTCGGTATTGGAAATTATGCCATCCTTTATGTGTTGCAATCAGAATATGTAAAAAAAGAAGATAATTCATTTTTTAGGTATTGGAGAATGAATTTTGATGGTGCATGTTCAAGCTCAAGAAGTGGAGTTGGGATTGTACTCAAAATCCCTAAAAATTCCATATATCCACATGTTCTCAGAATTGAGTTTCCATGTACAAATAATGAAGTTGAGTATGAAGAAATAATTCAAGGGATGATCCTTGCACTGGAGATGAATATTGAACATTTGATCATAACTGATGATTTTGAGTTGATCATAAATCAAATCACTCAAAGATATAAGATTAAAAAGGAAAAACTCAAACCGTATTTTAAGAGAGTGAACGAACTAGTAGAATCTTTTAGCTCATTCAACATATCTTTCATTCTGAGAGAGAAAAATCAAAAATCAAATTCTTTATCACTCACTGCTTCATTGTCGAATCCCGAGGATATGAAAAGTGAAATCTCCTTTCGAGTGAAAAGAGTCTTTAGACCTTATGTGCCTGATAATCAAGAATATCTCTAGGTATTTGAGAATGATGAGGAACTAAATGATTTATTGGAAAATGAAAATGATGTTGAAGAAAATGATAATAATATTCCTCGTGTTCCAAAAGATTGTGTGAAATATAAATCTCGTTTTACAAGATATGATCATGCAAAGACTCTCAAGGAAGAAGTATCAGTCTGAAAGGTACAAGAGACAGGGAAAATCAATATTGGAACTGATAGTTCCCAAAAATATGTAAATATGGGAGTTCATTGTACATCTGAAGAAGTTGATCGATATATTCCCCTTTTTAAAGAGTATTTTTATGTATTCTCGTGGATTTATGATGATATTAAAGTATACGATAAATCCATATTCCAACATATTATTCCATTGAGAGAAGCGATGAAGCCCTTTAAGAAGAAGATAAGAATGATGAATCCCAATATGAAGCCATTGGTAAAAATTGAGTTGGAGAAATTGAGAAATGATGGAATCATATATCCCATCAGACATTCATATTGGCTCTCGAACCCATTGGTTGTGAGGAAAAAGGGCAGGGAAATTCAAATGTGTGTTGATTTTAGAGATTTAAATAAGGAAAGCATAAAATGTAACTATCCCTTGCCTAACATGGAATTCCTTTCATCAACAAGTTATCTGATCTGGATTTATGTAGGAACACAATGAAATACAGAAATACACATAAACGCAGAGATGCAGCAGAAGTAAAACTTCATTTCATTAACAACAAATGACTGAAATATGCTTCCAGACAGAATGAAAATAAAATATCTCAAGCGCTGGTAGCTTATCTCTGAGAAAAGATGTGGTGGATACCGACCTCAGAAATCTTAGTTACAATGAGGCTCGAAGGCCTATATATTATTGAGAAACAATGGAAAACCCTAAACATCCAAAAACATAACCCTAGGAGATGAAACACCAGAATATGGGCCCCGTTGGAGTAAATTGGTACATCAATTTCTCGGGGTCGTATCTTTGGCATACTATCTCCGTTTGACGCACATGATACATCGTTAGAAATATCTATCCAAGGAATAGGGATGATTTTAAGGATGGACATTTATTTTAAAATTTAAAAACCTTGGCAAATCTTACTAATCCTTCATATGCTAACTATAAATGATTGGTGATTTTTTATAAAAATATTCAAATTTCTAAGTATTTTATATATTTTTTATAAAATTTTGGTGATTTTTAAGGTAAAATAATTTTATCCTATAGAATTTGGTCGAATCATTTTTAAAATAGTGAATCTCGTTTTTGGAAAAACCATGGAAAATTAGCCCATGAGTGAAATTTAGCCCCTAAAGTCATCCCTGCCAAGGAATACACTGCTGACGGTGAATATCGAGTCCGGAACAGACTCATATTCGCCAGATCATTCGTGCCCAAAAAAACGTCATTTAGGGCCTCAAAACAACTCCGGAAGTTCAGGACCCGAAAAACTGCTAAAAATACTAAATTGTGCTACAATTAAGGAAAATGAAAAATTGAAATAAACAATGGTGTGGGTCCAAGTGGAATAGGCAGGTGGGCACTAATATCCACCTGGATCATTCCCCCCTTAGGAAGCAATGGTCCCCATTGCATTGAGTTCCTCCATGAGATGAGGAAACTTCTGCTGAACTTGGTCCCTGGTGAGCCACTTTCCCTTGTGAAGGAGTTGGCCAGCTTTGAAAACTCGATATTGTTGGATCCTCTGTTGGCGGGTGTTCTTGATCTGTGTGTCCATAATCCAATCAGTTGTATCTTGTTCCATGCAATCTGGGTTTAACTATGTTGGTGTGAGTTGTTCTGGGATGTCAGATGTGTCCAGTAGAGGTGGAAAGTAGGGTCGAAGGCGGTCCACATTGAACAATGGGTGCAGACCAAGGAATGGTGGAATACCGAGCTCAAAGGCATTGTCCCCTACATCCTTGGTGATGGTGTACGACCCATATCGGAGCGGGTGAATCTTGTGGTAGGGTCCAACGAGACGCTCCTTTTGCAAATGTAGCCACACTTTGTCGCCCACCTAGAAGTTGTGTGGCACCCGATGTTGATCATGTCATTGCTTGTACTTAGCATTGTCTCTATCCAATATGTCATGAACCTGTTGGCGGATGTGTTGAATGCGCTTAATGAAGTTGTTTGCCTTGTCAACCTTATACTGGACATGGGCTGAATCTACTCGAGTAGCCGCAAATGGCATGGCTAGGTCAATGGGACATAGTGGCTAGAATCCCAAGCCCACCTGAAAGGGGTTGTGGATGGTTGAGCTATGGAGAGCTCGGTTGTAGCTGTGTTGTACATAGGGGAGGCTCTCATCCCATGTGCGTCGATTCTTTGAGTTGTACATGCACATAATGTGTACAATCATCCAGTTGATGACCTCTGTCTGGCCATCAGTTTGCAAATGGAAAGTTGTGGACTTGGTGAGCTTGGTGAAAATTAGGAACTTGCTTACCCTCCAAGAGCGTATTGTATGTGTGGCCGAATTTTGGATCATTTTTGTAGAGACACGGCCAATCAGAAGTCTCGTGTCCACAAGAGTTGAGTACCATGGTTAGCACCATGATAGGGGGTCGACTAAGGTAGTCTGCAACATTATTGGTGCTTCCTTTCTTGTAATTAATGTTCAAATGAAACTGTTGCAGATATGTGGAACACTTCTGATGGCGATCGTTTTGAAACTTCGCTTGTGTCTGTATGAACTGAAAGGGTCGGTGGTCTATTTGGATGACCGTTTCCTTTCCCAAAATGTAATGCTTCCATTGTCAGAAAGCCTGCACAATGGAATACATTTCGTTTTTATAAGTGGGATACTTCCAGACTGTGTTGAAAAGTGTCTCATTGTGATATGCCATTGGATGCCCCTGTTGAGTAAGGACTATCCCAATAACATAGTCAGAGGCATCTGTCTCAATCTCAAATGGTTGTTGCAAGTCTAGTAATGTGAGCACTGGTGCAGAGCAGAGGCGATGATTCAAATCATCGAATGCCTTCTGTTGAGATTCAGAACAAAAGAAATTTTCTTTCTCTCCTCTCTTGGTGACTTGACTCAAGGGCCAAGTGATATGAGAGAATCCCAACACAAACCTGCGGTAGAAATTGGCAAGACCCAAAAATCTACGAATCTCTGTTAGGGTGGTTGGGGCTGGCCAATCTCGAATGACTTGGATCTTGGCTGGATCCACATGCACCCCCCGCTCATCAATAATGTATCCCAGATACTGAACCTGGGTCAAGACAAAAGTACACTTCTCTAGATTGGCACACAACTTGTGTTGCCGCAGTGTTTGTAGGACTTGTTGGATGTGGTGGAGGTGCTCTTCCCAAGTCTGGCTGAAGATCAGAATGTCATCGAAGTACACCACTACAAATGAGTTGGTGAATGGCCACAAGATGGCGTCCATTAGTCTCATGAAGGTTACAGGGGAATTCGTCAACCCGAAAGGCATGACCAACCGTTTTAAAAGGCCCTCTTGGATTTGAAGGTAGTCTTCCACACATCAGAGGGTTCGATTGGTACCTAGTGAAACCTAGAATTCAAGTTGATCTTCCTGAAGTATTTCTCTCCCTTGGGTTGGTCCAGAAGGTCATCAATCCATGGGATCGGTTACCTATTTTGGACAGTGATCTTGTTCAGTGCCCGATAGTCAATGTAAAGTCTCCAAGTCCCATCCTTCTTCTGCACTAGCACAATCGGGCTCCCAAAGGGTGATGAACTTGGCCGGATGTGACCTTTCTGCAACAGCTCCTAAATATGCCTCTTGATTTTGTCATTCTCCATAACAGAGCACTGATAGATTGGTCCATTGGGCAGCGATGCACCTGGGGTCAGATCGATGGGGTGCTTCACCTGACAGTGTAGAGGAACCCCTGCAAGGGAGGTGAAGATGTCCTCCTACTCCTTAATGACCTTATCCATCTGTTGTTTTTGTGTAGAGGGGCCCTGTCTAGAGGTCATGGCCACAATCTTCTTCTTTCCCCGAGGGCAGATCATCAGGAAAACAAATTTTCTGGTTTTGGCAATGAGCTTACTGCATTGTTTTGCAGTAACTAAAGAGATGGTTGTAGGCGGTGTTATTTCTGGTATCCTGTATAGCTTATTGCCCAAATTAGTAATAACAACATGGGGCTTGGACTCATACACATCGTGTCACTTCCACAAGTATGGTTGGCCTAATAATACATTAGAAACATCAAGAGGAGAAATTTCACATAATACCTCATCCGTGAAGGGCTTGATGTTGTAGGGAAGGCGACATTGTTGGCTTACATGGAGGTCCTATCCTTGGTGCAACCAACCAATGGTGTATGGTTGTGGGTGTGCTGTGGTCGACAAGCCCAACCATTTCACGACCTCTACTGAGATGAGGTTCTTCTGGCTCCTACTATCGACAATGAACTGCAACGGGGAACCCTTTACTCACATCTAGGAATGGAAGAGGTGCTCTGCCCCCTCTGGATCTTTTGGTTCCTTATTCTGGATCTTCATGGTGGCAACGGTGGTGTTGGGCTCTACATCGATAATATGCTTCCCCCTATCATTCCCCTTCTTGGTTTATGATTCAAAGTCAGAGCTTGCATCCGATTCAGAAGCCTTCAACTCGACTACCAATGACTGCTTGGCATGATACTCACTTGTGTTGTGAGTGGAGCTCTTATGGAACTCACACCACTTCCCCATGTCCTTTTTTGGCTTCGTGATGTTGTTCTTTGCTTGCGGCTTTGGTGGGTTGTCCTAGGCCACCCCGCCTTGGCTTGGTCCTTTGTTTGGTGGTTTGGAGTTACCTTTCCCTTGATTCTGATTCGTAGACCCAAAGTATCGCTTCTTCTGTTTGAACTTCTGCTCAATCTTGGTAGCATACCGGTACGCCGCACCAAGAGAGGAGACGTCAATGAACTCCATTTCCTCCTGAATGTATCTATGAAGAAAACTGTGGTACTTTAACACCAATTTTTTCTCTGAATCTTTGATACCCAACTTTGTGCGTAGGGTATGGAACAGATTCGTCAGCTCATGCACATCTTGGTCCCTTTGCTGCCGCAGTGTAGTCCATTGTATGTATTTTTCCTCATATCTCCCCACAGGATAATATTGTTCCTTGATGGAGTCTTGGAAAGAATTCCAAGTGAGTATGATTGATAATAGAGAGGGTTCCCCCTCACTCTGTTTCTCCCAGTAGGTTTCCCACCAGTCCTTGACATGGGGGTGGCTTTAAGGAGTGAAAAAATAATCCTTTCTCGGTCGGAAAAGTCATGAACCGAGAAATATCCTTCTAACAGATTCAACCATCTATCAATGACATCTGCATCTATTTGGCCCTCAAATATGGGAATGTCAAAGTTTACTTGTACCTTAAAAGGAGTGGCGCCTACAGAGTGGTTGTTGGATGTAGATGTGTTGCCAGTGGGCAATCGTTGAAGGATCTAGGAAACTTTGTCCATCATCTCATTCCTTTTTTTCTCGAGGGCCTCCTCGAGCAATAATTTGATAGGATCTCCTGATCCCTCATCTTTCTTTTCTTTCCCCATGGGTGGTCGTCGGGGTTTGCAAGGCTGATCTTGCAACGGTTCAACCAGATCGAGCCCTAACTCCTTATACCCTGACCTCATTGGGGACATGCAAAGAAGGATCGAGAAAGAGAAGACTTCTCTGATACCACTAATACGGATTTATGCAAGAACACAATGAAATACAGAAATACACATAAACAAAGAGATGCAGCGGAAGTAAAACTTCATTTCATTAACAATAAATGACTGAAATATGCTTACAGACAGAATGGAAATAAAATAGCTCGGGCGCTGGTAGCTTATCTCTAAGAAGAGATGTGGCAGCTACTGGCCTTTGAAATCTATGTTACAATGAGGCTCAAAGCCCTATATATTATTGAGAAACAATGGAAAACCATAAACATCCAAAAACCTAACCCTAGGAAATGAAACACCAGAATATGGGCCCCGTTGGGGTAAATTGGTACATCAATTTCCCGAGGTCGTAACTTTGGCATACTATCTCCGTTTGACGCACATGATACATTGTTAGAAAGATCTATCTAAGGACTACACTGCTGATCGAGAATATCGAGTTCGGAAAGGACTCATATTTTTTGTATCATTCATGCCCAAAAAAACATCATTTAGGGCCTCAAAACGACTCCAGAACTTCAGGACCTAAAAAACTGCTAAAAATAGTAAATTGTGCTACAATTAAGGAAATTGAAAAACTAAAAGAAACAATGGTGTGGGTCCAAGTGGAATAGGCAGGTGGCCACCAATATCCACCTGGATCATTATCGGGTCTTCTTGTATGTCCATGTTAGATGGATTTTCTAGATATAATCAATTTTTAGTTGTAGAAGAAGACATGCCCAAAAAATCTTTCATAAAACCTTGGGATACATAAGCATATGCCTGCATGGCCTTTGGTTTAAAAAATGTTGGAGCTACTTTTCAAATGGATATGGATCATGCACTCAAAGAATTGATAGGGATATTTATGGCGGATTACCAGGATGATCTAATCGTCCATTCAAAAGCAAGAGAAGAACATATTCATCATTTGAGACAAGTTTTTGAAAGGTGTAGGTTGTATGGGGTCTCTCTAAATCCAAAGAAATGTTTGTTCGTTGTATCTGAAGGGAATTTGTTGGGACACATTCCCATAAAAGAAGGAATTTTCATTGATCCAGAAAGAATCAAGGCCAGCAGCGAACTCAATCCTCTGTCTTCAAAGAAAGGGGTACAATCATTTTTTGGGAAAATAAACTTTGTGAGAAGATTTGTCCCTGATTATGTAAGTATTTTCAAACCGATCAATTTATTGTTAAAAAATGATCAAATAATTGAGTGGACTTCAGATACTCATAATGCCTTCAAAAACATCAAACGAGCAATCACTATCGCTCCTATACTCATTAGTCCAGATTTTAAAATAGATTTTATCATATATTCCTTCACTACAAAAAGTGTTGTGGCCTCATTCCTCACGTAGAAAAATGCTAAAGGTGAAGAATTACCAATAATTTTTATGAGTAAAACCCTCCATGAATATGAGCTAAAATATTCGGAATTGGAGAAACATGATCTATCTCTCGTGAAAGAAGTAGTGAATTTCGGGACTTACATTTTGAATTCTCATGTCATACCATATGTCCCATCTTCACTAGTGAAAATTCTCTTGAATCAACAATTAAGAGAAGGGAAGTGGGCGAATTGGATAGTTAAATTTTAGGAGTATGATGTTGAAATCAATTGTTTGAAGGCATTAAAAGGACAAGGATTGTGTAAAATCATTGCAGATAGTGATTCCTTAAATGGAGTTGTTTCAATTTCACATGGAAAATCCATATCTAGTGCAGAATGGTACAAAGATATTGAATTTTATTTAATATCTGGAAAATTTC
>ML776993.1:211418-234484 GCA_009831015.1 Picea engelmannii
TACTCTGCACAGAAGCGGTTACTTGACTCTCTGATGGTGCATTTTATTGAGTTGTTAGCTATGGGAGGCCCTGTTATATGGTACGAACCCACCACGACAGCCCTGTTAAAACTGTATCCAGAAGTCTATCAAATTTTTCTACAAGCAGGATGGCTCGGTTATTTTCAGAGGCTCCAGGGATTTAATCAACAACAGGTTCTTCAATTCGCTCGAAATCTTCAGGAAGATTATTCCATTGTTCAAGGGGTTCAGATTCCAGTTACAGAGGAGTATATAACACAAGTTTCGGGTCTCACTGTCAATGGCATTCATTGGTTCAGCCGCAAACATATCATCCTTAATGCCCAGCAGGATTTCCTCTTGCCAGGGGAAAAAATTGAGCCTAAAGGCCGGGGTGTTCAACTTAGCTCGTTGCCGCCTCCTTGGCTGAAAGTTGCATATTTTGTCAAGCACTACCTTACCTATGAAGGCCGATACCAGGTAGTCTACCAGTACGATTTTGTCCTGTTGTCTCATTTACGACATGCTAGATTGGTGAAAATTCCTTATTATCTGCTCGGATGTCTTAAAAATATGTCGCATTACTGTAAAAAGGCTAAAAATATTTCCCTTTCCCTCACCCATCACCGTCTCGCTCAACTACTTATCCAAAATGGATTTTCCCAACAAAACCCTCTCCTAGAAAACCCACTTATAGATCCCCAAGAAGCTGTTGAATATCCTGAAAATCTTTAGGAACAACAACCACAAAACCCTCCAGACCCTCCGGAAGTACCTAACAATCCGGCTACAGACCCAATCAATCCAATTAACCTCCCTACATACCAAGATCGTCCCACATCTTACCAGAATCATCCACTCCTACCGTTCATATCCTTAGCAATGATTCTGGACCAGACAACTCTCCCTGTCCCATCACTGAGGAAAATCCCCCATGCAAACGAAAGAAAATTCCTCTTTTTCTGCCCTTTTTACAAAGAAAATGAACAAGGACCTCAACAAGAGCAGCCACTACTGCCATTGCCCCAAACCCCCAACCCATCCGGCTAAAACCTTGTATACCTCCAACCTCCCAAGTTCTAGAATTTTTACCTATTCCACCCACGGGCACTGAAACACAAGAACCAGAGGCCTAGTGTGTTGCGACATCATCCTTTTCAAATCAAGTAGCTGAAACACAAGAACCAGCTACTCATCAAGTAGCTGAAACACAAGAACCAACTACTCATCAAGTAGCTGAAACACAAGAACCAGCTACTCATTCAATAGCTGAAACACAAGAACCAACTACTCATCAAGTAGCTGAAACACAAGAACCAGCTACTCATTCAGTCGCTGAAACACAAGAACCAGCTACTCATCAAGTAGCTGAAACACAAGAACCAACTACTCATTCAGTAGATGAAACACAAGAACCAGCTACTCATTCAGTAGCTGAAACACAAGAACCAACTATAGTTGTTACACAAGAACCAGCTACAGCTGAAACACAAGAACCAGTTGTTGATATTGTTACCGAGATACAGGAATCAGATGCCCAAGGTGCTGCAACATTACTTTCTCTACATCAAGAAGCTGAAATACAAGAATCAACTGCCGATCCTGTAGCTACTCCAAAAGAACCAACTAGTGTGGCTGTGACTGTTACACAAGAACCAGTCACCCCTCTTAATATACCCTCGAAATATCAACAACCAGAACCAACAATGGCCTCTATATTACAAGAAAATGAGTTCCTAAGATCTGAACTGGAAGCCTACAAGCAAGAGATAGTCATGGTAAAGGAAGCCTACGAGAAGGAACTTAAATTGTACACCCTAGATCGCATAGTGACCATGATAGAGGAAAATACAACAGAGAATCAGTGTAGAGAGTATATGTGCAGTCAATGTGGGGACATCTATTATCAAGAAGGCTACAAAGTAATTCAAATTCCAATGCCAGGAGCTTCCCCTGCACCTACGAATTTTGCAGTCAAAGAAGAAAACCCTGAAACACAAGAACTAGCAGGACCTTCCAAAATTAAAAATGAACCCTGGCCTACAACAATTGTCAAATATGAAGCCCCTGTTTTTGTTAATAAAGTTGTACAAACATTACCTATTGATGAATCTGCCCCTCCTAGCCAGATCAATACCCACACCTTTGTGGAACAAGCCATTCAGACCCTACCTCAGCCTATCACTTGCAATGTTGAAGCACAAACTCAACCATGGGATGAACAGGCAATAATGGACAAATGGAAAAAAGAGTCTGTTGTTACACAGGACAAAAGCCTACAGGAGCACAGACTACTCTGGCTAAACCATATCTATTCAAACTGGGAAGCTTTGGAGCAAACACGTCAGGAATCTCGTGCCCATAAGAAACAGAATAAAGAGCTAAAAGGCAAATTGCTCCTGATGTTTGACTTGGAACAAAAGTTGTTGGTTGCAAGGAAACCATCCTGCAATTACTCTTTGTTCCTCATGGAACGAATTACATTTTTTCAGATTAACTCAATCAAAGAAGGCAGACCCCATGCAGTCTTAAATCCAGCAGATTTTGTTAGAACCTTTGCAGAAGCCTCTAATATGGATCAACACCTCCTCTATGAGGTATATCTTCATAATGAGGCCATCCCTGAGAACCGACAGCTTAACCTTAACCCTCTTGTCGGTGATATCCAGATTCAGGCACTCACCTCCTTCCTTAACAATCAGATCATATTGCAGAATGACTTCCTAGCTGCCAAGCATAACGAGGATAACCTCCTTCTCTAGATACGACCAAAACCACAAAATGCTACCACCTTTGTTGTAGAGTATTATCAGTTTTTGAAGAAACCAGGGATGACTCAATACATTCGGCAACTACAGACAACAGTGCTTCAAGATTTTCAACAGTTCATTAAATCCACAGAGATCGCTACCCTACAAGAAAATAACTTGTTTTGGAAACAATCTGCTGAGAAAAGATAGGAACACAATCCCTTTAGCCCCACTAATCTTGAGACAACAATATCCAGGGTACCTAGCTACATCAAATGTGTTCAAGAATGTGCTGAAAGATGGATAGGTTATCAGTTTCATTTTCCTATTCTGTGGATGCCAGCAGAGAAATATCAAGTTCATCATAAGTTTCCCAAGAAGGCCGAAACAACAACTTGGCAAAGGCTACAATGCGTTCAAGGATTCAGAGCTCCAACAGACAGCACTTTCCACATCTACTACTTAAGTAAATTGCACACTAAGAGTCGGTATTCAGATTTTGATTCAGATTGAAGTTGCCTAAGGACATGCAACCTTTTAAGTTGGGGGGAATGTTAGGACCCTATAATGTACCTTTTTGTTCACACGTTTTCCTACCATTACATCCTTTTTCCACTCACATTTAAACTTACATTATCACCTTACCCTGTCTTTCCAAAGGTATATAACGTCTCTTCTCTTTGCTATATGTTTAATCTGTTTTGCATATAATTTTACATTACTCTCATACTTAACCATTGATCAGAAATATGTAAGTGCTGAAACAGTTCGAACTGCAAATTATCATTGTTGTTTGAAGGCTCGTTGTTGAAATAGTCAAAAGCATGCAAACCTCATGGCTAAAACAGTTCGTGGTCTACAATGTTGAAACAACAACTCACACAAGAAGAAGTTGTTACACTCTCTATGGTCTACGATGTTGAAACATCAATTCACACAAAGAAGAAGTTATTACACTCACCACAACAGCCGCACCTTGAGCCAGATCAATTAACCATCGCTGCTGTGTTAGACCACGTTGCTGAAACAGTCAGAATGCAAATCTCGTTGTTGAAACAACCCACGATTTGCGATGCTGAAACAGTATACAACAACAGTAAAAATAAGATAAATAAAGAAGTTGTTACTCCAGTCACAACATCTACGCCTCACTCAACACCATTTCAATTATCGTAATAGCATTCTATTACGAGAGATCAGGATATCCTATTCTAGTATAGAAATTAGATCTGACTAATAATAGGATTGAGATGTGCACATGTAATTTGATGATCAAATTGTATCGAGGGGATTCTCCTCTTTAAATAAGGGGAAATCATCATTAGAGAGGACCTTTTTCTTGGCTAAGAAAGGAATCACAGAGAGGGACGTGTTTACTTCAGACATTGTAACATGATACAGTTGACAGATGAATAAAAGATTATTCTGAGCATTCCTTCCTAGTTCCTTTCATTTCTAGGGAATCTTGTGAGAAGGGAGGGCCCACATTCTTCACAAGATTCACCCATTAGTTCTGTAGTGTGCTAGTCTTATTTTTGTTCATGCCTTGATTAAATTCTGTTTTGCTGAAACTCTACTTTATTGAACTCTGTTTTTCTAAAACTCTGCTTTATTGATTATACATTGTTTTCATGTAATTCATGCTTGGGTAACTGTTAATCGTTCTAATTAGCAATCTTGTTTGGTGAATTTATGAAAGCATGATAATCAAAGATAGGTGTTGAAGATTCTTGATTGGGGAATAGGGTCTTGTTCTTTGTTAAGAGATAGTTAGTCTTCAGTGCATGTCAATCATTTTTTATTAGTAATGAGTTCATGAGAGTGTGATAATCGGAAACAGGTGTTGAAGATTCCTTCTTGGGGAATAGGGTCCTGTTCTCTGTTACAGAATTGTTGGTATTTCCTTTTGTAGTATCCTGAAAGATTTCTTTCCTAGGTTGTTATTTCTTAAATGTAATCCAAGATTCTTCGGATAATTATTTCTTTAAAATTGTGAACTCTGCAATAGGTAGGTTGTTTTTCTGTAATTCAAAGTAGAACTTCAGTTTGTTCAAGGCAAGGTGTGATTAATATACTTTTACTACAACTCTAGATTGCTTTTGAGATTGAGCATATACAATGTGTGACTACCTTTGAAATAAACAGACTTCCCTGGGTTGATAATTTATGTAGCACTTGATTGTTTAGTTAAATAAGCAATTACAGTGACCAACAACAACACACAACCTTTATCAAGGATTACCTCTTCGGGGGGGAATCTAATTGACTGGTTGTTAAGCCCACAAGGGCCCTTATAACTGATTTTGATACCTCCGATCTTTATCAGGGAGTCTTAGGCCCCTCTTGGGTGAGGCATACCTACTTTAGGGAGGGAGGCCCCTTTCAGCCACTTTATCATGTTTGTGTGCATATTGGCCATTTAATTATTTTTGGTGTGCTCTTTGATTACTAGTTGGCCTTAGAATTTTTTTCCGTGTCTCACGTCTTGAGTCATCGTGGAGTCAGAATAGCTTCCTCACCGATCTCGCCACTTGTTATAGTTACCACCGCATTTTGATTCTTTTCCTTCTAAAATGCGTAGAGTTATTAAACTTGATACACACACATCCACTTATCAAACTTGTGATTCTACAAGGATGGGTACTGAACTGAGTCATCAAAATACTAGGATCCCTTCAACTCCCACACCTACTATAGTTAATGGTACCCCTTTTAATCCTACAACCACAATGGTTTTAGTGTCGAAGGAACCTATCATCATTGTTTCCCATCCTATAGTGAATACTCAAGCTATTGGCATGAACCTGTTTGGGTATCTTGGTCATTCATCGAGCTATAACGTTCAGTCCATCCCTATGGCCTCTAGTCCTTTTTCCTATGGTATGTCGAATTTTACATCGCATTTCTCAAACTCCATCCCAGTTGTTGGCCCTAATGCTAGTATTTGACTCGGGGGGAAATCTCCTCCTTATACTCCATTCTGATTTGGTGGCACTCATGTCCCTCAAATGAGTCCTACCATGGGAGGCTTTCCTCCTCTCAATCCTGGGTCTAATCTTGTTGCTTTTGGATGGAATAACCAGCATGGCGAACAATCTTCTTCTCAAGTTCCATCCTTTATACCCACCTCCTCAGTATCGATTCCGACCAACACATTTGGCATGACAAATCCACTTTTATCCTCTAGATTCACACCTAGAGGGGGTTAGTTTCACACCTTTGGAAACCCCCAACCCAGAGCCACTGCGGATGGGGGTAGTTTTATAAGCCCCATCAGAACATTCCTACTAGAATGGTGCCCAAACTAACTCTTACGAATCAGACTGGAGGAGGGTCTTACAACCCCGGACAGGGCCATGGTGCTTACCAGAACCCTAGATGGGTCGTGATTCCCAAAACACAATATTTCCAGGGAGATTGGGGCCAGATGTCACAACCTCGTCTCCCTTTTCTGGCCACTCTCAACCTGCCATACGTGTCTAAGTTGATGAATGACCCTGTTTTTCATGATCCTACATGCCCCCCTATTCCCACCAAGCTTCCTTCAGATATTTTAAAATTCGAAGGAAAGAATGGCGAGGATATTGGTGATCACGTTACCACCTTTCACCTATGGTACTCTTCAAATTCCCTTAACAACGATTCCATTCAGTTAATATTGTTTCAACGCATCCTCACGGGGGTTTCCATGAAATTTTATATCGAGCTACCTATGGGGGAATATGGGACCTTTATTCAGATGGTTTTAGTCTTCCTTAACCACCTCCAATTGCTTGTTCATTACGATGTTGGCCTAGAACTTTTGTCGACCTTGTGCCAAGACAAACCCACTCATATCATGGATCACATCCAATAGTGGTGTAGATGAAAGAGGTTGATCAAGACCTGCATACCCCCAAAATTCCTATTAGAATGTTTCTCGTCCTATTTCGAAGGATGTTGCTACATCCAGGGTTACATCTGAGGAAGAAGCAACCTTCAAAGCCGAATAGTTAGATCTTATATACGCTCAGTCTAGGATGTTATATGATATTCTTCCATATGCACCAAGGTAAAACTATGATCCTAGAAAAAAGCCTAGACCTCATGTTGATTGCATTGTAGGCTCCACCAATGTAAGATTCCCAGACTCGGTGAAAAGCCACTTGAAAGTGTTGTCTCTAAACCAGTCTATTAGAGGGCCAACTTTGTTTGTGTCTTCCAATCCCACTCAGTCAACGGATGTTCATTCTGTGAAATCGTCAACCGACCCAAATTGTAACCAGAAACCAGGCGGGGATAATAAGAAAGGATGTAATAATAATCGTAAGGGTGGGAAGAATAATAAACTCAAGGAAAATGGTAATAATGAGAGGATGAATAATAATGTTGGTGAGGGAAAGAAAGAAAGTCGTAAGGTGAAATTACCCTATAAGATTTTCACAGACGATCAACTTACTCATTTATTCCCCAAACTTGTGGAAGCTATGAGGCTATTATCTCTACTGCCTTTTGTGCTAACAAATCATTTTCCACATAACAAACACATGGCCTTGAGCTCCTCAAATGTTGTAAATGTGGTCGATGGGAGTCAAAACCCACCGACACAAGATGGTGATCATTTGTGCATCAATATGGTCAATTCTCAGGTTAATGTAGTCACCTGATATCATGATTACTATTCTACATAGACAGGAACTAGTCTAGAGTCTCCCCTTCCTCCGGAGACACCCTTGCAGATCAAATAACCAGAGCCACCGCCTCGTATTACGAAAGGAGTACTCAAGAACTATTGTGCTTCTTATATGATTAGAGTAATGCACTCATTAATTATCAATCTAATATTCGTAATCAATAGAGTTACAAGACACCAGTAAGAGAGGAAATTTTGATGTCACAAGTATAGAAATAATCTGGATTAAGAAATAAACTGAAACACGCTTTGGTTTCCTTTCACAGAGAAGTTATCTACTCCATTGGGACACATGCAAATATGAGATGGATTCCTTTGACAGATCAACTCTATTATCTAACCCAAAAATATAACTATGCAATCACACTCTTGAATGGGAAATCACACAATGATCATCACACATCAATCATCAAGACATAGCATGGGTAGTTCAATAGCCAGCATATTGAGTATGTTATGGTTCACAATATTCTATTGTGAACTTCACTAGTCCTTTTTCAATTATGTTTGACTATTGCTGCCAACATCTATATCCATTAAGAAAAATCAAATTCATAACAATAGAAACAGAGCATATGTAAAATAGATTAAATAAATATCCCTAATCAATTATATAATCAAAATCCTAAACTGAACTTAATGTTGTCATCTGAAAGAATCAAAGCTTCAACTAGTCTAACAATTATACTATTGAAATCTAATGCTAACATTAATCTATAAGGATGTTGACCTTTGTTGGGAGGTGGGCCCTTGTCTCTTCACCAGGTCAGCAAATGGATTCTAAAGTAAGTTGGCCTTTAATCCACACATGACTCTTACTCAAAACCTCAAAACATGAAACTATACTAACAACTAAACTCACATTCATTCATAAATAATCAAGACATGGAAACAAATGACATTGTTCTATTAAACCTCAACTCAAGATATGTTCTACAATATGTAACATTGCTTCACATGTTGTGATATGCTATCTCTCTACTGCTTCCACCATCCTTGCCAATACTATTTAAACAGTCTTAGTCGTGAAACACAAGGAGGTGAAATCTTTTACAGATCAACAATTATCAAATTTATATATTCTGTTACATATTTTAAGATTGATCCTCATGAAACGAAGTGTATGAGGATTGGATTTGAAAAGACGTCTATTTGGCACAAGTTTACCCCTTTTTCACACCAAATAGACTACAAGACATAAAAAAGGACATTTTTTGGCGTTAAGTTGTGATTGCATCTCATGCCCTCGCTTGCAGTATTGAGCCTTTAGCTCGTTCTCTCTTTGCGTTATAATCCGTTGCCTAAGAAGTTTTTTCATCCTCAACCAAGAAGAGCCTTGTTTATATCCTTCACAATTTGACACCCTATACCCTAGAGGGAACCTCACCCCGAGTGTCCATCTCCCGCATGCATTCCCATGCATTGAGCATATATACATTCCACTGATGGAACTAGTTTTTCTTACTTGTGACACTCGTTCCCTCCTCTGTATCATAGCATTCATCTGTTATGAAAAAATAAAAAAATACGGGCGGGAAGGGAGTACTATATTGTAATTGGTGACAGTCATGTCACCTTTGAACAGAGCACAAAGTTATTGAGTCCTTCCATCATCATAATTTTGGGTTTAGTATGGCCTTAGGAAGATTATCTACTTACATAGTTTTCTCTACCGATTGGTTACTCTTCTAGTCCCTATAGAGAACATTATTGATGCCTCCTGCATCTAATAGTCACATCATTGAGTCCATGTTGCAAGAGTCCACCTTATGTCTCACGCTCTTGTTCAAAGGAAATCTATCAACCTGCGTCTGATACTCCTCCAAAATGTTGACTTTGCATGTCGGATATACCCTTAGTTTGTCTCAGAATCACATAATACTATGGTCTTATTATGCACCCTGGCCCGACTTTCATCATTGGTAGGTCACCTTGAACCCAACAATCGACATTTCATCATTGGTCATTGACTGGGTGGTTTCCCTTGTGTTCGATGGAAAGACATTTATTCACACTTTGGGATTCATGCAGTGTCTTGGATGCCATTAGCCTTATTGATGGTTTCCTCACCTTTTTCAGAAATTTTCATCATTGGATGCTATTCAGAGGGCCTTTTTCGTGTACCGCTTGCATTTGATACATGTGAAAGATGCACAGGGTCATTGGTTCGTGAACATGTTCTTCGTCTGATCTCCACAAAATCATGAAGCTCTTTCTTTGTTCCTCGTGCTTACTGATGAGAGATGCCTTAATGCTCTCCTTTCAGTGGGTCTCTTTCCATTGACTTCAGCTCATCTATTCTGGATATGGGACCTAGAGTTTTATGAGTACCTTGAGGCTTACAGTTATTAGGAGGCTCTCTCGCCATTGACAGATGGGAATACATCAATGTCTCATGATCTATTGATTTCTCAAGTGTTCAACACCAAATCCTTTATTCGCACTTGTAGAAATGTACTCGGTGCCTTGATACCTACTTTCATTATTGGTAGGTTGTCTCATGTTTGTTAATGGTATACCTCAATGACCGGTAATCAAACGATGTATCATCATGTTCGACCTCAACTCCTTTTTTCACATGATGTAGACTTGCACCTTGGTGGATTGTGTAGAAGTATTGAAGACATCACTAAGTGGTCGTAGCTTTCCTGAGCTGTCGTTTCCTTTTCATGGGATCAACACCTATTTGACTTCAGTGATCATGGGAGATCAGTTTGTACTCCATGGTATACAGATATCTTCAGAATGATTTCGAGATTGGTTTCACTGGGCCTTGTTCATGACTATGACAACTTTTGGCATGCAACCGCATTTGTATTTGCCTATTCATGGCCATGAACAATTGTTTGGTATATTTTCCACATGGATCTGCATTGTATTCTTGGCATCCATGTATGCAAAGTCAGTACATAATGTAATAAGCAATTAAGTTCATCCAGATGGTTCTCTGCCACTCCACTTATAGTTTATTTATAATGCATTTCGTCCATCAGAGATACTCCTCTGATCTCACACATTAGGGGGCATCTATTATAGCAAGATTTTCCTCACCATTGTCATCTTGCATAGAGGGCCTTTTTCCATTTCCCTATGCCAGCTTGTCATCCCTTTTTGATGAATCTAGAGACAAAAATATACATTTTTCCACATATACACTCCCTATCAGTTATGCAAGATGTGTATATGCTGGGTACTCCACTACAACCCACGTACATCAGGATTTGTGCCAGAAAATACAAAAATGAAGTCGGGTTTCCATGTCATGACATAAGATCTTTGATTCTTGACCTTACACATAATGGAAACGTTCTGACTCGGCCCTTCAATTGCATTCTGAAGGATATAAAGCATAATTTTGAGCTATGGAAAATGAGGAGAAAGCATTCAACTTTGAGAGCAAAGTTACTCTAGAGAAATTACTTCATATTGAGTCTGCATCCCTTTGTCCCTCAAGTCTGAACACAATGTTTATCCCCCAAGCTCTTTCCCTATTGTTGAGAGAACCTCATTGACTCTCTCTTGTGAGCTTTCCTTTGGTGGAGGATTGAAGTGGTGGAGGCCCAGTTGGAAGGAACTTGGTTTCTTGGTTTCGAACTGTGCCGACACAGAAGGCTGTAATGTTGTCACTTCTACTGATCAATTATTAATATAAATACTCCTTTCTCGTCCTATTGGTATATTGCAAATGTATGATTATTATCCATGGACATGTTTGTAATGTTTATTGATGGATTATGCTATCTAATGTGCTAACCCCTTTATATCATCACTATATTCTTTCTCTGCTCATTTGTTAAGAACTTATTGCAGGTATAAAGCTTTGGGTCAAAGTGCTCAATGGTGGAACACCATTAAACGTTGGATCGAGGTAGGCCTCTTTCTTATCTTGCACATTAGTTTATATAGCATATGTTGGAATTGAGTTGATTTCTGCAGTCATAACTATCTATTGTGGTTTACCCTTGGCCATAGAGAGTTTTTCCCTCGTAACAGAATTTGATACATGACTTTATAACTGGTAATCAAACGATGTCTCATCATGTTCGACCTCAACTCCTTTTTTCACATGATGTAGACTTGCACCTTGGCGGATTGTGTAGAAGACTTGAAGACATCATTATGTGGCCACAACTTTCCTGAGTTGTTGCTTCTATTTCATTGGACCAACACATGTTCGAATTTAGTGATCATGGGAGATCAGATTGTACTTCATGGTATACATATATCTTCAGATTTATTTTGAGACTGGTTTCACTGGGCCTTGTTCTTGGCTATGACAACTTTTGGCATACAACCGCATTTTTATTTGCCTATTCATGGCCATGAACATTGGTTTGGTATATTTTCCACATGGATCTACATTGTATTCTTGGCATCCATGTATGCAAAGTCAGTACATAATGTGTTAAGAAATTGAGTTCATCCAGTTGGTTCTCTACCACTCCACTTCTGGGTTATTTATAATGTATTTTAGCCATCGCAAATACTCCTCTGATCTCACACATTAGGGGGCATCTGTTGTAGAGAGATTTGCCTCACCATTGTTATCTTTCAAAGAGGCCCTTTTTCCATTTCCCTATGCAGACTTGTCATCCCTTTTTGATGAATCCAGAGCCAAAAATACACATTTCTCCACATATATTCTCCCTATTAGTTATGAAAGATGTGTATACACTATTTGCTCCACTATAACCCGTGTACATCGAGATTTGTGCCATAAAATACAAAAATGAAGTCGATTTTCCATGTCACGAAAGAAGATCTCTAATACTTGACCTTCCACCTACTAGAAACCTTCCAACTCAACCCTTCAGTTGCATTCTAAAGGCTATAAAAGCACAATTTCAAGCTATGGAAAATGAGAAGAAAGCATTCAACTTTGAGAGCAAAGTTACTCTGGAGAAATTACTTCATATTGAGTCTGCATCCCTTTGTCCCTCAAGTCTGAACACAGTGTTCAGCCCCCAAGATCTTTCCCTATTGTTGAGAGACCCTCATTGACTCTCTCTTGTGAGCTTGCCTTTGGTGGAGGATTGAAGTGGTGGAGGCCCGGTTGGAAGGAACTTGGTTTATTGGTTTTGAACTGTGCTGACACAAAAGTCTGTAATGTTGTCACTTCTACTGATCAATTATTAATATAAATACTTCTTTCCCTTCCTACTGGTATATTGAAAATATATGATTATTATCCATGGGCATGTTTGTAATGTTTATTTATGGATTATTCTATATAATGTGATAACCCTTTTACATCATCACTATATACTTTCTCTGCTCATTTGGTAAGAACTTATTGCAGGTATAAAGCTTTGGGTCAAAGTGCTCAATGGTGGAACACCATCAAACATTGGATCGAGGTAGGCCTCTTTCTTATCTTGCACATTATTTTATATAGCATATGTTGGGATTGAGTTGATTTCTGCAGTCATACCTGTCTGTTGTGGTTTACCCTTGGCCATAGAGATTTTTTCCCTCATAATAGGTAAAGAAGGAAAAGTGAAGGGAGAGAGAGTGTGGAAATGGGGGGGATGTGGGGGAGGGAGAGAGAGGTAAAGAGGGGGGTTAAGAGTGGGGGGGAGATAGAGGGAAAGATGGAGAGAAGGGAATATCAGAGAGAGAGAGAGAGAAAGGGAAACATAAATCCAATGAGAAAGTGAGAAAGTGAGCGAGAGAGAGAGAGAGAGGTCAAAGAGAGGAGAATATAGAGGGGAGGATGAAGAAATGGGTAGAGTGAAATAGAGGGCGAGAGAGTGTGAGTGAGAGTCTAGTATAGCTAGAGAGGTAATCGGGGGAGAAAAGGGCCCATATTTTTAATATTGGAGGCCATTCAATGTAAGGTGGACTAGGTCCACTATATTATTAAATAAGGCCCACTATGGTATTTAGATATATTAGTATGAACATAATAAATGTGACAGTGCTTACTAGAAGGTTCTACTTCTAGAAGGTTTTGTTGACGCTCAAATCCATCCAGACCAAAATCGAAACCTCACGAGGATATGAATCCCCCTGCATTTTTAGAGAGGTGGTACACCTCTTGGGATAAAACATATATATGTGATATCTTGGATTAGGAGAATTCTAAGGCAACAAACCATAGATATTTATTGCTTGAAATTATGAAATGATATGGTTCTTCAATAACCTAATATGATATTTGTATGCAGCAAAAATTCTTGAAACAAATGAAAATATTGAAGGAGGGCTTCAACATCATAATTTATTTGTGATCAACATCACATACACAATATTCTTAATCATATATAAATGCATCCATGTCTTCCTCGTGAAAAATAGGAGAAAATAATTTGATCATCTCAAAGATTTTTAAAAGAGTATTACTATCAAGATCAAAAAAGAATTTGATAGGTCAATCTCAAATACCTCATACTTAAGACTCGAAGTTACAAGATATAGTCAAAATCAACCCCGAAGAAATTCTTTGTGGAGTTTATTCATAAAAAGCGTTCTTCATTACAAAATATTTGACAGTAGTGTATATGTCTATAAATTCTCCATGATCATAGAAGAAAAATATTTTGGAATAATAGGAGAAGAACATTCAAGAACTCGGCCTTGTGCCCAATTCAGAGACTTAAGAATAAAGCTATGAGAAATGGTGTAGAAGAATAGAAAGAGTGGAGAAGATGGAGATATTTTTTCTTTCAGCAGAAGCTTTGGTGTGTATTCATGTTTGTATGTTCTTCTTCATCTAATATTCTTCCCTTCACATCTGACAATTTTGATTACTGGATCCCTTGATGAAGCCATTCTTGACTTTTTAAGATAAGATTTTTTAAATACTTGAATAGTTAGGGTTTTTTTTCTCTCTTGAAATTACCGTACACTTTTCCTCTTGAAAAATATTCTTTAATTAATTCCTCATTTAAGTGCTTATTAATTAATTCACATAATTAACATTGGTAACTTTTAAATGGATCCCTTTCCTTTTTTAATAAAAGTTTTTAAAAAACTTTTATTTTCAAAATTCAACTAATTGCCCTTTTAAAGAGGGGGACTTTGTTTTAATTTTATGGAAGATATATTCAACCTTTTAACCATGTAAATCACTTCATATGTGATATTCATTTTCATATCTTTCCAACGATATAATTTATTCCCAAATCCGTCACCCGGATCTCAAGATATGAGCTCGTGAAGTTGAGTTTTCACGTGGGCCCATTAAAAATGAACCTGACTGATATTTTTATTTTTGGTAAAAATGTGGCTACTTTAATCCATTTAAACATATACCATCATATTCTTCATCTAAATATCTTTACAACAGTATAAATGTTTTGCGATTCTGACACCGACCTCCATGAGATTAACACTCAGCCACATCAATCAAAATTGATGGGTAAATCTCATCCCTTAGATGCATTTCATCCTTTTATTCATGAAATTCGACCTTTATTCATAAAACGCATCCCACGTGCATGCAAAATTAACAGGATTCAATTTTTTAAATGTAAATTTTAATGTACATTTGACAAGGAGCGAAGAAGAACAAGCCATCGACTTAATTTGACCACCCTTGGAAATTGGACAATAAAATATAATTTTTAAATGTCAAGTCAACGTTGAGTCGTCATGTTGATGTGCCAACCGGATATTTCCATCTGTCGCCACTGGTATACTTCCACATGTCACCAATTATGAGATTCCACATGTCTTCATGTGATAGGTCAAAAATATTCCATGTGTATCCAATAAGAGTGTGCCATGTGTCTTCAATAAAACTATGCCATGTGTCTCCCTCCATAAGCTATTATGTGGCACCAATAATACCCTACCACTTGTCATCTCTTCATAAGTTTTAATGTGGAATACAATAATTGGTTAATAAATTAAATAAAATAATAATAAAAAGAAAGGTTAAAGTATAATGTTGAAAGGGGGAGTGAACGATTGTAGGAAAGAGGGAAATAGTGGGTAGTTAGGTAGGAAAAAATTATAGGGAGTGGGTGAGATTAGGATGATGTAGGGTGAGGTGAGGGGAGGGGAGAAATAAGGGGATAGGACTTTCAGAATCACGAGTGTTAGGAATGTGAGAGGGAGGGGTGAGGTGAGTCCGAAAGGACTTAGAATTTTTCTAAGTATGGAGTGGTGAGTATGAGATATGCTTGTAGGTGTTGGAGTATCAGGCTGTTGGAGTATCAGGCTAGTGGATGAAGGAGTGAGGAATGAGGGAGATGTGGGTGAGTCCTTCCTCGCGATTCTGACATAAGGTTAAAAATAATATAAGTGTGAGATAAGGGGGGGAAATGGGAGTGAGGAAGGTGAGGGGGAGGGATGAGTGAGTCTGAAAGTTCGAAAGGACTTGAAAATTTTCTAAGTATGGAGAAATAAGGAGAAGGTGGAAGACGAGAAAAATTCCAAGTGTCATGAAAGGGGAAGAAATAATATTGGGTTTTAAGCCTGTAATATTTTGAAGAAAATAAAGGTCTTAGGATGATCTCGGAGGATCTCGGTGGCCACCAACCTTTTCTAACTAGCTCAAAACATTTTTTTGGCAACTTACTATTTTTAGCATTTTTTTGGGCCCCAAACTTCAGGGGCCATTTTGAGGGCCTAAACGACATTTTTTCACGATTGAGCACCTCAATGATAATTAAAGGCTTTGATTGAGCCCCCTAAATGAAGATCCCTGTCAATACCTTTCCAACGAGCTATTTTGCGCCTTGAATGAAAATCATATGCAAAATTTATAATCCAGGGAAGTTGGTGTACTAACTTACCCCAATAGGGCCCACATGACTTTTGGCGCTTCATCACCTAGGGTTAGGTTTTTGGATGTCTAGGGTTTTGGAATTGATGCTTATTTTAGAAATTCCTTCTGAGTCTCATTGTACTCATCTTCTTGCGAATGATCATAGCCATCACATCTCTTCTCAGAGATAAGATGCCACCATTCTAGCAAGCTTGTTTTCAGTCCATTTTACAATTTTCATCATATTTCTTATTTAATAGAAGTCAAGTTTTACTGTATCTTTGTTATTGTTTATAGTGTCTTTATGTTAATATTATAAATCTATAGTTTCATTTTGTTCCGCTCATAAATCTGGATCAATGGTATCAGAGTGGTCTGCTCCTTGTCATTTTTTTAATGCATGTCCTTGACGCGGTAAGGGTATAAAGAGTTGGTTCCCGAGCTTGTTTCTCTTGAGGACAATTTCTCTCAAACGACCAAGAAACCATCCATGTTAGGAAAAAATAAAGACAATGGGACATGAGATCCTTTCAAAGTGTTGCTCAAGGAATCCCTTGAGAAAAAAAGGAACGAGATGATGGATAGCTTTTCACAAATCCTTAGATGATTGTCGACAAGTGATGCATCCAACTCAAGCGGCGGCGCCATCCTGTTCAAGGTACATATTAATTTTTATATTCCTATATTTGAAGGTAAAATAGATGTAGATGGCGTAGATAAATGGTTAAACCTTCTAGAAGGATATTATTTTGTCCATGACCTTTTCAATAGAGAAAATATTACATTTTCTCTCCTCAAGGCCGCCCCCCATGTCAAACTGATGCAGGAGCATCGCAAGAAAGTGAAAGCATAGGACAGCTGGATATGCACCAACGCACATTTTTGAAGATATTTTGAATTTCAAACTCATGGCACATTAATGTAATATATGGAGAGACATAACTGCTCTTAAATGTTTTGGGGATTGTAACGCAAATCTTGAGATATTGATCGCATATGTTGGTTGGAGGAAATTAATGTAATCAATGTAAAGTAGTTGTAGTCTTTATTGCGATAAGATAGCTTGAGGTTGTAGGAGGGAAAACTCAAGAAATCTCCCTCATGTGTATTGTATTGTATGATTCTTCTCATTTGTAAGATATAGAAGCTATAGAGTAAGAGAGCCTAAGAGAGCATAGGAGAACAAAGACTGTAGAAGTTGTATAAGAAGATAGTTGTTGTTATAGAAACCATGTACAAAAGCACTTGATTTAATATAAGAATGCTTTGACTCAATTTCATGGTGTTGTTATGAATGATGTTTGCATCTATTGAATGGTATGTTTACAGTTGGCTTATATGCTCTATTATGCATTTGTTTCAATGCTTTATGTGTATGATTTCATGTTGATTGTATGAATTTTGTGAGAGGGAGACTATGAGTTTCAATTGTTTCTCTTCCTAAGAATTCCTGCAAAGAATGTAGTGAAGGTCCGCAAGGAGTGCATTGACGAGATTTTGAGTTTTAACTCAGAAAAGATCAGGAGAGATAGAGTTGTTCTCATAACAACATAAGTTCAAGTATAGCAAAAAGTTGTGCAAGGTGTGTGTAGGCCAGGTTGAAGTCTTAGAATTTTTCTAACCAGGTGAGTGGTTGAAGAACTGATGTTGCAAGGAGTGCGTAGAGTTGGAAAAGTTCAAATAATCAGAGATTATCATGAAGGACGGAAGGAGTGCATGTAAGAATCCCTTGGAATCCTTGAGTTTGCAGCCATAATCAAGCTCAGGAGGGATAGAGACTTGGAAATTTAAAAGGAAGCATGAGGGTTAAAGTCACCTCGCAGAAACCAAGCTCATGAGGAAGGACGCCAAGTTATTTGGATAGGAATCTTTGAGAACTTGAAAGGACGGTTGAGTTTCTCAGAGGGATAAGTGTAGATATCCATGGACCATTGGATCCAGTGGATTAGTGGGGAAGTTAAGACTGAGTTCCTTTCAACACTCACAAGATCAGGAGAGATAGAAGTCATTAGATCTGGATCAACGAGAGCCACTGATTGGAGATTGGAGTTTCAGCATTTCAGAAGTTGGAAGTGTGGAGGAAGTTCTTTTCGGGAATCCCCAATACATGAAATCCCAACGCGATCTGGACCACCAGATCTTAGGAGGTTCAGGACCGTTGATCTGTGGAGAGGAAATTACGAGTTTAGAATTCAAGAAAAGGAGAAGAGTTGTGTCACTAACTCGTAAGTCACGAAATCCCGACGTGCTCGGAGGAGAGGCCCAAAATTTTGGCTGGAGGTCATATGGTGAAATCATAAGGGAGGAGCTAAGGATTGTTATCCCATTTCAGGGTTTTAGGAATCGAAGGAGTCGGGGTGACTTGCAACAGGAATCCCGAAATCATGAAACGTGAAGTCACATACTTAGAGAGCCATTTGGGGCTAAGTCAGTGGTCACGTGGAGTAGGGGTTTGCGGTTAGTTCTTGCTTGCGCGGGCATAGCTTCTAAGAAGGACCTATGGTTTACATGCATTAAAGGTTCTAGTGGGAACTAAAGATGTTTTGGCTTAGGGAAGTAGGAAGATCCAATGGTCGGGAGGTCAAGCAGACCCTGTTGAGGTACCGGTGTTGTGTTAGGTGGTATCAGAGATAAAAAAAATTGTTTTCTGTGGAGGAAAGATAGAGGACAGTGGTGATTTGAATTCTACATGGATAGATTGAAACAATGTTGCTGAGAAGACATCAAGAGAGACCCATGCCTGATCCATCCGTGGAAAGGGAAATGAGAGAACTTCGTGCTCGATTGGATGCTATGGAGACAGCACAAAGGTGAACACCTGATATTGGAGATATTAGTGAGGCCAAAAGAGAAAATGAAGCTGGAGCCGAAGAATAATTTGTAGCCAAAGATGTTGCAGAGGAACGTCTATTCAAAGTTGTTGCAAGAATAGGGGCCAAAGAAAAAATAGAGATCCTTATGTATGAAGGAAACTTAGATGTTGAGGAGATGCTAGTTTGGTTTAGAGATCTAGATAAATACTTCGACTATGAGGATATCGAAGAAGATAATAAAGTAAAGAACATAGTCACTAGACTGAAAGGGAATGCAAAACTATGGTGGGATGAACTGCAGGCTGACAGACGTTGCAAAGAAAAACAAAGAATCAAAATATGGGATAGGATGGTAGCAAAGATGAAATCCAAATTCATACCCAGAGATTACCAAATTAATCTGTTTCAAAGAATGAAGAATTTGAGAAGAAAGGGATGACAGTGAAGGGATAAACTAAATAATTTTATAGACTCAATATTAGATCTGGTCATTGCGAGAGTGATGATGAAAAAGTCACCAGATACATGAATGGCTTGAGATATCATATTCAATATGAAATAAGCATGGTGACAATCAGGAATGTAGAAGATGCTTATCAGATTGCTTCAAAGGTATAAGTGAAATTGGCCCGAAAGAAAGGTCAAAGGGGAAGAGGTAGAAGTCAGAGCATAGGCAAAGAAATTTCCCAGGACAGAGTATAGAAGCCCAAGGATGAATAAAAGAAACCTCATAATCACCCAAAAAGGGGAGGAATCTCACAAGGAGGATAGTATGTCGATAGGAACACTTTTCCTCGAGCTAGAGGAAGAGGAAGAGCCAGAGGAGGTGAAATAAAGTGTTTTGTATGTGGAAAGATTGGACATAAATGTTTTGAATGTACCAATAGAAAAAGAGATGGGGGAGGTGAAGCTCACATTTTAGAAGTGAAAAGATAAAATTTTGAGGCAGAAGATGCAGAAGGCGAAAGATCCTTAATGATGAGGAAAATTCTCTTGAAGCCAGAGAAAGTGTAACATACCCACTATGGAATTTGAAATTTTTCGGCCTTTATTCTTCTTTTCTCCGAGGAACGGAATTCCCCAAATCCCTATGGGGCTTGATACAGACCCTTCCATCCCTTATCCGTACTCATGTGATCAACGGCTAGGACCACAGGCCTTATCATAGAGGTGCTCGTCGGCTTTTGCGGTTCGGGAAAATCACGATACATGTATTTCCTTTTCTCTCTTGTCTTTTGAAGGGTCGAAACCCAAAACGGGTTTAACCACTTATCAAGATTCACAGTAACTTGGATTAAGCCCTGGTACTCTACCCTTCAGGATTTCACATACCAGAATTTCAGGATATGTGACAACAGGAGGTTTCGCGCTTAGGTTTCTAGGGAGCCGAAACTCCGAAACCTGCATATAGATACATATAAATATATATACATACCTCACTCCGTCTATTTCGAGAATTTGCAAATCGGGTTTCTAGGATATGCGACAATAGGAGAACTTACCGTTAGGAGTCCCAGGTGCCGAAACACTGAAACACCATATCTCGTCCACATTATTATTATTTCAGGGTTTCGCACTTTGGGTTTTTGGGATTGGCGAGTACAAGAGAACTTGCCAATAGGTATCTTGGGTACCGAAATACTGAAATACCCAATATTATCCGTGCTAATCCATTTCGGCATTCCTCCTTTCAGGATTTCACGTTATGTGAAAACAAGGGGTCTCTCCCCTAGGTTTCCCGGAAGCCAAAAACTCCGAGTCATCAAAACTATAAACATGCTCCACTATTTCGGGGTTTCCTCCATCAGGATTTCACTAATCGGGGTTTCGAGACTGGCAAATTCATGGGGCCCGCACTTAGGTACCCCGAGTGATGAAATACTGAAGTATAATAAATTCTCCACACTCTATCCTTTCAAGGTTTCGCAAGTCAGGATTTTGGGACTTGCAAGTACAAGGGAAACTTACCCTTGGGTTTTTCGGGTACTGAAACGCCGAAATGCTGAATCAAGTCACGCTATGCCAATTCCGGATTCTGTGAGTCAGGGTTTCATATATCGGAACCTCATGATACAAGAGGTCGAAGATTCACACTCCTCGACTACCTGAATGTCGAAAATCCATTACAACCGCTCATCATACACTCGACCAAATTTGGGGTTCCTCAGTTCGGGATTTCGCAACTAATGGGTACAAGGGAACTTATCCTCGAACGTCCCGGTTCCCGAAATGTCGAACACCAATACTTACCCATGCTGGTCCAATTCAGGGTTTTGTGAATCGGAGATTCACGATGTGCGTAGACAAGAGGTCTCGCATCTAGATCTTCTGGGAGACGAAACTCCGAAGTACCAACTCTTAACCTGCACATGTATTTCCGGATTTCACCCATCAGAATCACGGGTTTGGGATTCAGGACTTGCGAGTACAAGGAACTCGCTTGTAGGTATCCCAGGTACTGAAACTCTGAGATCTTATAACTTCTCCATACTATTATCATTTCGGGATTTTGCAAGTCCGGGTTTCGGGACTTGCGAGTACAAGGGAACTCGCCCTTGGGTATTCCAGGTAAAGAAATGCCAAAAAGTCACACTCTATTATTTCAGGACTTTGCAAGTCGGGGTTTCGGGACTTGCAAGTACAAGGGAACTCACCCTTGGGTATTTCGGGTACCGAAATGCCGAAAGGTCACTCTCTATTATTTCGAGACTTTGCAAGTCAGGGTTTCGGGACTTGCGAGTACAAGGGAAATCGCCCTTGGGTACTTTGGGTACAGAAGTGTCGAACAGTCACACTCTAAGAGGACCATTCTCTCTTATGCGGGGTTTTTAAGACTTAAACTATAAAATCCTCCTTCGAGTCCTCAAGCAAATTTCACCAAGTTTGAAAACCAGACTGAAAGGTCTTCTGGAAAGTAAGGGAGTGATCCCGAAAGGGTGCCTTGTGGGGAAATCTATCCAGGGAAGCGTGAGAGACAAATAAGGGAAATAAATTTCCCGAGAACAAACTTGAAAACCAAATTCGTTCAAGTACATATATCTATATATATGTATAAACCGAATGTGTTCATTCCAACATAAGAATGCAGCCACCATTTTCGATCAAAACACCATGCAAACATTTCTACACATAAAACATTTATAAGTGTTCAAACCATGATCATACATTCCAAGATATTCAATGCAAGATACAAGATATAAACATTGATCAAAAAACACTAGGTGATGCAACTACTGAGAGGGGTGCTCGTTTCCACCCAACTATAGGCTCAACGAATCCCAATGGATTTACCACTAGCCACCCCTAAGCTAGACCACGATGTTGTGAGACTGAGTCTCTGTTCATCAGAAGTCAAGAACAAAGGTTAATCTTCTTCTTCTCTTCTTATCGATCACTCTATGTATTTTCTAGAGTCCTTCTGATTTCTTTCCTCTTGTGATCTTTGTCGCGACTAGCCCCTTCCACACCTCGTTCCTGCCTTTTCTTTTTTAGCAAGGTTGTGTGTGGCACGAACTTCCCCACGGTGGTCAGGTCTGAGGCCTCCACGGATGGGCGGTTCACCCCCATCCCTCATTAACTCATGAGGAGCCTCTTCACTTACCAACCTGGTGAGTAATTCATTTCGGGGCCAACAAGCCGCTCTTGGTTCTCCGGGCCAGTGAAGACCAAATACGGTTTGGTTCGGTGGAAGTTAACACCACCATTCCAGGTGTCTTCCACCACCTTTCTTCAGCCATCGTGGTCTCTTTTTCAGCACATCCCCCTTCTAGTAGTCTTGCAACATATATTCATAACATTATTTACATCCATCAACCCTTTATACTAAGGTCCATTCAAATCACACATTCACATCTTTGAGTTTTCCATAGTTCTTGGCCAGTATAATTATTTTTACAGGCTGGGGGAAACAGGGTGTTACAATTCCCTACCCCTTAAAGGAACATTGTCCTCGATGTTCTATCTATCAAAATGACATGTATGTACAGAGGTAAACAAAATCAGATATGCATGTTTCATGGCATCCTCCATTTCCCATGTAACCTCATCTAGGCCAAAATGTCTCCACTGCACCTTGACCTGTGCAATGGTTTGGTTTTGGAGCGAGGTTTCCATTCTGT
>ML776993.1:234534-270271 GCA_009831015.1 Picea engelmannii
AAACATGGAAAACATTATGTGCTTTTACTATGGGAGGAAGTGCTAGCCTATAGGCTACAGGTCCCACTCTATCTAGAACCTCAAAGGGTCCACAATACCGAGGTGCCAACTTGGCACAAGCTCCCATTTTCAGAGAACTCTTCTTGGGCCTAACTCTGAGATATACATGGTCTCCCATCTTGAACTCTCTTGGAGTTCTCTTTTGGTCGGCGTAAATTTTCTGTTGGTTCTGAGCGACCTTCAAGTTTTGTTTTATCTGAGTCACTTGTTGTTCCATTTATTTCAACATGTTGGGTCCAAAAGAAACTTTTTTTACGGGATTACTCCAACTGACAGGAGTGTTTCATGACCTACCATATAGGAATTCGAAGGGGCTCATCTTTAAGGATTCTTGGTAGCCGTTGTTGTAGGCGAATTCCAGCAGTGGCAGGTAATCTTCCCACTTCTTGGGTTGATGCATTACATGCATTCTTAGCATGTCTTCTAGTATTTGGTTCACTCTTTCCATCTGTCCATCGGTTTGAGGGTGATAGGCGGTGCTAAACAACAACTTGGTCTCCAAACTAGCCATCGGTGATTTCCAAAAGTTGGAAGTGAATTTCGTGTCTCTGTTAGACATGATCTCTTTCGGCATACCATGTAGTCTAAATATCTCTCACGAATACCTGAGTGATGTCTATTGCCTTGCAAGTCGAATTGATGGGGACAAAATAGGCAGACTTACTCAATTTATCCACCACTACCATGATGGTGTCATTCTGTTTGGTTGAGGTGGGTAATCCAGTGATGAAATCCATGGAGATGGTTTCCCATTTCCATTCCAGGATTGGTAGAGGTTGTAAAAATCATGCTGGGTGTCGGTGTTCTTATTTAACCTATTGGCATTCTATGCATTTGGCTAAGTACTCAGCTATGTTTTTCTTCAATCCAAGCCAATAGAATTGTTTCCTGGTGGCTGTGATCATCTTCTAGTATCCTAGATGACCAATATAGGGTCTTTTATGTAGTTCATCTAGTATGAACCTCTTCAATTCGTCACAGTCTGGGATATACAATATGCTTCGGTAAGTGAGCAGGCCTCCTTCCATCATCTGGTAGTCTCCATACTTTACCCTGGTGGGCTCTTGTTGTAGGTACAAGGTCACGGTCCAGACGAAGGGATCTGTTTCTTGCACATTTCTGATTCTTTCCTTGACATCTGTCTCGTAGGAGCTCACCGCGGCCAGGTGAATTGTTTTCATGCTTCTACTAAGGGCATCAACCACCCTATTTTCCTTTCCCTTAATATGTTTGATTTCAAAATCAAAATCGTTGAGAAGGGCCATCCACCTAGCTTGTCTGGCATTGAGCTTTGGTTGGTCAAATAGATATTGCAGTCCACAGTGCTCTGTCATAAGTATAAATTTTCTTCCCAGGAGGTAATGCCTCCACATTTTCAAGGCATGCACTATGGCAGCCAACTCTAGATCATGGGTCACATAGTTGACTTCATGCTCATTCAATTTTCAGGATTCATAGCAAACCACACTTCCTCATTGCATAAGGACTCCTTCGAGCCCTTTCTTACAGGCATCAGTGCACATGAGGAAGTCATCTTCGGGATCGACGATCTTCAACACAGGTGCGTGGGTCAGTAGATGTTTCAGGGTTTGAAAACTTTCTTCACATTTTTGTGTCCATGTGAATTTTATCCCCCTTTTCTGAAGGCCAGTGAATGGACAACCAATCTTGGAGAATCCTTTTATAAATATTCTATAGTATCCTTCTAATCCCATAAAGGATCTGATATCTGAAACGTCATTTGGGGTAGGCCATTCCATGATAGACCTGATTTTGTCAGGGTCTACTACTACTCCTTCTTTAGATAGGACATGGCCTAAGTAATGTATTTGCTTCTGGAAGAATTCAAATTTGTTGAATTTGGCATAGAGTCGATGTTCTCTCAGCACTTGTAGCACAAGCCTAAGATGCTCTTCATGCTCCTCTCTATTCTTGGAGTAAATTAATATATCGTCAATAAAAACCAGCACAAATTTGTCTAGGAATTTGCTGAGTACGTTGTTCATCAAACACATGAAAGTGGCAGGGGGATTGGTTAACCCAAATGGCACTACCACAAACTCATAGTGACCATACCTCGTTCAGAAGGCAGTTTTATGGATGTCTTCACCCTTGATTTGGACTTGATGTTATCCCGACCTCAAGTCAATCTTTGAGAAAATAGATGCACCGCCCAATTGATCGAACATGTCAACGATCTTGGGCAAGGGGTACTTGTTCTTTATGGTTACCTTATTGAGTTGTCTATAATCTATACACAGTCTGAGGATACCGTCTTTCTTCTTCAAAAATAGGACTGGTGCTCCCCATGGAGATACATTGGGCCAGATATAGACCTTATCCATCATTTCTCTCAATTGCAATGTGAGTTCAACTAGTTCATGTGTGCTCATCTGGTAGGGTGTCCTAGACACCGGCACCGCTCCCGATGCAAGTTCTATCGAGAAGTCAATGTCCCTTCTCAGAGGTAGACCTGGTACCTCTTATGGAAATACATCTCTGTATTTTCTTAGGGTAGGGTGGTCTTTGAGGCTTAGTTTGTCTCCTTCAATTGTTTTCAACACCTGTATTGCATATAGGGGACATCCTTTTTGGCAATACCTTCTCATATGTAGAGCTGATATTTGTCTCACCGAGACAGGTTTTCGGATCCCTTGAAGGGTTATCCTTTTTCCTTCTTTACTTACACATTCTAAGGTTTTATGGTAACAGTCCAATTTGGCTTTATGGGCAGCTAGCCAGTCCATACCATTCAACAGATCATACGATCCCAGGGGTAATATGTTAAGGGTTGCTTGGGTGGGGAATTCACCCAACATTAAATGGCAGGCTGGTATGACCTATGCTACCCTTCTTCTAGTGCCAGTGGCTAACTGTACCAACCATGGCTTGGTTTTTTTATGTGGCTGTAGTTTACATTTATCAATGGTCTTAGGGGCTATATAAATCAAATTTAAACCAGGGTCAATCAGAATAGACACTAGATGGTTGGTGATCATACCTTCGATTTCCACCACCGAAGCTTGGTGATCAGCTTGGTTATTATCCAAGGCTGCATAAATTTGTGGTACACTCTTGGCCACGTTATTGACGGTGATAGCTTCTTGAATGTTGTAAATTCTTTAGTTGTTCTGTTTTCGGTGCGGGCAGTCCCTCAGTAGATGTTCTTCTCCACAGCCCCAACATTTCAAAGGTTCTCTCTTTGGATTATCAGTCTTTACTGGGGCAGATCCATAAAGTTTATTTCTTCTCAAGGAGGGAAAGTTCTGTTGGTGTACACTTCGGGCTAGGAAGCTCATCCTTGAGTTCTTTTTATAGTCCTTAAATCTTGGGGATTTAAACCCTCTTTTCTGGAATCCTGAACTATTCCTCTTCTTCCAGCCTTCGCAAGGTCCTGTCCAATTCCCAAGCTGTTCATAACAATATCTTTCCTTTCGGATAATATCTTCTAGGGTCTTTGATTCGTCAAATTCAATCTTGTTCTGATAGTCCTTAGGTATTCCACTAATGAATCGTTGCACCTTTGCCTTTTATGCTTTTATGTAGGGTACATACCTCAGCAACTCAAGGAATCTGCTGACATATTCCTCTATGGTGAGTTGCCCCAGCTTAAGTTCATAGAATTATTTAGTCTTTTTGTCAAAATATTTTTCCGACAGATACTTCTTCCTGAAGTATTTCTCAAAACATTCCCAAGATAGGTATTCTTCTTGAATCCCTTTTACATTCTTAAGGTCTTCCCACCAAATGGAAGCCTTTCAAGTTGAAGGTGGCTACTTAGGCCTTCAAGTTTTCTGAGAAGTCATGGACTCTGAAATACTTCTTTAATCCGAGCAGCCAGGCCTCTGCTTCTTCTCCTTTCTTTATTTCACTGTCGAAGGAAGGTGGTTTGGCCTTCTTGAACTCTTCGAGATTATGATTCTTGGAAAGTTTCTGCTTCTTTCATTTTCTTCGAGAATGAGAACTAGTTCTGCTGCTAGAAGATCCCTTCGGGTCACCAACTTCCTTTCCAGAAGAATTGTCCAACGCTTGTCCCTTATCTCTGGGGTGGACCTTTCTCGAGGCACTTCTTTCAATGTGGCCACTGACATGACCATGTTTCTGTGTCTCAGGTTCATGTCGCATTTGTCTTTGTAAGTCGGATAAGCTCTGCAGTAAAACTGCATTAATTTCTGTTTGTTTCTCTTATTCTTTCATCATCCTTTCATTGTCAGCCTTGCAGCTTTGTAATTCGACCATGAGGCTCCTCACAGTCTCAGCCAGATCTGGAGGGGTCCCTATTGCCCTCCTTTCGTCAGATTCTTCATCTCTATTGTGGGAGCCCTCCCCCACTTCATGGTGAGTCACCATTCTATACGTCTGAAATTTCCCGCAGTTAATCTTCCACTTTGTGTGCAAAAGAAAAAACGTTGGTTGTTAGTCAATATTTATATTCATATATAACCTATACATAATTCATATTTTTCACATGCACACACACCATAGGATTTTTCATTCTTAACTTCGACTTTTAATTAAGAAGGTTAAGACAGGGGGTTATTCCTTTTAACAGTACTCTGAATGGAGTCTCTGCGCAACCTGTTCATGAGCCCAAGCAGGCCAAGTGTTGTAACCATGCTCTGATACCAATTTCTAACATACCCACTACGGAATTCGAAATTTTTCGACCTTTTTTCTTCTTTTCTCGAGGAACGGAATTCCCTGAATCCCTATGGGGCCTGATACAGACCCTGCCATCCCTTATCCATACACATGTGATCGACGGCCAGGATCACAGGCCTTATTGGAGAGGTGCTTGTCGGCTTTCGCGATTCGGGAAAATCGTGATACATGTATTTCCTTTTCTCTCTTGTATTTCGAAGGGTTGAAACCTGAAATGGGTTTAACCGCTTATCGAGATTCACAGCAACTTGGATTAATCCCTGGTACTCTACCCTTCAGGATTTTGCATACCGGAATTTCGGGATATGCGACAACGGGAGGTTTTGCGCTTAGGTTTTTGGGGAGCTGAAACTCTGAAACCTGCATACAGATATATATATATATACATTGCTTCGTCTAATTCGGGAATTCGCAAACTGAGTTTTCGGGATATGTGACGATAAGAGAACTTACCGTTAGGTGTCCCAGGTGTCGAAACACCGAAACACCATATCTCATCTACACTATTATTATTTCGGGGTTTCACACTTCGGGTTTTCGGGACTGGTGAGTACAAGAGAACTTTCCAATAGGTATCTCGGGTACCAAAATACCCAATATTATCCATGCTAGGCCATTTCAGCATTCCTCCTTTTGGGATTTCGCGTTATGTGAAAACAAGGGGTCTTGCCCCTAGGTTTCTTGGAAGCCGAAAACTCTGAGTCATCAAAACTCTAAACATGCTCCACTATTTCGGAGTTTCCTCCATCAGGATTTTGATAATCGGGGTTTTGAGACTGGTGAATTCATGGGGCCCGCACTTAGGTACCCCGGGTGCCGAAATATCGAAGTATAATAACTTCTCCACACTCTATCCTTTCAGGGTTTCACAAGTTGGGATTTCGGGACTTGCGAGTACAAGGGAAACTTACCCTTGGGTTTTCTGGGTACCGAAATTCTGAAATGCCGAACCAAGTCATGCTATGCCAATTTGGGATTCTGTGAGTTGGGGTTTCATATATCGAAACCTCGCGATACAAGAGGTCGAAGATTCACACTCCTCGACTACCCGAATGCTGAAAATCCGTTACACCCGCTCATCATACACTTGACCAAATTCGGGGTTTCGCAGTTCGGGATTTCGCAACTAGCAGGTACAAGGGAACTTATCTTGAACGTCCTGGTTCCTGAAATGTCGAACACCAATACTTACCCATGTTGGTCCAAGTCGGGGTTTCGTGAATCAAATATTTACGATGTGCGCAGACAGGAGGTCTCACATCTAGATCTTCCGGGAGTCAAAACTCCAAAGTACCAACTCTTAACCTGCGCATCTATTTTGGGATTTCACCCATCGGAATTTCATGGGTCGGGGATTTGGGACTTTCGAGTACAAGGAACTCGCCTCTAGGTATCCCAAGTACCAAAACTCCGAGATCTTATAACTTCTGCATACTATTATCATTTCAGGATTTCGCAAGTCGGGGTTTCAGGACTTGCGAGTACAAGGGAACTTGCCCTTGGGTATTCTGGGTACCGAAATGCCAAAAAGTCACACTCTATTATTTCGAGACTTCGCAATTTGGGGTTTCGGTACTTGCGAGTACAAGGGAACTCGCCCTTGGGTATTTTGAGTACCGAAATGCCGAAAGGTCACTCTCTATTATTTCGAGACTTTGCAAGTCAGGGTTTCGGGACTTGCGAGTACAAGGGAACTCGCCCTTGGGTACTCTGGATGACGAAGTGCTGAAAAGTCACACTCTAAGAGGACCATTCTCTCTTATACAGGGTTTTTAAGACTTAAACTATAAAATCCTCCTTCGAGTCCTCAAGCAAATTTCACCAGGTTTGAAGACCAGATTGAAAGGTCTTCTGGAAAGTGAGGGAGCGATCCCGAAAGGGTGCCTTGTGGGGAAATCTATCCAAGGCAGCGTGAGAGACAAATAAGGGAAACAAATTTCCCGAGAGCAGACTTGAAACTGAATTCGTTCAAGGGCATATATCTATATATATGTATAAACCGAATGTGGTCATTCCAACATAAGCATGCAGCCACCATTTCTGATCAAAACACCATGCAAACATCTCTACACAGAAAAAATTTATAAGTGTTCAAACCATGAGCATACATTCCAAGATATTCAATGCAAGATACAAGATATAAACACTTATCAAAAAACACCAGGTGATGCAACTGCTGAGAGGGGTGATCATTTCCACCCAACCGTAGGCTCAACGACTCCCAATGGATTTACCACTAGCCACCTCCGAGCTAGACCACGATGTTGTGAGACTGAGTCTATGTTCGTCAGAAGTCGAGAACGAAGGTTACTCTCCTTCTTCTTTGCTTATCGATCACTCTATGTATTTTCCAGAGTCCTTCTGATTTCTTCCCTCTTGCGATCTCTGTTGTGACTGGCCCCTTCCACACCTCATTCCTGCCCTTTCTTTTCCAGCGAGGTTGCGTGTGGCTTGAACTTCCTCGCGGTGGTCAGGTCTGAGGCCTCCATGGATGGGTGGTTCACACCCATCCCTCATTAACTCATGAGGAGCCTCTTCACCTACCAACCTGGTGAGTAATTCATTTCGGGGCCAACGAGTCGCTCTTGGTTCTCCAAGCCAGTGAAGACCAAATACGGTTCGGTTCGATGGAAGTTAATGCCACCATTCCAGGTGCCTTCCACCACCTTTCTTCACCCATCGTGGTCTCTTTTTCAGCACATCCCCCTCCCAACAGTCCTGCAACATATATTCATAAAATTACTTACATTCGTCGACCCTTTATACTAAGGTCCATTCAAATCACACATTCACATCTTTGAGTTTTCCATAGTTCTTTGCCAGTATAGTTATTTTTACAGACTGGGGGAAACAGGGTGTTACAGAAAGAGATGGAGAATCCAGTCCAAAGGAACAATTTATTTAGGACTGCTTGCAAGACCAAGGATAGGGTATGCAATGTGATAGTGGATAGTGGAAGCATGGATAATCTAGTATCCACATAGATGGTGGAGAAGCTGGAATTGGAAATAGTTTCACATTCGAGCCCATACAAAGTTTCATGGTTGTAAAAAGGGCATCAGGTAACTGTCACTAAACGATGTTTAGTTGAATTTAAGATAGGGGGATATAGAGATGAGATCTTATGTGATGTTATTCCCATGGATGTTTGTCATCTTTTGTTGGGGAGGCCTTGGAAATATGACAGAAATGTTATTCATGATGGAAGAAAGAACACATACACTTTGGAGAAGAATGGTAGGATGCATATGTTGCTACCAATTGAAGACAAGAAGGTGAAATAAGAAACAAGTAATACTATACCTCTCATGAGTGGGAAGGAACTTCTAGATGAAGTCAAGAAAGATGAAGAAATGTAGTTTGTTGTGGTGAGAAAACCTAGAGTCATTTTGACCAGTACCTCAATAGATGATCTACCTGAGGAGATCGAGGAAATGTTGGATAATTTTGTTGATATAGTGGTGGACAATTTACCTTGTCCATTTCCACCCATCAGAAGTATAAACCATCACATTGACCTTATACCAGGAGAGATTTTACCAAACAAAGCAGTGTATAGACTGACACCGCAAGAGAATGAAGAGGTTAAGAAGCAAGTCCAGGATTTTATGGACAAAGGGTTGATTAGAGAAAGCTTGAATCCATGCGGTGTGCCAATAGTGTTAAGTCTGAAGAAGGATGGTGGATGGAGAATGTGTACAGACTCGAGAGCTATAAACAAAATCACCATCATGTATAGATTTCCTTTACCTAGGATGGATGACTTGATGGATTTCTTGAGTGGAGCAAAGTTTTTTTTCAAAAATTGATTTGAAAAGTGGATATCATCAGATTAGAATGAGGGAAGGTGATGAATGGAAGACAACATTCAAGACGAATGAAGGGTTGTATGAATGGCTTCTCATGCCATTTGGCTTGTCATGCCATTTGGCTTGACGAATGTGCCAAGTACGTTTATGAGATTGATGAATGAAGTCCTGAAATATTTCATTGGGAAGTTTGTAATTGTGTATCTTGATGATATAATGATCTTCGGTGAGACTAAGGAAGAACACATGAGATATCTAGCTTTAGTGATGAGGAGGTTGCAGCAAGAGAAATTGCTGATAAATCAGAAGAAGTCATCTTTCATGAAGACAGAACTCATTTATTTGGGTTTTGTGATCTCTTCGAATGAGTTGAATATGGATCCTAAAAAGGTAAGAGAAATCAAAGAGCGGTCGTCGCTAAGGAATATCTTTGAATTCAGAAGATTCCATGGATTAGCCATTTTTTATAGGAAGTTAATCAGAAATTTTAGTGGGATTTGTGCATCAATGATGGACACATTGATGAAAAGACATAAATATTTTCATTGGATAGAGGAAGTGGAAAAAAGTTTCAAGTTGGTAAAGGAGAAGATAATTGGACAACCAGTTTTGGTTCTGCCAGATTTCAGTAAGACATTTCAAGTGAGATGTGACATAAGTGGATTTGCGATTGGAGAAGTCTTAAGTCAAGACAATATACCCGTTGCATACTTCAGTGAGAATATAAACGATGCCAAGAATAATTATTCCACGTATGATAAAGAGGTTTATGCAATCACACAAGTGTTGAGGAAATGGAGGCACTACCTGGTTCCAAAAGAGTTTGTTTTGTATAGCAACAACTAGGACTTACAGTTTATAACCAGATAGCAGAAACTAAACCAGAAACATGCGAAATGGGTTGAATTTATGCGAAACTTTACTTTTTTTATAAAGCACATTTCTAGAAATGTTAACAAGGTTGGTGATGCATTGAGCAAGAAATGTTTGATTCTGCAAGAGTTTCGTGTGAAGACCTTACGTTTTGATAGCCTTAAGGACATGTACCGAGATGATTCATATTTCAAAGATGCTTATGAAGCATGTGAGAATCCTATTATGAGAGATAGGATCCAATGGACTGAATGCTTTATTCGGGATGGATTGTTATTCAAAGGAAATCAATTGTGTATCCCGAAGAGTTCTATGAGAGAGAACCTTCTGAAGGGAAAGCATAGTGGAGGATTGGTTGGACATTTCTACCATGAAAAAACATTTGTGCAACTAAACAATGTGTATTATTGGCCAAAGATGAGGACAGATGTCAAAAAGTTTGTCAACATGTGTAGAATTTTCCAGCATGCAAAGCGGAAGAGACAGAATATAGGGTTGTATCAACTATTGCTAGTACAAGAGAGGTCATGGGATGTGGTAAGCATAGCTGTTTTGTTAGGACTGTCGAGGAAACAGAGAGGTTGTGATTCCATATTCGTGGTAGTCGATAGATTCTAAAAAATGGCACATTTTATTCCATGTCAGAAAACCAGTGATGCAACACACATTGCAAATTTGTTTTTCAAAGAAGTTGTTCGACTTCATGGTTTACTCAAGAGTATTGTTTCAGACAGAGATACCAAATTTGTTGGTCATTTCTGGAGGACACTATGGAAAAAGTTGGGGTCAAATATATCTTTTAGCTTAGCATATCACCCTCATACAAATGGACATACTAAGGTAGTAAATCGAATTTTGGGAGACTTATTGAGGAGTTTGGTAGCTGAACATCACAGTCAGTGGGATCCAATTCTACTGCAAGAGAAATTTGCATATAATGACTCACCTAACCAAAGCACAGGACATACCCCATTCCATATAATGTATGGAATGAAGCCAAGAGGAGTATCTAATTTGAGAGACTTAGAGCATAATGAGTTTATGAGTGCTGGAGTGGAATATTTTGCAGCAGAGATGCAAGAGCTCCACGGTAAGATTAAAGAGAGGTTGCAGAGTTCCAACCATGAATACAAGCATAGAGAAGATCAACACATAAGAGACCTTCAATTCAAAGTGGGATATTTATTCTTAGCACATCTAAGAAAATAAAGGTTCCCAAGGGAAACATATAATAAGACAAAGATGAAAAATATAGGGTCGTGTAAGATTCTGAGAAAATTTGAGGCAAATGCTTACGAAATAGAATTGCCAAATGATGTGGCCATATCACCCATATTCAACATAGCAGATCTGTATCCTTATAGAGAAGATGAGGGAAGAGGAGCATAGAACCAAGAAGTGATTCAATGGGTCAAACAGATGCCTATAGCTAAAAAGTCGCAGATGGAAAAGATCATTGATCAGAGAGTTAACAAGAAGACCCGGAGGAAGACATATTTTGAATATTTGATAAAATGGAAAGGACACCCAATTGAAGAAGATATCCAGAAACATGGAAAGACAATGCAAGAGCTCATGGACAGGATTCCATGAATTTTTTATTCAAAGGAGTATGATGTAGGAGCATCGCAAGCAAGCACAAGTGGAGGACAGCTAGATATGCACCAACGCACACTTTTGAAGATATTTTGAATTTCAAAAGGATGTCGCATTAATGTAATGTCTAGAGAGACATAAGTTCTCTTAAATGTTTTGGGGATTGTAACACAGATCTTGAGAAATTTCTCTCATCTATTGGTTGGAGGCAATTAATTTAATCAATGTAAAGTAGTTGTATTCTTTATTGCGATAAGATAGCTTGAGTTTATAGGAGGGAAAACTCGAGAAAGCTCCCTCTTATGTATTGTATTGTATGATTCTTCTCATTTGTAAGATATAGAATCTATAGAGTAAGAGAGACTAAGACAGCATAGGAGAACATAGACTGTAGAATTTGTATAAGAAGATAGTTGTTTCTATAGAAACCATGTACATAAGAACTTGAGTTAATATAAGAATGCTTTGACTCAATTTCATGGTGTTGTTATGAATATTGTTTGCATCTATTGAATGGTATGTTTACAGATGGCTTATATGCTCTGTTATGCATTTGTTTCAATTCTTTAAGTGTATGATTTCATGTTGAATGTATGAAGTCTGTGAGAGGGAGAGTATGAGTTTCAATTATTTCTCTTCCTGAGAATTCTTGCAAAGAGAGCAGTGAAGGTCCACAAGGAGTGCGTTGACAAGATCCTGAGTTTTACCTCAGAAAAGCTAAGGTGAGATAGAGTTGTTCTCATACCAACATAAGTGAAAGTATATAGGTGTGCACAGGCCAGGTTGAAGTATTAGAATTTTTCTAACCTGGTGAGTGGTTCAAGAACTGTTGTCACAAGGAGTGCAGAGATTTGGAAGAGTTCATATAATCAAATATTATCGTAAAGGCCGCAAGGAGTGCATGTAAGAATCCCTTGGAATCCTTGAGTTTGCAGCCAGAATCAAGCTCAGGAGGGATAGAGACTTGGAAAGTTCAAACAAAGGATGAGGGTCGAAGTCACCTCCCAAAAACCAAGCTCAGGAGGAAGGACACCAAGTTATTTAGCCAGGAATATTTGAGAACTTGAACGAACAGTTGAGTTTCTCAAAGGGAGAAGCACAAATATCCGTGGACCGTTGGATACAATGGATCAGTGGGGAGGTTAAGACCGATTTCCTTTCAACACTCGCAAGCTCATGAGAGATAGAAACGATTAGATGTGGATCAACGAGAGTCGTTTATTGGAGATTGGAGTTTTGGGATTTCAGAAGTCCAAAGTGTGGAGGAAGTTGTTTTTGGGAATCCCCAATACGCGAAATTCTGACGCAATCTGTGCCATCAGATCTTAGGAGGTTTAGGACCGTTGATTTGTGGAGAGGAAATCATAATTTTGGACTTTGGGAAAAGAAGAAGAGTTGCATCATGAACTTGTAAGTCGTGAAATCCTGACATGCTCAGAGGATAGGCCCTAGGATTTTGGCTGGAGTTCATATGGTGAAAGAATAAAGGAGGAGCTATGGACCGTTAGCCCATTTTGGGGTTTTGGGAATCAGAGGAGTCGGGGTGACTCACAGCAGAAATACTAAAATCGTGAAATGCGAAGTTTCGTACTTGGAGAAACATTTGGAGACAAGTCAATGGTCACACTAGTGGTCATGCAGAGTAGGGGTTCGCGCCTAGTGATTGTTCGCGTAGGCATAACTTCTAAGAATGACCTATGGTTTACATGTATTGAAGGTTCCAGTGGGAACTAGAGAGCCATTTTGGCTCAAGGAAGTAGGAAGATCCAAAGACCGTGAGGTCAAGCAGACCCTACTGAGGTAGGGGTGTTGCGTCACAAGCATTGTTGAGATAATTTCTGTGAGAAAAAGAAAATATAGGGATCCACATTATTTGCAATTTCACCCACTTGGGGTTCCTTCAAGGATGATATTAAGGAACAATACTACCCCGTTGGAAGTTATGACGACTTGTATACAAGATGGACCACACTGTGACAGGAAAGAGATCAAACAATGCCATAGTTCACCAATGTCTTCCATACCTTACACACCAAGATGGGTATCAAAGATTTTGAGTGACATCTGATTTTCAAGTACCATGATGGCTTGCATAGTTACATCTAGAAAAAAATGGAGTTTTTGGACATCTCATCCTTGGGCCCAGCCTATCGATATGTCGTCAAAATCAAGAAGAAGCTTAAAAAAAGGATGCGGCAATTTGGGTCTAGGAACCCCTTACAACAGAAGAAGGGCAAGGGTAGCCCCAAACCACATAAAAAAGGACAGAGAAAATATGGGAAACCTTAGGAAAACCAGTCCAAGCTATAAGAAAATAAATCCAATGAGAAGACAAAGAAAGATATCGAGAAGTGGCACGACTTCCATAAGAGCCCTTGGCATAAATTTGATGATTGTCACTCAAAGAAGTCATTGGTGGCTGAGGTAAAATTCTATGAATCAGATGCGGGTTCCAAATCTGAGTCAGAACAAGAAAATGGGAGATGGATCATTGACGCGGAACCTAGTTCCACCATTACTACCACCAAGAGCTAGCTTGGTGAACCTAATGATCCAGAGGAAGGTGATTGCCTCTGTCATTCACAGATGTGGGTGAAAGGTACTCCAATTCACTTCATCATTGATAGTGGTAGCTAGAAGAAACTCTTCTCATTATAGTTCATCAAGCAGCTATCCCTTCCAACAACACCGCACCCATATCCCTACACCATCGAATGGCTCTATCAAGGAAGTGATAGTTGTGTCAGCCAATAGTGTTTCCTTTCATACAACATCAAGCCATTCAAAGATGAGGTGTTGTGTGATGTTTCTCCCCTTTAATTTTTTGATGTTATTTTGGGACAACCTTATTTATGGAAACATCATGTTGTATATGAGCTTATGCCTCGCATTTTTATTATCACTTTGAATAGGAAATTGTACAGGATACCCGAGGTAATACCACCTAGTGTTATTTCCTTGATCTCTGCCAAGCAATGGAGGAAGGTCATTTCTCATACTGGGAAGTTTTTATTCTTTTTTATTCTCTCTTAGAGTGAGAGAAAGGTTGCAGCCACATCCATGGCCTCTGTGGCCGACCTCTTCACGCAAACGAATCAAGTGGATAAGGTTGTGGAATAATACAAAGACATATTCTCATCACCTACTAGGGTACCTCTGCACTATCAGGTCAAGCATCCCATCGATATGACCCTCGATGTACCACTAACCAATGGGCCAATATATCATTTCTCTCTGCTATAAAATGAGGAGATCAAGCATTTGATCCAAGAACTACACCACAATCAGCACATCTGACGCAAACCCCCTGCCCTCGGGCCGATATCCTCTCAGGATATTCACTACAACTACACTGAGGGTTAACCAACCCCTTTGTTCAAGCCACAAAGGACTTGGGGTTTCGGGGTTTCACGATCCCTGATGTCGAGATTCTCGACTCTTCCACTTGTCGAAACCCGAAATGTCGAAATGTCGAAATCTCTGACCGCATCCTCCTCTACTCTTGTATCAGATTTCGCGACTTCGAGAATTCCAGAGCAAGGAACCCCAATCTCTTGTCTCCTAAAGTGTCAAATTTTTTAATCCCGACACGTTCATAAATCTTTGGCTCCTCAACGGGTTTTTTGCCTATTCGGGGTTTCAGACTTCATGATTTCACGAACCTTGTCGTGAGGTTTTCTGACTCTCCAACCCCCGAACCCCGAAACAGTCAACGAAATCTGACTTCAACTGTTGATGAAAACTCGCCACCTATCCTCTCAACTGTCCCTAATCTCTAACGTGGATTCCTATCACCTGTCACCTTTCCCAGCTTTCGAAACTTGAGTTATACTCCTATCACTATTTCCTCTGTCCTTTTGAAGTTCCGAACTCTGAAATAGTAGCTATACAGAATCAACGGACGACTGTCACCCTTCTGATTCGAAGGCCCACGTGATTTCAGGGATTCTTCATAGAGAATTTTGACCGTCTGATTCTTCCCTCAAGAACCTCTGGGAAATGAACTAATGTCCCCTCGTCGTGACCTTCCTTCTGCAAAGAAACTTCACTTCACCTCCCTTTGAATACTTCAAAGAACTACCCCTTCTGAGCTTCTCTGATAAATTCAAGTCTCGTTAAAAAAGGCCTATGCTCGCACTCCTTGCGGAAGACCTTCAAATACTTCTGTGTATTTGAACTCTCGACTCTGTGCACCTTCTACAACAACAATCTCTCTCTCTTTTCCACCTTAGTTAACAAATTTCTAAGGACTCAGCTAGCCCGCGCACACCTTGCATGGATCCTTTTCTTCGCTTGTACTTCTGTTGGAATTAGAACAACGGTATCCCTCCTGAGCTTTCAGAGATGAACTCTACCCCTTCGTCAACGCACACCTTGTGAACGTTTCACTGCACTCCTTGCAGGAAATTCTCTCACTCAAGAAGAGAAACAATTGAAACTCATTCTCTCTCTCTCTCTCTTAGACTTCAAACATTCAACATGAAATCATACATACACAACATCGCATCACAACAAATGCATGACAGAGAGAATAAAACAATTGTAAGCAGACCACTCAACATGTACAAACAAAAAACATCATAACACCATGAATCTGATTTAAAGCTTCATATATTAATTCAAAGCTCTTGTACATGAGTTCTTCTTCTCGACTCTCTGCTACAACTCTCTCTTCTCTTCTCTATGGTAATGCTACAATGATCTAATAAATCCCATGATACAAAGACGAGGGTGTCTATATCCATTTTTCCCTCCTGTTCTTCTAAACTGTCTAATCTCTAATTCAAACCTACCTACTTTCATTAACTATGTATAAATGCCTCTACATTCTACATATGAGAGTGAATTGCTTATGATCTGTTTACAATATGCAAGTACGCTTCCTTTTAACCATTACATTAATGCTTCAAAAACATTTCCAAAACATGTAAAATGTATGTTTCACTTTCCAGCTGTCTTCTTCCTTCATGCTCGCTTGGCTGGCTGCTTGCGATGCTCCTGCATCATACTCTCTCGCTTGAAAATTTTCATGAAGTCATGTTCATGAGCTCTTGCACGGTCTGTCCATGCTTCTGAATTTCTACTTCATCCTCCCAACTGGCATCTTCAACTAGATGTCCCTTCCATTTGACCAAGTATTCAAAATACTCTTTCCTCTTGGTCTTCCTGCTGACCCTCTTATCAATTATACTTTCCATCTGTGGCTTTGTAGCTATAGGAATTTGTTTGGTCCACTGAACTCTTGTCTGTTCATTCTCTGCCCCTGCTTCTTCATCTTTGTAAGGGTACAAATCTGAGATGTTGAATATCGGTGAAATTCCGATCCCATTAGGTAATTTAATCTCATATGCATTTGCCCCAAATTTCTTTACGATCTTACATGGTCCAATCTTCTTCATTTTCAGTTTGTTATATGTTCCCCTTGGGAACCTTTCTTTCCTCAGATGTGAAAGAATCAGATCACCAACTTCAAACTAAAGCTCTCGCCTGTGTTGATCTGCTCTGAACTTATATTCTTGACTCAAATTCTACAATCGTTCCTTAACTTGGCTGTGAAGCTCCTTCATTGCTTCTGCAAAGTCCTCTGCACTAGCACTTCTGAATTCAGTTTGTTCCATATCTTTTAATTCAGAAACTCCCCTTGGTTGCATTCCATATACAATTTGGAATGGACTCTACCCTGTGCTTCTATTGATTGAATCATTATAAGCAAATTCTGCATGTGGCAGAATGTGATCCCACTGACTGTGGTGTTCAGTCACTAGGCTCCTCAGTAAATCTCCCAAGCTTATGTTTACAACTTCTATCTACCCATCCGTCTGAGGATGATATGCTGAGCTAAAATACAAACTTGTCCCCAGCTTCTTCCATAAAATCCTCCAAAAATGTCCAGTGAACTTGGTATCTCGATCTGAAAATATACTCCTTGGCAAGCCGTGAAGTCTGACAACTTCCTTGAAAAATGGGTTTGCAATATGAGTTGTGTCGTTGGTTTTCTGGCATGGTATAAAATGTGCCATATTTGAAAATCTATCTACCACCACAAAGATTGAATCAAATCCTCTTTGTGTTCTCAGCAGCCCCAATATAAAATCCATGCTCACTGCATCCCATAGCTTCCCTGGTATGGGTAATGGATGGTATAACCCTATGTTTTGCCTTTTTCCTTTTGTGTGCTGACAAATTCTAAATCTGTCCACAAATATTTTGACATCTGTCCTCATCCCTAGCCAAAAATATGAGCCATTTAATTTCAAGAACGTTTTGTCATGACCGAAATGTCTGACCAATCCTCCACTATGTTTTTCTTTCAGCAGATTCTCCCTCATGGAGCATTTTGGAATACATAAATGATTTCCCTTGAATAATAATCCATCTTGGATCATATATTCAGTCCATTGGCTTCTGTCCCTAAGAATTTGATTCTTAGACGCCTCATACACTTCCCTAAAATCTAGGTCATCCTTGTACATTTCTTTGAGGTTATCAAAAACCAAAGTTTTGACTCTGAATTCCTGCATCAGCAAACATTTCCTGCTCAAAGCATCAGCAACTTTGTTAGTAGTTCCAGAAATATGTTTAATTACAAAAGTAAAATTCTGCATGTATTCAACCCATTTTGCATGATTTTGGTTCAACTTTTCCTGTTGAGTCATGAATTACAAAGTGTGATTATCGTTGTACAAAACAAACTCTTTAGGGACCAAATAATGTCTCCATTTCTTCATCTCTTGTATGACTGCATAGAATTCCTTGTCATATGTTGAATATTTAATCTTTGCTTCATTCAGTTTTTCACTGAAGTATGTGACCGACCTATCATCTTGGCTCAAGACCGCTCCAATTGCAAATACACTAGCGTCACACGTGACCTAAAATGTCTTACTGAAATCTGGAAGCACCAGAATTGGTTGTTCAGTAATATTTTTCTTCAGCAAGTTGAAACTCTTCTCTACTTCCTCTGTCCAGTGAAAAGATTTGTGTCTTTTCTTCACCGTGTCCATCATCTGTGCGCTAATCCCACTAAACTTTCGGATGAATTTCCTGTAGAAACTAGCTAATCCATGGAAGATTCGAACCTCAAATACACTCTTCGGTGATGGCCAATTCTTAATCGCCTCTACCTTATCTGGATCCATTTTCAGCTCATTTGCAGAGACAAAAAACCCCAAATAAATGAGTTATGTCCTCATAAATGTTGATTTCTTCATATTAATCAGTAACTTCTCTTGTTGTAATATCCTCGTCACTGTAGCTAAATGCTTTAAATTCTTAGCTTTTGTCTTGCTGAAAATTAATATATCGTCAAGATATACAATGACGAATTTTCCTATGAAATCCTTCAGGACTTCATTCATCAATCTCATGAAAGTATTGGGCACATTTGTTAAGCCAAATGGCATAACAATCCATTCATACAGCCCCTCATTCATCCTGAATGTTGTCTTCCATTCATCACCTTCTCTCATATGAATTTGATGATATCCACTTTTCAAATCAATCTTTGAAAAAAAATTGCCCCACTCAAGAAATCCATCAAATCATCCATCCTTGGCAAAGGAAATCTATATCTGATGGTAATATTGTTGATTTCCCTTGAGTCTGTACACATCCTCCATCTTCCATCTTTCTTTGGGCTGAGCACTGTTGGAACAACGCATGGACTCAAGCTCTCTCTAACCAACCCTTTGTCCATTAAATCCTGGACCTGTCTCTTGACTTCTTCATTCTCCTACGACGTCAACCTATACGTTGCTTTGTTTGGTAAACTAGCTCTAGGTATAAGATCGATGTGATGACTTATACTTCTGATCAGTGGCAACGAACAAGGTAGTTCGTCTACTACTATATCAACAAACTCTCCCAGCAACTTCTGGATTTCCTCTGGTAAATCATCCACTCTTGTACTGGTTAAAACAATTCTAGGCTTCCTGACCACAACAAATTGTGTGTCTTCCTTTTTTTTAACCTCATTAAGAAGTTCCTTCCCACTCATGAGAAGTAAAGTGTTTTTCACCTTTGGTTTCACTTTTTTATCCTTAATCGACAGCAACATGTGAGTTCTCCCATTCTTCTCCAGAGTGTATGTGTTGTTTCTCCCATCATGAATCACATTTCTGTCATATTGCCACGGTCTACCCAGCAATAGATGACAAACATCCATGGGATCAACATCACATAGTGTAAATTCTAACCTTGTACAATATCTACTGCAAAGTGATATTCAGAAAAGAACAGAAAAGATACAATGGAAAATACAAACATTACACAGAGATTTTTCACCTGGAAACCCAAACCGGGAAAACCAGCATATATTATATTCATACATTGTGTTACATTGTTTACAATACAATATACATATAGGAGTGAGCAGCATCCAAAACCCTAACCAAATGACCTGGATTAGTCCAAAACCCTAATTCCTTAACCGGAAATAGAAAACCATCGGCAAAAAACCATGTGCCGAAAAAACACCTAAATATCATGTGGTCCCGAAAATATGTCGTCTCGATAATATGTCGTCCCGGTAATATGTCATCCTGTAAATATGTCGTCCCGGTGCGAAAAAAAAAATTGGGGGCGCTACCCCCGAACCCCCGCGTGGGGGGCTCCGCCCCCCTACACCCCCCTCTAACCCCCCTGCGCGCCCGGCACAGACGCTCAGACACTACTACTCATGCAAAGAATATAACACATAGTATTTCATCCTTATATCCTCCTATTTTAAATTCAACTAAACATTGTTTAGTGACATTTACCTAATGTCCTTTTTGTAGCCATGAAACTCTGTATGGGCTTGGATGTTCAATAGTCTCCAGCTCCATCTTTTCTACCATCTCTGTAGATACGAGATTGCATGTGATACCACTGTCCACTATAACCTTGCATACCATGTCTTTGGTCTTGCAAGCAGTCCGAAAAAGTCTGTTCCTTTGGGTTGGGTTCTCTGCCTCCTTCTCGGGCGTTAAGAGAACTTTTCTCATCATCAGTGATCTTTCGCCCTCAGCATCTTCTGCCTCAACATTTCATCCTTGTGCTTCGACAATGTGAGTTTCACTTCCTTCTTTCTTTCTATCTGGACATTCATAGGATTTATGTTCGTTTTTTCCACAGGTAAAACATTTCACTTCACCACCCCTGCCTCTTCCTCTTCCTCTAGTACGAGGAAAAATATTTCTATCAGCATAATGTCCTCTCTGTGAGATTCCTCCTTTCTCAATCTGGGTTTGAGGTTTCTTCCCCTCTTCTTTAGATTTCTGAGTTATGTCTTGGGCAATTGTTTTGCCTCTAGCTTGACTTCTGCCTCGGCCTCTTTGACCTTGCTTTCGGCTCAGCTTCTCTTCATCTTTAAGAACCATCTGATAATCATCCTCTACATTCCAAAGGGTCATCATGCTCATCTTTTCCTATATGTCATATCGCAGACCATCCATGTACTTGGAAACCTTTTCATCATCACTTTCCCGACGACCTTCTCTGATGTTTATCTTGTATAACTCTTCAGTGTATTCTTTCACTAACATCAGCTTCTTTCTCAAATTTTGCATCCTCCAAAACAGAGTAATTTGATAATCCTTGGGTATGAATTTGGCTTTCATCTTCGCAACCATTCTATCCCAACTCTTGATTTCCTGCTTGCCTTTGTAGTGTTTGTCAGCCTGCAGTTCATCCCACCATAATGTTGCATGCCCTTTAAATCTTGTGACAGTGTGATTGAGCTTCTTGTCTTCCACGACATCCTCATAGTCAAAATATTTATCCAGAGCTCTAATCCAGTCTAGAAACTCTTCAACATCCAAGTTCCCCTCATACATGGGAATCTCCATTTTTTCCCTGGCACCTATCCTTGTAACAGCCCTGAATAGGCATTCATCTACATCATCCTCGACTGCTACTTCTTCTCCTTCATGTCCAGCTTCATTTTCACTTTCAGCCTCGTTGATATCTCCAGCGTCGATTGTGTGCCTCTGTGCTATCTCCATGGCATCAAGCCTGGCACATATTTCACGCATTTCTCTTCCCACTGTTGGATCAGGCATTGGCCTGTCTCTTCTTCTCGATGGCATGGCTGAGAAATTTCTCTTTTCTCTGCTACAGAAAGCAAAGAAATTATTTTCTGTTCTGATACCACAATTGACGCAGACCCCCTACCCCTTCTGAGCTTCTCTGATAAATTCAAAGTCTCGAAAAAAAAGGCCTATGCTCGCACTCCTTGTGGAAGACCTTCAAATACTTCTGTGTATTTGAACTCTCGACTCTGTGCACCTTCTGCAACAACAGTCTCTCTCTCTTTTCCACCTTAGTTAACAAATTTCTAAGGACTCAGCTAGCCTGCGCACGCCTTGCATGGCTCCTATGCTTCGCTTGTACTTCTACTGGAATGAGAACAACAGTATCCCTCTTGAGCTTTTAGATATGAAATTTGAACCTTCATCAACACACACCTTGCAGACGTTTCACTGCACTCCTTGCAGGAAATTCTCTCACTCAGGAAGAGAAACAATTGAAACTCATTCTCTCTCTCTCTCTCTCTTAGACTTCAAACATTCAACATGAAATCACACATACACAGCATAGCATCACAACAAATGCATGACAGAGAGAATAAAACAACTGTAAGCAGACCATTCAACATGTACAAACAGAAAACATCATAACACCATGAATCTGAATTAAAGCTTCATATATTAATTCAAAGATCCTATACATGAGTTCTTCTTCTCAACTCTCTTCTACAACTCTCTCTTCTCTTTCTCTATGCTAATGCTACAATGATCTAATAAATCCCATGATACAAAGATGAGGGTGTCTATATCCGTTTTTCCCTCCTGTTCTTCTAAAATGTCTAATCTCTAATTCAAAACTACCTACTTCCATTAACTATGCATAAATGCCTCTACATTCTACAGATGAGAGTGAATAGCTCATGATCTGTTTACAATATGCAAGTACACTTCCTTTTAACCATTACATTAATTCTTCAAAAATATTTCCAAAACATCTAAAATGTATGTTGCACTTTCCAGCTGTCTTCTGCCTGCATGCTTGCTTGGTTGGCTGCTTGCGATGCTCCCGCATCAACATCCTACCCAGATCATCACCTTGTGGAAGCCGAATCATTTTGTTGCAAAAGAAAGACAGGACCTGGAGACTCCGCATTGATTATCAGGCCCTAAATAAAATCATAGTCATGAACCCATACCCAATTCCTCGAATCAACGATCTCCTTGATCAGCTCAAGGGGGGGAAATACTTCAGTAAGATTGATCTAAAGTCTGGCTATCATCAGGTCGCAATAGAGCATACAAATGTATGGAAAACTTTCTTCAAGTCAAAAGAAGCTATTTTTTAATGTTCGGTCATGCCCTTTGGTTTGAAAAATGCCTCAACAACTTTCATGAGGACAATGGATGATATCTTGAGGCTTTTAACTAATTATTTTTTGGTGGTGTGCCAAGATGACATAATCATCTACAACAAGACTTGGGTAGAACACTTGCAACATATTCAGTAGGTTATGCACACTCTACGACAACACAAGCTATATGCCAACTTGGAAAAATGCTCCTTCGACATGGACAGGGTCTAGTACCTAGGATAAATTGTTGATGTGCATGGTGCGCATGTTGATCCAACCAATATCCAATTTATCTGTGACTATCCATCTCCAACCACGCTCACTGAGATTCAAAGCTTCTTAGGCTTTACCAATTTCTATCGCAGGTTAGTATTGGGATTATCCCATATTGCATGGGCCCTCGGCCAAATAACCAGGGGTGGTGGTAAGGAAAAATTTGTGTGGGGCATGTCCCAACATAAATCATTCGATGATATGAAGTATCTATTATGCTCATCCCTAGTGCTTTCATTACTTGGCCTGTAACGACCCTTTAAGATAGAGACAAATGCTTTAGACTATGTTGTGGGCGCAGTCCTCACTCAGCATAGCCACCCCATGTCCTATCATAGTGAGACACTATTAGATGTCATCCATAAGTATCCTACTTATGAAAAAGAAATGCACTCCATTATGTAAGCCTTCCACAAGTGGAGGAATTACATTCTCGGGAAGGAGACACTCATCCACATTGATCATAAGTTGTTGCATTTCATGTAGACAGAAGGCAAATTGTAGAATAACTATCATCAGAAGTGGTCCACATATTTGCAGTTGTTCCACCTCAACATCAAGTATAAAACATGAAGTACGAACCGAGTTGATGATTACCTCAGCCGACCTCCAGTCATGACACTCACCACAGTGCTAGACTCTTGCAGCCACGAGACCTCCAGATTGCCCCACCTCTATGAGACAGATCCTAACTTTGCCAACACCTACTAGATGTTGGGAGAAAATAAAACTGTCACTAATTTCTATCATCAAGGAGGGATGTTGTTCCATCTGGTCCATCTCTGTGTTCCATCAAGTGAGTGAGTGAAGATGATTTGGGAATCCCACTACAATTGGGTGGCAGGAAACTTCGGCATGGAAAATACAGTGGTAGTGTTGTAACGACATTTCTACTATCTGAAACTTCGACAAGATATCAACAAGTATATCTGGTCCTTCACTTCCTACGCTATTTCCAAATCGACCATTAAGAAACAAGGTGTGTACACTCCTTATCCTACTCTTGATAGGCCCTAGGAATTCATCTCAATGGACTACATGTTGGGCCTTCAATCCACCAAGTGGGGAAATGATTGCATTTTTTTTGTTGTTGATTTCTTTTCCAAGATGGCGATTATGGTCACCTATAAGAAGAGCATCACAGTCATGACCACTTCCAATATTTTATTTGAACGAGTGTGGGTAGACTTTGGGATCCCACAAACCATTATCTTATATCGGGACAGTTAGTTCCTCAACACATTCTGGTCGAGCCTCTGGCCACTACTAGACACCAAGCTCACCAAGTCCACATCCTTCCACCCCCAAACAAATGGCCAAATTGAGGTCGTCAACCAGATGATTGTGCACATCATGTGCATGTACAATTCCAAGAACCCCCTCGCCTGGGATGAGACTCTTCCCTATGTTCAACACAACTAAAATAGAGACATACATAGCTCAACCTACTACATCCCATTTTAGGTGGGGTTGAGATTTCAACCATTGGGTCCCATGGATGTTGCACTACCCCTTGCAGCCACCCAGGTAGACTCGTTGCATGATCCAACTGAAGCTGACAAAGCCACCTGATTCATTGATTGGATCCATCACACCCTCCAATAAGTTCAAGATGTTTTACAAAATTCCAATGCCAAGTAAAAGAAGCACCATGATAAACATCGAGTGCCACGCCAGTTTCAGGTGGGAGACAAAGTTTGGTTGCACTTGCAGAAAAAATTCCTTACAGGGCCTCATTGAAAGATTCTTCCACTCTGTTATGGACCTTACACCATCACCAAGGATATGGGTGATAATTACTTTGATATCAAATTTCCCCCCTTCCTTGGCTTGCACCCAGTGCTCAATGTGGACCTCCTTCGGCCTTATTTTCCACCAGTATTAGACACCTTAGAGATAGAAGAACAATTGACACCAACATAGCTCAACCTTGACTACATGGAACAAGAATCCATTGATAAGATCATGCACACATAGGTCAAGGGAACTCTCAAGTAGAGGATCTAACTTTATTGGGTTGGCAAAGTAGGGAAGCTCCTGCACCAAGGCAAGTGGCTCACCCAGGGCCAAATTCAGCAGAAATGTCCTCATTTGATGGGTGCACTTAACGCAATGGAGACCTTTTCTTCCTAAGGGATGAGGATTGATCCAGGAGGATCTTGATGGCCACCCACCTTTTCCAACTGGCTCAAACAATTTTTTGGCAACTTCCTATTTTTCGTAGTTTTTCGGGTTCCAAACTTCAGGGGTCGTTTTGAGGGCCTAAATGATGCTTTTTCATGATTGAGCACCTCAATGAAGGCCAACAACATTGGTTGCTCCTTCTAAATTAATTTCCTCATCAAGAAATTTCCAACAATATATCATCTTCCCTAAACAGAGATCGTATGCAAAAGTTACAACCCCGGGAAGTTGATGTACTAACTTACCCAATGGGGCCCACATGACTTTTGGTGCTTCATCTCCTAGGGTTAGGTTTTTGGATGTCTAGGATTTTTCAATTCATGTTTATTGTAAAAAAGCCTTCAAAGCCTCATTGTACTCATCTTCTTGGGAATGGACGTAGTTGTCACATCTCTTCTAAGAGATAAGTTGCCACCATTCTAGCAAGCTTGTTTTCAGTGTGCAGTTTATAGTTTTTAGCATATTTCTTATTTAATATAAGTCAATTTTTATTGTGTCTCTATTATTGTTCACTGTGTCTCTGTGTTAATATCATAAATCAGTGGTTTCATTTTGTTCTGCTCATAAATATGGATCATGGGCCCGAAAAATAGAAGAAAAATATGGGGCTTGGGCTTGAAAAATTTGGATATGTTTCTGAGGAATTAGCTTTATTCCACATGGTAGATGTACCATTTTCCGCTTAAAATTTAAACTTGTATATCTTGAGCATATGAACTCGGATTTACGATCTGAAAAATGTGTGGCGAAGATGATACTGAGAGATACATAATGAACTTATAATAGTTTAAAAATTTTCATCTTCCGATATCATTTTTTTTATTAAACTAAGAGAGGGAAAATATAGGTGACCAATTTTGGTCAACCACTGGCTCCAACTACGGGACATTAACCCCCTATGGGTTATTGAAAACACGAGAATCTCAAGACCAAATTCCTTCTCCATTGGGCTATGGAGTGGTCTTGAAAACAAATTCTTGTAATTCTACTTCTTTCATGGATTTATCTTCAAATTTGACTACCTTATTGTGCAAAACTAAACTGAAAAAACAAAATATGTACATACATGATCTACCTACCCTAATTTACTTGAAAGAAAGAGGCACGTTAGGTATAGTCAGATTTCCAATGGAGCCATTCAAGCATTGAACTGATTCGTGGAATGAACTCCATCACTATAGAACACATTGAAACGTGTACCATTGAGTGAGGGGCACTCTCAATATGTACTGGAGAAATATTGAACAAGGTGTGTTGAGGATCTGATTCTGTTGCTTCTCCAACAATCCTCTGGAACCATAATTCAATGAAATCAATTATTGGTTGCTGAAAAATATTATTGCCTTTGACTAGATGGAAAATTTCCAATGATAACATTATTTTATTTCTCTCCTTATCACTGTCCATGTCCAATATTATTTATTCATCACCAATTTCTTGTAAAGAATTTTCCTTCATGTAATGGCCAGCTTGTTCATCATTTTTCTCAAGATCCATTTCTTCCACCAATTGTTCTTCCTGCCAAGGCTCTTGAGGTTTTTCATCATCTATTACAAGGATGAAATATTCTTGTGTATTTGGTGGAGGATCCTTAATTTCATTATCAAACGTGTTGTTTAAAATATGTCCATATGGAGTGTATGAGAGGCTGACGTCTTTCTCTTGCAAATCAAAATTCTTATTTTCATTTTCAGCCATGCGACTAGATTCAAAAAAATCTTCCAATGTTTTATTAGATTCTTCTTCCAAATCATTCATTTCATTTTCTTGTGTCCATATGTGAAAGGGTGGGTGGGAAACAACATTTGAAGCATCAAAAAAATATATGAATGCACTCTTAGGATGAATTTTTTTGCAAATGAATCTTCTAACACATCCCAACTGGTAATGGAGTTGGGTATTAATGAGATATACCATTCAAGATCATTCCCTCGTAGATTTTGTAAAAAAATATATGTGTAACATTGTCTTCAGTGAGGTTGAAATCATAACATGTACTTTTAAAATTTAAAAGTGTTTCTCTGTATCTTCTACAACATCCCCAAAGAATGTAGAAAAAATTCATCAGAAATATCAGGCATTTGAAAATCTACTTCTGGTATATTTAAAGGGGTTTTATGAAATTGTCTACTTCTTTTGGAATTTCTCCCTTTTGTTGAGTCTTGTAAATCCATTGATGGGATTAACGAAGAATTTAAAGGAGTATCATGACATGAATGAAATTCTTCATCTTGAGTCTTTCCAATGGAGTTTCCAGGGAGTTCATTCTCCCAAATATTCGGTTCTTCTTGAGTCTTTTTGAAATTATAAAAAAGGTGAAACATTGTTCAATAATCCTTTATAAATCCCTTGCATTTAAAACAAGCAAAATTTTTCCTGAATCTTCTTTTTGAAACTTTGAGCCATGGATATTTTTGGTTCCTTGATCTGATCTAAAGCAGGGCCTCAAATATCTTTGAAAATAAGTCCGTCCCCAGTGGAGTCGCAAAAAATGTTGACGCTTGAATCTGTCAAGACCAAAACAAAAACCTCATGAGGATATTAATCCCCTTATTTTTTTAGAGAGGTGGTACTCCTCTTGGGCTAAAACATATATACGTGATATCTTGGATTAGGAGAATGCTAAGGCAACCAAACCTAGATCTTTATTGCTTGAAATTATGAAATGATATGGTTCTTCAATAACCTAATATGATCTTTGTATGCAACAAGAAGTCTTTAGACAATTGAAAATATCAAAGGAGGGCTTCAACATCAAAATTTATTTATCATCAACATCACATACACAATTTGCTTAATCATATATAAATGCATCCATGTCTTCCTCACGAAAAATAGGAGAAAATAATTTGATCATATCAAATAATTTTAAAAGATTACTACTATCAAGATCAAAAGAGAATTTCATAGGTGAATCTCAAATACCTCATACTTAAGACTCAAAGTTAAAAGATACAGTTGAAATCAACCTCGACACAATTCTTTGTGGAGTTTATTCATAAAAAATGTTCTTCATTACAAAATCTTTGACAGTCATGTATATGGATGTAAATACTCCATGATCATACAAGAAAAATATTTTGGAAGAATACAAGAAGAACACTCAAGAACTCAACCTTGTGCCCAAGTTAGAGACTCAAGCATAAAACTATGAGAAATGGTGTAGGAGAATAGAAAGAGTGGAGAAGATGGAGATCTATTTTCTTTGATCAGAAGCTTGGTTGTGTATTCATGGTTGTACCTTATTCTTCCTCTAGTCTTCTACCTTGTCCCTTTGATAATTCTGATTATTGGAGCCCTTGATGAATCCTTTCTTCTCTTTTTAAGATAAGATTTCTTAACTACTTGAGTAGTTAGGTTTTTTTTCTCTCTTGAAATTCCTGTACAATTTTCTTATTCAAACATATTCTTTAATTAATGCCTCATTTAAGTGCTTATTAATGAATTCACATCATTAAAATCTGTAACTTTTAAATGGGTCCTTTTCCTTTTTTAATAAAAGTTTTTAAATAAACTTTTATTTTCAAAATTCAATTAATTTCCCTTTTAAATAGGGGTCATGTGTTTTAATTTTAGTGAAGTGATAGTCAACCTTTATCCATGTAAATCTCTTCACGTATGATATTCATCATCTTATCTTTCAAAGGATATAAATTTTTCCCAAATCCGTCACCTAGATCTCAAGATATGAGCTCGTGAAGTTGAGTTGACACGCATGCCCATTAAAAATGAAGCTGGCTGATATTTTAATTTTTGAGGAAAATGTGGCCAATTTCAGCCCTTGAAACCTATACCATCATCTTCTTCACATAAATACCTTTCCAACAGTATAAAATTGTTTTGATTCTGACACCTAGAGCTCAAGTTATTGTCTCCACAAGATTAATGCTCATTGACCGTCGATCAAAATTGATGGGAAAATATCAGCCCTTGGATGAATTTCGTCCTTTTCTTCATGAAATTCAACCTTTCTTCATAAAACGCATCCCACGTGCATAGGAAATTAATAGGTTTTAATTTTTGAAATGTAAAGTGTAATGTACATTTGGAAAGGAACAAAGAAGAAGAAGCCATGGACTTAATTCAACCACCCTTGGAAATTGGACAATAAAATATAATTTTTAAATGCCAAGTCAACGCTGAGTAATCATGTTGATATGCCAACTGGATATTTCCATGTGTCGCCACTGGTATATTTTCACATGTCACCAATGATGAGATCTCACATGTCTTCATTTGATAACTCACAAATATTCCATGTGTATCCAATAAGAGTCTGCCCTATGTCTTCAATAAAACTACACCATGTGTCTCCCTCCATAAGATGTCATGTGGCACCAATAACACCCTACCACTTGTCATCTCTTCATAGGTTTTGATGTGGAATAATATAATTGGTTAAGAAATTAAATAAAATAATTAAATATAATATAATTTTTAAATTCCAAGTCAAAGCTGAGTCATCATGCTGATGTGCCAACCAAATATTTCCATGTGTCGTCACTGGTATATTTCCACATGTCACCAATGATGAGATGCCACATGTCTTCATTTGATAAGTCAAAAATATGTCATGTGTGCCAATAAGAGTGTGCCATGTGTCTTCAATAAAACTACACCATGTTTCTCCCTCCATAAGTTGTCATGTGGCACCAATAATACCCTGCCACTTGTCATCTCTTCATAGGTTTTGATGTGGAATAATATAACTGTTAAGAAATTAAATAAAACAATAAAATATAATATAATTTTTAAATGCAACGCTGAGTCATCATGTTAATGTGCCAACCAGAAATTTCCACGTGTCACCACTAGTATTTTTCCACATGTCACCAATGATGGGATGCCACATGTCTTCATTTGATAAGTCAAAAATATTCCATATGTATCCCATAAGAGTGTTCCATGTGTCTTCAATAAAAATACATCATGTGTCTCCCTCCATAAATTGTCATGTGGCACCAATAATACCCTGCCACTTGTCATCTCTTCACAGGTTCTGATGTGGAATAATATAATTGGTTGAGAAATTAAATAAAATAATAATAATAAAAAGTTCAAAGTATAATGTTGAAAGGGGGAGCGAACGAATGTAGGAAAGAGGGGAATAGTGGGTAGTTAGGTAGGGGATATTTGTAGGGAGCGGGTGAGATTAGGATGACATAGGGTGAGGTAAGGGGAGGAGAGAAATAAGGGGGGTGGACTTTTGGACTCGCGGGGGTGAGGAATGTGAGGGGAAGGGGTGAGGTGAGTCCAAGAATTCGAAAGGACTTAGCATTTTCTAAGTATGGAGTGATGAGGCGGAGGGGTGTTTGTATGTGTCGGAGTATCAGGCTAGCGAATGAAGGAGTGAGGAATAAGGGGGATATGGGTGACTCTGTGAGTTCAACATAAGGTTAAAAATAATATAAGTGTGAGATAAGGGTGAAAAGGGGGAGCAAGGAAGGTGAGAAGGAGGGGTGAGTGAGTCTGAAAGGACTTAAATTTTTTCTAAGTATGGAGATATAAGGAGAAGGTGGAAGATGATAAAAATTCTAAGTGTTTTGAAAGGGGAAGAAATAAGATGGGGCTTTAATCCTATAATATTTTGAATAAAACAGGGGTCTTAGGCCCGAAAAATAGAAGAAAAATATGGGTCTTGGGATTGAAAATTTTGGATATGTTTCCGAGGAATTAGCTTTATTCCACATGGAAGAGGCACCATTTTTCGCTTAAAATTTAAACCTGGATATATTGAGCATACAAACTCGGATTTCTGATACGAAAAATGCATGGGGAAGCTAATACTGAGGGATACACAATGAACTTATAATAGTTCAAAATTTTGATCTTACAATATCATTTTTTTTTATTAATCCAAGAGCAAGAAAATATAGGTGACCAATTTTGGTTATCAAGTTCCTCCTCTAGATTGTTCTTAAGTTGTTGGTAGCACTATATAAACGAGTTTAATCAATGTAATGGGGACATGAAGAGAATTTTTGTATTTGGAGCATGTATCTCATCAAGAGGTTTTCCCCTCAAAGATACAAGTGAACAAGAGATGATCCCTTCCATAATAGGATCCATTGTATGGTGTTTCCCTACCCTAAGGGTTTGATATAATAAAGTGGGTTTTGTCTATATTATTCTCTATATCTATTGTGGTGTGTTTTTATTCATCTCTTTGGTACTTAAAAAAGATATATACAGAGTTTGGGAGGGTTTGGGAGGGAGAGAGAGAAGGAAAGGGATACAGAATAAGGGGGAGAGAGAGGTAGATGCAAGAGAGAGAGGGGGGGGCAGGGAAGGAGAGAGGGAGGGAGGGGAAAAGTGAGAGAGAGAGAGGAATGTGGAGAGAAACAGAGAGAGTGAGTGGGGTAAAGAGAAAGAGGGGGAAACGATGGGGGAGAGAGAGAGAGAGAGAGAGAGATGGGAAGTGGGAGACAAGGAGAGGGGGAATAAAGAGAGAGGGATATGGAGAGTGTCGGGGGGAGAGTGAGTGATAAATAGGGAGAGAGAGGAAGAGAGGGGGGCGGAGGGGGGGCGAGAGATTTATTTGGTGTTAAGAGGAATGCACACGTGTTCTTGTTCCTAATAACGTGCACATATTTTAGGAACATGCATGAGCTTTAGGAACATGAATGCACTTTAGGAATGCGTGTGCATTCCTAAAGTGCGTGTGCATTATTTTCATTTCAAAAAAAAAATTCGGGCGGGAGTGACATTTCTAGTATATAGGTTTACTGAGTTTGTTGCCTCATATTTGGTTCAAGATGACAAACCTAGTGGTTTGTTCCACAAATACATAAAAATATCCATTTTTATGAATACTTCTCTATATTACATTATTTTTCTATAAGCTACACAAATCCATTGTTGATGAAAACACATACAACTATATAGATTCAAAATATCTAAGTTTTTTTTTTTTTTTTAATTAATATTGTTTACTATTTTTAATCTATTTTTGTATTGACCTATATCAAAATCTTAAAATACATACATGTTTTATTTCTGCTATAACTTTTTGTTAGCATAACCATTTTTCAAATGAGTTATAAGTCACACTAAAAGAGACCAATATCTACAATCTAAAAAGAAAAATATTTTTTTTTTTTGATAATGTAAAGACCTTGGTAACCTTGGTAGCCTGCACGGACTAAAGGTGTTGTAATTTGAAGGATATATTGACTTCCATAATTTAATAAAATATATAAAATTAATATTATAAATTTTGAAAAAATACACCACACTAGAAGAACAAATTCTCTACAATTATACAAATTTTTTGATGAAAATTTCATGTTTTTGCTAGACATATACCTTATATTTTCACATAATTTTTCACAATTTCTATAAATAAAAGTTGTATATTCATAAAATTAATTCAATTTCCTAAATTTCATCTTTTTACAATATATTTAAATTCATTGTAAAAGTACCTTGAATAATCCCTCCAATTTAACATATTGTTGTTTTTCCATGTTTACATTGCCACTAACATGTCATGAGAGACCATCATTAACTTGCACTCACCCTTGAGTTGATTCTTGACTAATCTTGGACGTGAACATTAAATTGCATTGAAGAGATTATTCAAGTATTTGCGAAGTACTTATGAATATTCCATTCAGTATCATATTGTTGTTTAAAAGGAAATCCATGAGAAGATATGCCTTTTGACTGTTGGATGAAGCAGTAAATTAAATAATGTGGTGATACATTTGATTAAAAACCTTAATTGTATTTAACAACTTGAACTGATATATATATATATATATATATATATATATATATATATATATATATATTCCACGAAAGTATTCGCTAATCATTATTGGCAGTTTGCAGATTTCAACGCCAACGATGTGTTTATTGGCAACCAGTAAACGGGTTGGAGTCTCAGCGAGTGGACACCTTATATTCCCATCTACTCCTGCTTGCGTATCCATTGCATCAATTATTAATTGTCATACATATTTTAATTATCCATTTTAATAATCAGTTGCATAATCTTTGGTTTGGATTTTAATAATCAGCTGCATTAATTTTTATATAAGTTAATAAGAATCTCTATGGACTCTTGAGTTATGATGAAACGTATCATTCAATATATTTCAATCGGGAGTAGATTAAGGAACAATTAAAATGCCTTTTTATTTTTACTATTTTAATTGGAATTTTTTTATTAAATAAATTAATTTATTATTTTAATCATTTATATTTTAATTTATTATTTTAATTGGTAGCTCATAATGGATGGATGTGAAGGAGCTTAGTCTATGAGATCCCAGATCAAAGTTCAAAACATATTTTTTTCTAAAACATGTTTATTTGTTTTCAGTATGGTTCTTCAAGATGTAAAGCAATAAAGGAGAGTGTTAAGAATTAATGTTTACTTTAAAGTTGGTTTGGGTTTGTTAGAAATAGTGAAATATTCTCTTAAGTTCTATTTCTATATTTGGAATAAGTAATATATTCAATCGACAACTAGATCAAAGTTCAAAACATATTTTTTTCTAAAATATGTTTATTTGTTTTCAGTATGGTTCTTCAAGATGTAAAGCAATAAAGGAGAGTGTTAAGAATTAATGTTTACTTTAAAGTTGGTTTGGGTTTGTTAGAAATAGTGAAATATTCTCTTAAGTTCTATTTCTATACTTGGAATAAGTAATATATTCAATCGACAACTTTCCATATAAATATATACTTTACAATAATCAATACATTAACAAAGCTTACATTAATATGTGATAACGAATCACACATTAAACAAATAAAAAAAAAAAATTCTTAAGGTTTGATATTGTAAACTTATTATTAATAATTTATTGTGTTTTTGAATATTGTAAACTTATTATTAATAGTTTATTGTGTTTTTAAAGTGTTTTTGTTATTAATTTTTTTTTTCTTATTAAATAGACAATGCTATTAGTTTTATTTTATATCTTTCTTTTAGATACAACAATGCTATTAGTTTTTCTTTTTTTTACATACAACATGTCTCACTCCACAAACACTGTGTACATATCCATATCCATATCCACCTCCCCTCTGGTGGTTCACTCTACAAGCAGTGTGTACATATCCACCTCCCCTCTGGTGGTTCGTTCATATGGTTCGTTCATAGAAACGAGATCAATAAACTCAATTTTGATCCTATGAATTTAAGATTTTTAAATGGTCTTAAGATTGTAAGACTTATGCAACTGAAATCATTGTACACGGAAAAAAGATTAAATACATCTTTGATAAGATTAAATACTAAAAACAAACAAATTAATAGAAATCCTGTTTCCAAATTCGGATTTGAAATCATTGTAAATGGAAAAAAATTAAATACATGTTATCAAAGAGTGAATACTAAAAACAGTCAAATTAATACAAATCTTGTTTCCAAATTCAGACACTTAGAAATAATTGCGAAGAAAATTCCAACGAACGTTCTTTGCAAAGAAAATTTCAACACTCTAATGGGAATACGTAAATCCAAAGCGTCCAAAGAGGCAGAGGTACAAAGCAATTTCCATAATTTGCACTACCCTCGCATTTTGACTTGACAAGCTCCGTTGAGTCGTGTTGGCTCTCCGGCACTGAACCGCTGAGTCGTCTAAGGCGGGCCTTTCTGAAGAGCCTCCATACTTCACTTTTTTCCCAAAGTCTTTACCCGCTCACACTTTCTGACCAGATTTATCAGCCTGCCCAGAGTTGGCCCAGGAGACTTTTACTTCATCATTTTTGAAGGCCTGAAAAAGGAGACCTTTACTTCGGTCTTTTTTTGGAGGTGAAGAATTGAGAAAAAAGGAAAGGCCAAAACCTTCAATTCACATGAATCCGAAATATCTTTTTTTAACAAATAATTTGTTATCCAGATTTATGAATTTAAGATCAATTACATTTCTTCAAATTTATTGTTTAAATGTTAACATAGAATTCTTAAACTTTAAAATACAAGGGTGAATTTTATCATTCAGTTATTCCAAGTTAAATATGAAAAAACACTCTTTATTTTTAACTTAAAATTATTATTTTATGATGATGATGATGATGATTAACGTCCACTAAGATTTAATTGGTTTATCGAACCTTAAGAGGGTAAGTGATTACTTGTGATTCTTTAGAATTTTGTTTATGCGCTAGAAAAGCATTAAAATAAGCTTTCCAAGATCACCATACTTTTGTTGAGTTAAGAGATTAGGAAGGTTGGTAGTGTGATCAATATTTTGAAATTGAGATATAATATGGGTATAGGTTGGACAATGTAAGAGAAAGTGTTTTTCATCTTCAACCTTCTTAGTGTCACAAAGGTGACACACTCTTTCATCCCGTGGCGTTTTAGGAATTGACCAACGTCGAGTTTCACTAGAGAGATAGATAGATAGATAATTTTCTTTACACTTGGCAAAACAGATAGATAATTTTGATCTTCTAGATTAGGGTTGATTACATCTTTATAATACCTTAATTTTCTTTTTTCCTCTAACTCTTTATCACACCACATTTTTTCCTTAAATTTTGATTTGACATTTTTTTTAATAGTATCTTTATTCTGCAAAATGGTTTCTTCCATGATTCCCCAATAGTTTAGCCAAGACCGGGCGTCTTTATGCCATCCTCGCTTGAGTCGATGGTGGTTATGACTTGATTTTGAAGCAATTTTAGGTAGTCTCTTGTCTTCCATGTTGTTTAACTTGTTCTTATACATTAGGTATCTAGTCATAGCCATGCTCTCAATGGGGAAGAGGCTTGTTTCTAAGAGAAGGATGGAATAGGGCGTATTTCCTTTAATTTTGAGCTTATAGGTTATAAAATTCTTTTGTATTTGCTCTATCTTTCTCCAGGATTCACGAGAGATACTACAACCCCAGACTTCACATCCATAAAGAATAATAGGTGTAACAAGAGTCTCAAAGAGGAGTTTCTTCTTATCCCAACTCCA